>CM076572.1:978893041-979097537 GCA_034641835.2 Pinus albicaulis
TGTTGTGGAGATCAGGGAAATGATAACATTTTGTCATGTTTATTTTCTATTCTAGGAATTGATAACTATTTTTGTGAGATTTTGAGTAACTCTATCTGTGATGTTGAAAATGATACGTGTGCATGTTGTGGAGATTAGGGAAATGATAACATTTTGGCATGTTTATTTTCTATTCTGGGAATTGATAAAAAAAAAAATTTATCTTTGTTTTTTATTCCGAGAGTCGATGTTTAATTTTACTTAATGTGATGATTATGTGGATTATATATGCTCGAGCTTTTTGATGATGTAACACCTAGTTAATGGTAGGAGTGTGGAGGAAGCACAATTAGTTCTATGCTAGAGATTCCACATCATGGAATGTGAAGGTTCGAAGGAAGCTTTCATTATGCTTCCTTCGCACTCTCACATGAATTCATCAAAATTTAAAAAATCAATGCACATGGATTTGATGATGGGAAAAATGTGAATTATTTGTTGGGATGAATATCATATTTGAATTGTATAAGGAACAATTCAATTATGCAACAACAAGCAGTTGGCGTATACTCCTCGTTAGAGAAACCCTACTAAAGGTGGATTGGGTTGTCAATTCAATCTACTCTCAAACATGCTATCATGATAAGTTAAACATCCCTAAACATTTTACATCTCTATTATATGTTTGGGCTCATAAGAAGAAGATCATATCTTGTGTCTAAATCTGAAACTATAGAGATAAAAAACATTTAAAATAATTTAAATGAGTTACATTTCCCATAGTAGTATGTAACAGATACAGATAGTTGATAAGTGGCATAGACTATAGCTGATGAGCTTCCTTACATGTTTATCTCATAGTTTCCTCGAAGTCAATGTCCTATTAGTCAGAGGAATTTTTCTGTTCAAGATATCTGAAGAACTTGGTTGAATAAATTATCCATGGTTTATTTATTCTCTATACCACAATGGCATATTGTCTTTGTTATTCCATTGTGTTCTACTTTGTAGTTAACTAGTATGTCATGTGTCGGGTAAGCAACAAGAGCTTCATCGGTTTTGGGTGTTATTTTTATTTTCCTTATCATTAATAAATTAGCACTTGCTCTGAAAGATGTCAAGGGTTGGAAATATTATCAGTTAATCAAAATGAAATTATCGGGATTTAGGACACATTGTCTTATGGTTACAAGCTAATATTATGCACGAGTTCAACACAAATAGATTATTAGTCATATGCTTCAAAATAATAGAGAATAAAAAACTGTGAATACACAAACATCAAAGAGAATAAAACTATAAATACATAAAATTATATGAGGGTGCAGAAGAATATTTCATTATTCTTCTTCTACACCTCCACACTCCCACACCTCTGCACAATGAAAGCTTCCCCCGCAACTTGGAGTGAAAATGATATATTAATTTTATGGGACTTAAATTTTCGAGTATGCACTTTCTTGATATATAATAATGTTGGGTGTTTTCGTCGCCTCCATTTAATCCAACACTTAATGTGAATTTCAGTTAACATGTGGAAAATTTCTCTATATCTTCAACATTTCAGGGAAATTGATATAACAATATCAAAGTATCCATATCTCAGGGTTTAGCTTTCATTATGTGAAGTGCAAAGGTGAGGCTTGTAGAAAGATTGTGGAAACATAGGGTTCTCAAATAATGACAAAACACATTTACATTCCACGTCGATATTTACACATATTTGTTTTATAACTTTGGTCATGATTCTACAAAATATATTTCATAAGAAATACAACATATATTTCTTCAGAGTGCGGAGGTGCTAGTGAAACTTTCATTGTGTGCAATGCGGAGGTGTAGAGAAATCTTTCATTGCGATTCTCCCACACCTCCTTTCTTTTCACAATGAAAGCTTCCTCTATAGCTCGGAATGAAATTGATATATTAATTTTTGGGACTTAGTATATATAATATTGTTGAGTGTTTGCCTCACCTCCATTTAATCCAAATACTTAATATTAATTTCAGATATGACATGGGTAATATGTCTATATCTTCAGAAGTTTTGGGAAACAACTATAACAATTGAAATGTGTGTATATCTCAGGGTTTAGCTTTCATTGTGCAGAGTGTGGAGGTGAAATTTGTGGAAACGACTACAAAAATGGAGCACTCTCAAATCATAACAAAACATAGACCCCACACTGCCTTAATTGCGCCATCATATCAATAACTATCAAAAGAGGCTTGGGCTCTGGTGCTATGAAATTTTTTAGCCCCCCTATAAATTTTTGACAAGAAAATAGGGGGCTAAAATGTTGATTGAACCTTCAAGGAATGCATTTCCCCTGAAAACACATCATTCTTGAAGCCTCCTTGTGCTTTTGTCCTTTGTCAAAATCCCCTCTGCTGATTTCCATCATAAAACCTCTTTGTTGTGAAGAGGAATTCCCAAAAGGCTCTTTTCCCTCTTATTTCACCCCCACTTAGCTTCTATTTCATCCCCTTTGTCTCCCCTTATATTTCCCTTTTTACCCTCAATCGTACCCAAAATCCCCTTTGAATTCTACCCTTACCCTTTGTTTGGCCAAATTCCCCTTTTCTCCCTTATCGTTTCCCTTCCTAACCCTTGAAACCCATTAAAAATGGGCCAAAACCCACTTTTTAGATTTATAATAGGGCCTAGCCCCTTTTCCGCTTGCCCCCAACCACTGCCCTAACCACACCCATAAGACTTTATTAGAAAGTCTTACATTATATAACCTGCCACTTCTTAAATCGCAATCGCAATATCGTTTCAATCGCAATCGCAATGTTTGCATGTAGTCCTCCGACCGGCTCATTGCAAATATTTGCGATGCGACTGATCCGATCGTAAATCCGCCTGATCACATAATCGCAAGTCCATTCCTCTGATCCCTAATCGCTCCAATCCTCCGATCGATTCCCTCCCCGATTGACCCAATCGCAAGCCCTGCTCCGATTGCCCGATTCCAAGTCCTCCTCCGATCACATCATACACCGTTCATTTATCCGCAGATCAATGATTAGCCTTTCACTTGCTCGGTGGTCCCCGCCAATGCCCCACGGTCACCGTTCATAAACCATTGGTTTCCATCGCACCGCCTTTCGGAGGTAGGCGATATTTTTTGATCGGCCAGCGATTCCACTCATCGCACGACGCGTGGCAGCGGCACTATTTGAAAACCTCCCACTCATCGTGCATTAACGTTCTGCACAAGACACAGAGCGATATTCATATCAGCCGTCCAATCTGTGAGTGTCCATCCAATGGTGATCGCTCCATGAAGATGCGCGAGAGTTAAACCAAGGCATCCGTACCCCTGGCCCACTGTCCATCACCCTCCGACGCGTTCCCAGCCGTCGATCTCCTCCTGAGATCAGACGGTCCTGATTTAAAGTTAGTCCCACCGTTGACCACTCTCGCCACGTCATTTTTCCACGCATGTTCATCGTTTTTCGCCCATCCACCATTGTTTCATTGCATTTACACCTGTTTCCTCCACGACTGTCGTTTCTATAGTCCCACCACCATTCCTCCAGTTTTCAAAGAATTCTTCCATCACCCCTGAGATTTCATAACAAGTTTATTTCATTGTACAGGGATCACAAAGAAGGCCATTACCGCAGCCAAGTGAAGCATCAGAGATGGATTCGAGGGATTCAAGCCTGTAATTGAAGATTTAATGTACTAATCCCGTATTCAAAGGAAAAGACATAGTTTGAATATTTATGCACACTGTCAAGTCTTATCTGTGTTTAATATCAACAGAGTCCTCTTCTCCCGACAGGACACCTTCCTACAAGAAATCTCCACGCCTCCTCGAGCCCTTAAACGTATGTCACAGACAGAAGCTTCTTGAAGATTGTCTGAACAACAGTAATGGAGGTATGGAGAGACCTGCAGATTTTCTATGCCTGTCATTTATTTTAGAAGGCAGTGCAGAGTTCCAGACACCTAAAAAGACTCCAAAGAACATATCAGAGGTCAATCTTAACCTGAAGGAGGCTCCCAACCGGCCTACAGAGTACACACAGGAATGCAAATTTCCATTAAGCATTATGGTCGTGAACACTTCCGCTGTTCTATCTTAATGAGATCAAGTAAATGTTCATCTACCTCAGTTTCTCTCTTCTCCTATATGAAATCTCGGAGAACATATTGTAAAAGGGGTTGTTGTTTGGCTGCTGCCATTGTTGTTAGAGGGATTCATTCTGACTGTTAGAACAGTCTTGGGAGGGAGTAGCAGAGTAGTTGAATGTAGTAGGCTGGGAGGAGAAGTTTGGATTGTAATAGCCATTGAGCTCAGTGTATGTGACTGGTTTTGCATCAATTAATCAAAGCACTTTTCACAGGATCCTAGTCTATTACTATTGGTGATGTTTTTCTTACTCTGTGTATTACATTTCCATACTATTTCATTTTCTTCTGGGCTTGCATCAGAAATATGACATAGGCTTTACCCTTGTTAGCTACCCTATGTCTCTACTCTCCTTGCCTTAAATGTTTTCTGCTGTATGTGTTACCTGAGGGTTGATTTCAGTTAATTTAACCAGTGTAGTGGATGTCACTTCCTGCTAGCTGATGTATGAATTAATGAAAACTATATTTAGTTTTTCTTGTTGGGTTTAAGCTGGAATATTTGGGAACACTAGGGATTAGAGTTAGCCCTGTCCACTAGGATCCTTGTGTGAACAACTGGCCTTTCTAAGATCTCTCTGTTAAACTTATCTCTGTTTTTCCTTGGAGTACGCTAAAGTTGACCTGGAGTTAAATGACCTCTAGTCTGATCTATAAGCTGCCCCTTTGTCCCTTCTTTGAGAGCTTCCTTAGAGTATGTCCAAGAAGGTCTGGAGTTAAATGACCTCTGACCTGATCTACAAATAGAAATTGGGTGTCTTTCCTTCTTTCACCTTCTTTCCTTAATGTTCCATTCCATCATCTATCTAAAAGATCCTTTAGTGTAGATGACTTTCCCTCTGAAAGCCTTGGCTAGTTGTTGAAAGTAATTCTCCTTTCATGACTCCATAGCCCAATGGACGGAACTCTCTTGACCTATCCCCTTTGCTGAAACATCCTGCTGCTTTGTTCCTCTCTTCCCATTACTTTCTCAGTCTATGATCTCATGAACAACCCAACAACCAACCAACCAAATCATTTAAAACCCCCCTTGTGCCTCATACCTAGCCTAATACCTCATTCTGAGCTTCAAAGATATATCATCCTTTGTTTTAGTGGAGAGATCCCTCTCCGGGTCCAGGATGGCTAGATCCTAGGGCCCCAAAGTGGTTTGATGTTGTCTTATCTTTTGGTGCCAAATATGCCAAAACATAGGAACCCCAACGAAATTATCACTAGATTATTTTGTTTGGTTAATGATAGTGCATCCTTTAAAGATATTGACAATGCTATTTAAACATCTTAGCACTATCGAACTTAATATTATCTTGTTAAAGAGGTGCATTTGTGATTTTAATAAATCTCAACAAAATGTATATTGTTATATGGATATTGAGGATTAGTGATTTCATATTTAAAGATAGAAGTTAGGGATATCAATATAGATATTTTAATTTTGGATTTCTCATTGAGTGTTGATAGAGATAAAACCTCTCAAGATGAAAATTTTTTTTGAGTGAAAATCTTGAGGAAAGGTTTGTACCTCGTGATATTTGATTCCTCTCGACGCTTAGTAGATCTAGAATTAAGATAGATCTACATTGGTTCTTAATATTATTATTTATATTTATATAAATTTCACATCTCTATGTGTTATCCTCCTATATTCTACAGAGTTCACTAGGTGACTATTGATTTTCTACAAGTAGCTAAAGATAGCATTATTTACCTCAACTATCTTTAGAAATCTTACCACCTTCATTATCCTAAATAAACCTTTTTTCAATTTATTTCATCTCTGCCTTCTAAAAACACCTTGCTACACTTAAAAGACTTATCTTGGGCTTATTTCTCCCATTTTTTACTTCCCCTCCCTACCCAAACTCTCCTTCACTCATTTTCCCCTCTAAAAATCCATTTCATCCACTATAACCCTTCAAAAGCCCCCACCTTCTTCATTTTCCCCCTTTTCATCGAAAGAATGTAAAAATGCCCTTTTACATTGTTTATAAGTAAAAATTAGCATATTCGAGTCCTTTTGTTTTATGTTAAAAAGGCTCTTCTTTTAATATAAAACCTGACTTTATGTTTTAAACCCAACCTTATAAAGGTTTTAAGCACGCCCCCCCCCCCCCCCCCCCGCTTTAAACACTCTCACACGCCATATGAGCCTAACCCCTCCTATTTTTCATAGCCCCGCTTTCCATTAAACCCCGCGCCCATTCATACTCCGCCACCTGTCCCCAGGCTCCACCTTTGTACTTTCTCACTGCCCTCGAAGCTTGCGACCATCATTGATCTCATCCCATGAGATACAATGGTTGATCATGCGTATCGCAAATTTAATTGTGCTCGGGTTGAACAATCTCTAACTGCGTGAAATGGGTGATATTCCCCCACCACGCGACATTCGTTGTATGGTATCGCACACCCACCCCAAATACCATTATCGCCCCTTTGTGTGTGCGAAAATCGCCACCCGATTTTTAAAAAAAAACCACTTTTTCCTCCGCGCCAAGATTTAAACCGCTGTCCTCCGTTCAAATTTCACACAAGTTCTGCCTATCGAACCAAGGCCCAGAACCCCATTCTCCGCCCTGTAAAAGCCCAAAAACCCTTGTAAATGCAGAAAAGCCTTCCCCGCAAGATTTAAAAGCTAATTATTTGTTTTGTGTGAAGGTTCAATGGAGGAAATGCATAAAATTCATTCCAATGGTCCAAGAACATCCAATTAAATGTATGGGTGACGATCCAGAGGTTTGGTTGAAATTTAAAGGGACCAGAGGCCCTATTTCAAGCTTAATCATCAATAAAACATGATTATTGATGGTTATTAAAACCCTCCAACGAATAAATGCATCCCTGCGCAGAAAACACAGAAAAACAAAGGCACGGTGAGAAGAAAAGACAATCAAAATACTATGATGAAGCAATGAAGATTAAATGGCTAATCATATGTCAGAGAAAAATCATAACGATTAGCACAAAAGAAGAAATTGAAGGAAATGAAGACATAAAAATAAAGGTTAAAGGTTAAATATTAAAGGTTTAAATGATAAAGTTAAAATTTGAAGGAAGAATCAAAACAAGAAGACAATAAAGCAGACAGTTAAAGGATAAATCACAGTTTAAAGGCCTGAAACAGAGTTTAATGGTAAAACAGAGGGAGATTAGTACAAGAACAAGTTTGAATGACTAAGCCTACAACAATTACTTCTTCAAAGGATATTTTTCCACCTACAACATGATTTCTTTGAATAAAACATCAAACAGTGATTACAAATAGTCAGATATATTTTTCATCTACCAACAGTTATTGTAAAGTTATTGAAAAAGCCTTAAAGTCAAACATTTCACAAAAACTAACTCAGAAGTTAAGTTAGGAGTTATTATTTCAAAGAAACACCTTCAGATAATTTTTCCTTGGGCCTTGCATGGTCTCAAACATCAAAAACTCATTAAATCTGTAATAAATGACATTTAAAACCTAGCTTAACACCACCTCCTCATTTTGCAGATAAATACTACATATGAGCTTCAGTTTTAGTGTTGGTTAGTTGGTGGTTATTTGACTGATTTCTGTTGTTGAGCTAGTTGAGGATTACTAGGTTGGATTAGAGAAAGCTCTGAGTTGCAGAGAGTTATTGTACATGGAGTAATGTAACTATTTTTATTATCAGTAATACAAGCATGTTCACAAGATCCTTGAGATATGTTAATGGTGAAGTTTTCCTCATTTTTCATTTTTTTTCTTATGTTTTCCATTCTGTCCATATTTCTCTGATAAAAGAACATAAATTTTAGAGTAGGATATGCTGTCTTGGCACCCTATTTGTGTTTGCATTCTTTATCTTTATGTTTTCTTCTGCAAGGTCTAATTGGAGAATTCGTAATTGCTCTCCAGTTCCATCTAGCTTGTTGCCTTAGAAAAGATTTAATAGATTCAAACCAAAGAAGGCTATGGTGAGCCTTGTCCTTTAGTGTATTTTGAAATATCGTTTTTAAGGCCTTTCTTTGAAGTACACTTAGTAGAGTCTAAGCTAGGGAAATATATGGTATGCCCTATCCTCTGGTTTGCCTCAAAATGTTGCTTTGAAGGTCTTTTGAGTGTTGAGTTAAAGAATATAGGTTTATATTTCTCTTTAGCTGCTCTCACTATTATCTTAAATGTTTCTTTGTCTGAAAGTAGTATTAGGCTTGTTGGATTATTGTCTTAAAGGTTTGCTTATTAAAGTTTAGCCAAAGAAGTCTATGGTATGCCTTGTCCTTTGGTTTTCCTCAAACAGTTACCTAAAAGGATTTTCTTGTCTAAGTAGAGCTAGAAGATTCTTAACTGACTATAGCTATGCTGCCTTCACAACTTATTATTGTTTCATATCACAATCTAATCTAAAAGATCGACTTGATATAGTTAGCTTGCCCTATGAAAACCCTTGCAGAGTTGATGAAAAATTAAATCCTTTTATGGCTTCATAGCCCAATGGATTAATTTATTCTCATGGTCTATCTATTTAGCTAAAAAATCCCTTCAATTAGTCACACCACAAATCTGTCAACCTATCAATTAATCAACCAAAACAAACAAGTCCTTAGAACTTCATAACTAGCCTAATATCATAAAACAAAAGCATAAATATATATCACTTGAAAACACTTATTAGAGAGATCCCTCTTTGAATCCAGGAAGGCTAGGTCCTAGGATTCCAAAGCGGTTCTAATGTGTCTCTTGCGGTGTTTGTTCTTGCCAATCATGCAAATCACGGGGAGCCAACATAGTGGCGACTGTACTGGGGATTACTGAGTAATAAAGTACAAAACAAACAACCTCAAAAACTCAGAAAACCTCATTTTAAACTTAGATGAATCAAGTGTTAGTCAAGAATGGTTTCTGATTGCTGATGGTGGACAACAATCAGGCATAAAATAAGTAAAAATCCTCCACCTAGTGACTCCACTAGTTTTTAGTAGGCCTGTCGACTCCATTGATTTTCCATAGACCCCACTGGGAAACTTATTATAGTATCAAAACATCAACAATACCCAGTCAAGAATACTTTGTGGATTAAATTATTTCTTTCACATTTTGGTTTGTGTCTTAAGACTGTTATATCTCCTAACCTTTCTGATTGTTGGATCCAAAGTTCTGGCTTCTAGAAGAATTCATACCAGATCCCATCTTGACCCAAATCCTCTTGCTATAGTTGACAATCCTGAAAGCATTCTTAGGAAGTCTCCTAGATCCAAAAGTTTAGCTATTAGTAGACCAATCCACAAAGAAATTTCCCTACCTGAAAACCTCACAAACTTGCAGAATATCCCCTCTGACCCACCCCTAGAACAAAGCTTGTCTAGGACTAGATCTCATAGTTGGATAACCCAAATAGTTTTAGACTCATCCACCTTACAACAGACTTTTGTTGTACTAACTTCATCCCCCACTATTCACCTTCCTCCATTTAACCATGTACCTCCTGTTGTAAACCCTCCATTGTTTCCCCAACCACATATCATGGCAACATGGTATGCTCCCTTAGTCCTTCCTTTACCTTTATTTATTCTACCACAGGACTATCAGTTCAAGATTCCTTTATATGATGCTAGTAGTTCTACTACTGTTGTTCAAAAAAAATTGGATATAATGAATGACTACTTTGACAAACAAGAAATAGATGCTGAAACTGTTAAACTTAGAATGTTTTCTCAAAGATTAGGGGAAGAAGAAAGAAAATGGTTTAAAGGCTTAACCCCTAACAATATAAATTACCTCCCTGCTTTTCATCAAATATTCTTAAACAAATGGGAAGTCAAGAAAAATCCTCTTCAAATCCTATTAGAATATAATGACCTTAAAATAGATATTGGGGAAAGTGTCCAAGACTACTGCACTAGGTTCAATAGTGTATACAATGCACTCCCTCCCCACATGAAACCCCCACAAGGCCTGGCCTTAGTGAAATTTCTCGAAGGATTTGATCCAGACATGTGTTATCAATTAAGAGAAAGAGATCCCCTCACCTTAGAGGACATGCAAAGAGGAGAAATAAGTGTAGAATCTAACCTACATTCTAGAAAGGTTAGATTGAGAACAGAGAAAAACGTTACATACAAAGAAGAAGTTGGGCCATTCACATATGATGCTAAATTGACAGTCTAGTGAGGACAATGGAGAGGATGATGGAGAGAATAAACATGAATGAGAGGGCTTATCCTAGATAAAATCAAGTAGCTCCTCAAAACAGAAATCAAAATCAGAACCAAAACCAAAACTTTAGAAGAAACCCTCCTTAAATTAGACAAAGAGGTCCTGATCAACAAATCAGACCTCTTTTCCAAGAAAACTATGTTGATGAGGATGAGGGAATAATTGAAGAAACAGAGGAAAACCATATAAATTTAGTGGGAGTGAACAATGAGGATATTGTTTTCCTCACTAAGGAAGAATAAGGCATATTTGTACCATATGAAGAAGACAAACTAGAATATAAAGACTACAAACAAGGCTTTGAAAATTCCATCATGGAAGTACACAGACAATATGACCTTAGAAGCAAGAAAAACCAAGAAACTCCCAAAAGAAAAACCTCTGAAATTTCTGCTAGGAATAATCCTGAAAACATTTCTAAAAAGACGGCAAAAACAATAACATAATGGCTGAAAGTTCTGATAAAAACAAAAATTACAACAGCCACCCTAATCCCAAACATAATGGTGACCAAAGAAGCACTAGAAAATCAACTAATGCTCCTAACAAAACTGTTTTAACTGTTATTCATAATAAAAAACCAACAAGCTGAATTTGCTGTAAAAACAGTGCCTGAAAAGGCTGATTTAAACATTTCAAAAACTCAGGCACCTTTCAGTATAGAGAATGAAATTGCCAAGATTAAGATCTCTATTTCTCTTACTAAATTAGTCACTCAAGATGTATATAAATCCCAACCTTTGAGAGCTTTAAACATAGGAGAAAATGTTGATTTTGTTAATTTAAATGATGACAAACTTGAGCTTCTGTTTGGGCCAGAAGTAATAGGGAAATTTCAAGAAGGAGGAGCTCCTCCATTTTATGTCAGTTTAAACATCCATGATAAAATTATGCAAAATTCCATGTTATACTTTGGTGCTTCACACAACCTAGTGCCAAACGTAGTAATGGAGAGACTAGGCCTTGAGATAACTAGACCATACAAAGATTTATACTCTTTTGTTTCCAGTAGAGTTAAATGTCTAGGCCTAATCAAATATTTATGTGTTAACATAGCACAAATATTAGCCAAGAGCCTAGTAATGGATATTGTAGTGGCTGATATTCCTCCTAAATATGGTATGCTCCTTTCAAGATCATGGGGTGCTAAACTCCAAGGTACCCTCCAAATGGACATGACTTATGCAACCATCCATGTCTTTAGTCAACCAAGAATATTATATAGAGAAGCACACATGAAATACATGGTTAGTAGTCAAGAAAAACCAAATAACTCCCCTCTTTATTCTATTCACACAGACCTTGATTCATTCATTCTTTACAATTATTAAAACCTTAATGAACAAGTGATAGATAATGATAAAATAGTAGTAGAAAAAGAGGAAAAAGAGGAGGAACAGTGAAAATAGTTTGCTAACACAAAATATTACAGCAAACACAGTGGAAATAATGGGAAATAAAGCAACCACCAACATAGGGCTGACCATGAAGAACAAATAAAAAACATTCAACATATTGGAAACCATGATAGACAAAAAATGAAAAACATAGTGCAGACCCTGAAGAACGACACAATAAACAACATAGTGGCAGCCACTATAAACAACATAATGAGGATCATGATCAAATTAATGAAAAATCTGAGATAGAACCTCTTTGGAGTATGAATTTTGATGGTTATTGTAGCAAAACTGGTTCAGGAGTAGGTATATGGGTGCATAACATAGAAAAAAACCATGCAGAAGGTCACTCATACAAGCTAAACTTTCAATACATAAACAATATAGCTGAATATGAAGCACTCCTCTTAGGACTACAATTACTGAAGAAACTAGGAGCCAAGAGGATAACTGTTCATGGAGATTCATATTTAGTCATTAGGAAGATAAATGGAGAATACACAGCCAAGCATCCAAGATTAAAAGCCTATAGAGATGATGCTATTGACCTCTTGAAACAATTCACAAAATATGAGCTTACCTTTGTCCCTAGAAACCAAAACATTCTTGCCAATGGATTAGCATTTGCAGCCAACACATGTTGAAGACCTTATCAAAGAAAACAATACACAGTCCAAGTCAAATATAGACCAGCAGTTCATGATAACATAAAATATTGGCAAGTTTTTGAGGGAGATAAACAGATAAAAGATTTCCTGTAGTCCAGAAATGAGTTTGAAATGCCAAATTCAGACTCAGAGTATGAAGAAAACTACTTTGCTAAGGAACAATCTTACAAAGAAGAACCTCCTGATACTTCTGATATAAATCTGTTAACAAAATAAAACCTACATAAAGCATAATTGTGCACTAATTTAGAAAAAGAAGACTTTGAAGTGCTGCAGTCTAATATTGATAACTTGCCAAAGGGACTAGTGCCTCTAGAAGAACTGTTTGACTTTAATGATGTTGCTAAAAAGCCATAAATGGATCCTCACTACAACTGACTACTTTACAAAATGGATAGAGACCATCCCTTCTAGGACTGCCACAGACTTAGTAATCATCAAATTCCTTGAAAACCATATTTTTTCTAGTTTTGGCTGTCCTAGAAAGATGATCACTCACAATGTTGTTGCCTTTAGATCTAAGAAGATGGTGGATTTTTGCCACAAATATTAGATTACATTGGGCAATTCTATAGCTTATTACCCTCAAGGTAATGGGTTGGCAGAATTCTCAAACAAAAGTTTGGTGAACATCATCAAAAAGTTGTTGGAAGAGAATAAAAATTCATGGCACAACAAACTAGTACATGCATTATGGGTAGACAGATTAACAAGTAAAAAATCAATTGGAATGTCTCCCTACTAGCTAGTGTATGGGGTAGATGCAATTTTTCCAACAATTTTAGGGGTGCCAGTCATGAAACTGATCCAAGAAGTACAATCTGAAGAAAATGACATGCTGAGGAGAATAAATCAGACTGTCTAGTTGTAGCAAACCAGAGAGGAAGTATATAACAAAACACAACAAGTGCAGGAAAACATCAAGAAACTGTTTGATAAGAGAACCAAGGCAAATGATTTTAACATTGGTGACAAAGTGCTCAAATGGGACTCAAGAAGAGAAGACAAGGGCAAACATGGAAATTTTGAAAATCTATGGAAAGGCCCATACATCATCCATTCTGCAAGAGGTAACAATGCATTTTTTCTGCAAGAGATGGATGGAATAGAACTATTTGGAAGTCCTGTCAATGGCAGGATGCTCAAGAATTATTTTTGTTAAAAAGCTTAGTTTAAAGCTTCATTCATTATATATAACATTGTTTGAAGAAAAATATCAGAAACATAGACACAAAAAACAAAGAAAAAGAAGAAAAGTGGGTAGATAAAAAGAAAAAGTTAAATCCCCATACCAAAAAAGAATATTTTTGAAAGTGTGCAAGTCGAAATGCCACTACTCTGGAAAGGAAGTTTTGTTCAGTCATATAGCCTAATCATGATTGAACATTTTTAAAATTTCTGTTGATAGGTTAGTGAATGAATATTTTCCAAACTATTTAAACTTGGCTTATCAGTAGATTAGATTAGGAAAATATATTGGTTCCAATGTTTAAATCTAAACCAAAAAAGGAAGAGGGGGATGGATTCAAAATTCCAAATTACAGCTCTCAAAGTTTTTTGTTTTAATTTCTGCAAAATAAATTCTGTGTGTAGCTTGTACAAAATGTCACATCCCATGACAAATCATACAGCTTAATCTTCATTTGATCATGTTTTCAATTTCATGTTAATAGATTTGAGAATGAAAATCTGTCAAACTGTTCAATCTTGAAAGATAAATATATTAGGTAGAGAATAAAAAGCTCATTAGCCTAATCTGAGCTTTTGGATGATATAAGTGTAGGAGTAGATAGTTTCATGTTTTCAAAATAATACTGATGTCAAGGGTTGGCTAATCTAAATGCACCCACAAAAGAAAAAATGCTAGGAAAGTATAATGGGTTGGTAGAAGTTGAGTTGAAGCAATCATGTTTTCCAGATGTTGAAGATCACAGCTTCAAAAGAACAAGTAGCAAAACAACAAAAAGAAGAAAGAGGTCTGTCAAAGTGCAAATCAAGGCACTGATCTACTTATTCCAGAGATTTGATCTCTGAGGTTCTTGACACCTCCTAAAGGAGCTTCCCTCCCTAGTTGGAGCCATTTTTATCCTCCTGTATTCTACAGAGTTCACTAAGTGACTATTGATTTTCTACAAGCAGCTAAAAATAGAATTTTTTTCCTCAGATATATTTAGAAATCTCACTGCCTT
Organism: Pinus albicaulis; assembly: GCA_034641835.2. Classification (NCBI taxonomy): domain Eukaryota; kingdom Viridiplantae; phylum Streptophyta; class Pinopsida; order Pinales; family Pinaceae; genus Pinus; species Pinus albicaulis. The sequence continues at coordinate 978,907,603 of CM076572.1, forward strand.
CATTATCCTAAATAAACCTATTTGCACTGTATTTCATCTCTACCTTCTCAAAACATCTTGCTGCACTTAAAAGACTTATTTTGGGCTTATTTCTCCCATTTTTTACTCCCCCTCCCTACCCAAACTCTCCTTCACTCATTTTCCCCTCTATTATTGCCTAAATCTACCTCAGGCTGAGAAAGGCAAAGTCTAGGGTAACATCAAACCACGCTTAATCTGGTAGCTAGCCCTGCCAGATCGAGAGAGGGCTCTCTCCTCGTCAATCTCAGCAAAAATAATCAGTGAGGCTTGAGATGAATTTGAAAAAAGGCTGATTTTAGGCTAGGCATATATGTAAGGAGGTTGGATTTGATTTTTAAGATGTTTATTGGATCAAAGGGGAAGGCAGATTTTGGGTCTGGGGAATGAGGCCTAGTTTTTTTGCTGAGATCTGAATGGGGCAAGGAAGGCAATTGGTTTGATGCTTCGAATTGAATGAAATTGATAGCTTAGACCAGTGAGGAGTTGAAGAGGGTAAGAGGATTTCAAGAATCCTCTTTAGACAGTTGAAAAAATAGAAAATTAAACAAAACTCAAGGTAGAGCACTGCAAATCTAATGAATTCCACCTTTATTACTTGTTTGTTTATCTTAAGAAGAAATGAGAAGGAAGATGATACACATGAAACATTAGTAAACTTACAATCACAGAGAGAAACACACCATCAAAACATAGAGCCACATGGATCCCAAAGAGTGCTGCAAACCCTGGTCTATTCCTTTGCCAAAATGCGGAGATGAAATGTACAATGAAGCTCAAAGCAATCCAAGTGTCCAACCCTGGAAATGTCTGACCCAAAGACTACAAGATATGCAAGCACCTACCCCATGCCCTAGGGGTTTGCGCTCACTATTTTTGGAGTCGTTTTCCAATATGTACTAAACTTAAGAACTGGAAAATAGGCAAAGGAACAAAATTGCTCTATAAGACAGAAATCGACCATCCGGCTTACATTTCACTTTTTCGTGAATGAATCTAGTTGTATGAGTAAAAATGTGCAAAAATTACATCAAATTCATGAAATTACATCAATTTACATCAGGAGTTTCAGATTTGGAGATAAAAAAGTCAAATCGCCAAAACTAGACGAAACAATAGCGTTACCGAAAGTGAAAATCGACAACCCCAATGCGTCGTGCTCGAAATCTTCATGCATCGCACTACACTTTGGAGTCAGATTTTGAAGGGCTCTGTCCAAAATTGGAGGCACAAAAGATAGCCACAGAAAGATCCACCTGTCTACTTTCCAACCCATGTGGAATTTATGAATTTTGTTGCCATTTTCCCCTCCAAAAATGAGTTTTCACAACACTGATTCCTGTGTGTCCAAAAAGGGGCAGAAAGGTCAATTTTAGGTTGTTTTTGACTCTTCCGGCAACCCAAAACTTAGAAAAATTTTCATGAAAAATCTAGAAATACAAATTTTTACCCAAGAGGAGCTCTCAATCATAAGCGTGCGCCAAGTAGCGCGACGCGTCGGGTGGAAAAATCTGTGTTTAAGCCAAAAAAAATCAAAATTGACAAAATATGTCCCAAATTTATTGAAATTTGGGCTGAGTGTCCTCCATCATGTGCTATGCTAGGCCAAGGAAGCTTCGGCCAAAATTTGGATTTTATCATGCCTTTGCGACGCTTTAATGTCGTCTTTAACTTTGCCTTCAGGATCTTGATTCGTGCCTTGCAAACATGATTTCATGCCTAATAATGATTCTTCATGTGACTCAACATGTTATTTTCCTTGTTTTCCTTCTCCAACAGCTTCTCCAAATTAATATTGACCCTTTCGAGCCAAGTCTTTCAATCAGCCTCAATCTCTCGCTCAATGGATGTCATCTCGGTTTGGCTTTTTTGGGAAGCTTGTCAGTTCTCACGGATATTTTGCAACTCCATGATATTTTGCTGATATTCCAACTATTTATTTCGCTTCTCAAGGTAATTTATGATCCATTGGGATCTTTGCAACTTGACGGACAAAGTGTCTATCTCCGCCTTCTTCTCCTGAATAGTCTCTCTCAACTTTGAGCTTGGTGAGCTCAAATCCTCATCAATGAGTATGAAATCGGTATCCTGGCCTCCTGAAGGCCCCTCATCCTACATGGGCCTCTTACCCCTGTCCTGTACCTGTACCTGTGCTGCTGATTATGGAAGCGAGACCCCTTCCACCTCAGGTGGAGATAATACTCGCTGGGCTGCTGCAAATAATCCTCTAGTGCCTCTTTGATAAGTAACAAACACCGGCACACTAGTGGTCTGTGTCTCGTGACCTTCATGCTGATATGAAGGTTCTCCTGCCTCATGAACAACCTCCAAAGGAACCTGAGTAGCTGTGAAAAAATCATTAGAAATGAAATCCTCCCATGAAATACCCTGCAAGCCAAGCTGATGCATAACCACAATCTTGATAAGTGCAAAGTGATAGATACTGCTGTATTGCTGCTTAGGAGTTTTGCTTTGCACGAGAGTGGTCATTTTCTTGATATTTCGACACATGAAATAAGGGAGGTTCATCATCCTCACCCTGGTAAAATGCATCAGTAACCTGATATGATAGGCATAGAGACGTGAAAACCGGCCCTCACAACTAAAATATTTGATAATAAGTTTCATCAGAGGAGCATAGGAATCCTTTAAGAACTGAAAAGGAAACACTCTGCTGAGTTGTTTCACAAAGCTAGGCCTGATATATGGCTCATAGTGTACCCTGTCAACTTGTTGTCTTTTGTTCCATTGTTCTCCAACATTTGGTATTCCGGTTGCTTGAGAGATAGTTTCAGGTGTTAAAGTGAATGTCACACTGGTAAGGGTGACTTGACCATCATGTAAATGCAACACAAACAAATGGGCCAACTCCTGATGATGATGGACCCTAGCAACCATTTCACAAAATTGATAACAAGACTGTTGTTGAAAACATGCCATGGCAAGTGGACAAGCCTGCAATTCAGCCAATGAAGTGGGCTCCTCCCTCACATGTCTGCCACTCTTATGAGGCCTTCTAGGTGCATGTAATTCAGTGGTGGAATCACTGTCTCGCTCATAATATGTATCGGTATCTATCTCCATGATGTCCAAGGTCTATATTGTCTTGTATGAAAATGAGAAATTTGATGTCTTTGATTTATTGCCAAATATGTGGTAATATGGGAGGGAATATGGAGGAATAGGGTAGTGGGAATAATGGACTTTTATCAAGTGAAATTTGCCATTTGAAATCTGTGATTTGATAAGTTTAGGGACAGCCACTTAATCTCTTGGGATAACCTTGGGGTTTGGAGAAATTTGACAATTGGGATGGGGATAATGGGAATGGAATAGGAATGTGTAACTTAGGGATACAAGGGAATAGGGAAAGGGGTTGCTATGATAAAATAAAAAGTGATGAGGGGAAAAAACAAGGTGGAGAATGGAAGTATTTGGCACAAAACCAATTTTAAAACCCTAAAGGAGGCAATTCTCAAACAAGATAATAGGGTTTAATTTTTTTTTTGTATTTAAATTCTCATAACAACACAAAATACTGGTTAATTGGCAATGGAGAGATGGCATGACTTACATGAAAAAAGATGGACCAAGCACATTTGGAGATTTTTGAAGAAATGGCAATAAACTTGTTTCCGGCCCTATGTGTCACGCGACAAACCCAGTGCGCTGCACTCTTTCAATGCGCTGCATAGGAACAAATTTGCACACAGGGAGCCGACCCAATGCGTCGCGACAATCACCCAACGCGTTGCGCTTGGGAACTCCAACACAGTCTGCCCTCAAACTACTTGTTTCGCTCCTCACAATTTCTCTTTGGCTTTCTCCTGTTCTCTTATCATTCAAATGGAGTCTTGAAACATAAAAATGATATTTATATCAAGGATTTTAATTTTTCATTTTGTAAAACCCACTTTGTAATGTTTCAACTTTTGACATTTTTCAAAAACTCTGTTTTTCTTCCTTTGGCTTTTTAACTGAATGATGAGCTTTCTGTCTGTCTTGCAAGGAATGGATGTCATGGAGCTTTGGCAAAGGCAACCAGGGTTTCCAGTGGAGTAGTATTACAACTGAAAAAACTTGAAAATCACATTACATTTATTTACATAAAGATGAAATAGACTATTTTTCTTCAAAACAGAGTTTTGAAGAAAAATCATTGTTAAGCATATGATGATGAAATTTTTAGCACTGAAACCTTATTTCAGACCTCCTCATGTGCCTGCTGACCATTATTAGGAATTCTGAAGACCGGATTAATGAAACCCTAGACCTAATGAGACTAAAACCCTAAAAATGATTCTTTGCAAACTATAAGACCAAAAATGATTGTAAATAATTTTAATGAACAGAAATAGGCCAGTAGGTATAAGACATGAGGGACATGAGCAAAAAACCACTACCGTCAGATGATCCATGCTCCTAGTGGAATGCAGCTGACTGAATGAGACACCTAAAAATGCAATGCAACAAGAGAAATTTGATCTCTGACGGAGGGATGAAGATACCGACACTAACACCCTCTAAAATTCCATTTCATCCACTATAACCCTTCAAAAACCCCCACCTTCTTCATTTTTCTCCTTTTCATCGAAACAATGTAAAAAAGCCTTTTTACATTGTTTATAAGTAAAAATTAGCATATTCGGGTCCTTTTGTTTTATGTTAAAAAGGCCCTGTTTTTAATATAAAACCTGACTTTATGTTTTAAACCTGACACTATAAAGGTTTTAATCCCCCCCGCTTTGAACCCACACTCTCACATGCCATATGAGCCTAACCCCTCCTATTTTTCATAGCCCCGCTTTCCATTAAACCTCGCGCCCATTCATACTTTGCCACCTATCCCCGGGCTCCACCTTTGTACTTGCCCATCGCTCTCAAAGCTTGTGACCACCGTTGATCTCATCCCATGAGATCCAACGATTTATCGTGCATATCACAAATTTAATTATGCTCGGGTTAAGCAATCTCCAACCGCACGAAATGGGAAGTATTCCCCCGCCACGCGATAGTCGCTATATGGTATTGCACGCCTGCCCCAAATACCATCACCGCCCCTCCGTTTGTGCGAAAACAACCACCAGATTTTCAAAAAACCGCTTTTTCCTTCGCGCCAAGATTTAAACCGTTGTCCTCTGTTCAAATTTTACACAGGTTCCACCTATGGAATCAAGGCCCAAAAAACCATTATCCGCCTTACAAAAGCCAAAAAACCCTTGAAAATGCTAAAAAGCCTTCCTCGCAGGATTTAAAAGTTAATTATTTGTTTTATGTGCAGGTTCAATGGCAGAAATGCATACAATGCATCTCAATGGTCCAAGAACATACAATTAAATGTCTGGGTGACGATCTAGAGGTTTGGTTTAAATTTAAAGGGACCATAGGCCCTATTTCAAGCTTAATCATCAATAGAACATAATTATTGATGGCTATTAAAACGCTCCATCAACGAAGAAATGCATCCCTGCGCAGAAAACACAGAAAAACAAAGGCACAGTGAGAAGAAAAGACAATCAAAATACTGTGACGAAGCAATGAAGATTAAAGGGCTAATCATATGTCAGAGACAAATTATAAGGATTACCACAAAAGTAGAAATTGAAGGAAATGAAGACAGACAACAAAGGTTAAAGGTTAAAGATTAAAGGTTTAAATGATAAAGTTAAACTTTGAAGGAAGAATTAAAACAAGAAGACAGTAAAGCAGACAATTAAGGGATAAATCAGAGTTTAAAGGTCTAAAACATAGTTTAATGATAAAACGGAGGCAAATTAGCACAAGAACACATTCGAATGACTAAACCTACAACCATTACTTCTTCAAAGGATATTTTGCCACCTACAACATGATTTCTTTCAATAAAACATCACATAGCTATTACAAACAATCAGAGATATTTTTCATCTACCAACAGTTATTGTAAAGTTATTGAAAAAGCCTTAAAGTCAAACATTTCACAAAAATTAACTCAAAAGTTAAGTTAGGAGTTATTATTTCAGAGAAACGCCTTCAAATATTTTTGCCTTGGGCCTTGCATGGTCTCAAAGGTCAAAAAATCATTAACTCTGTAATAAATGACATTTAAACCCTAGCTTAACACTACCTCCTCATTTTGCAAATAAATACTGCATATGAGCTCCATTTTTAGTGTTGGTTAGTTAGTGGTTATTTGACTGATTTCTAATGCTAAGCTAATTGAGGATTGCTAGGCTGGATTAGAGAAAGCTCTGAGTTGCAGAGATCTATTGTACATGGAGTAATGTAACTATTTTTATCATCAGTAATACAAGCACGTTCATAGGATCCTTGAGCTATGTTAAAGGTGAAGTTTTCCTCATTTGTCATTTTTTTTCTTATGTTTTACATTTTGTCCATATTTCTCTGATAAAAGAACATAAATTTTAGAGTAGGATATGTTGTCTTGGCACCCTATTTCTGTCTGCATTCTTTATCTTTATGTTTTCTTCTGCAAGGTCTAATTGGAGAATTCTTAATTGCTCTCCAGTTTCATCTAGCTTGTTGCCTTAGAAATGATTTAATAGAGTCAATCCAAAGAAGTCTATGGTGAGCCCTGTCCTTTGGTGTAGCTTGAAATATTGTTTTTAAGGCCTTTATTTGAAGTACACTTAGTAGAGTCTAAACAAGGGAAGTCTATGGTATGCCCTGTCCTCTGGTCTGCCTCAAAATGTTTCTTTGAAGGTCTTTTGAGTGTTGAGTTAAAGAAAATAGGTTTACCTTGCTCTTTAGCTACTCTCACTATCATCTTAAATGTTTCTTTTTCTGAAAGTAGTCTTAGGATTGCTGGATTGTTGTCTTAAAGGGTTGCTTATTAAAGTCTGGCCAAATAAGCCTATGGTATGCCATGTCCTTTGGTTTGCCTCAAACATTTACCTAAAAGGTTTTTCTTGTCTAAGTAGAGCTAGAATATTCTTAACTGAATATAGCTTTGCTGCCTTCACAACTTATTGTTGTTTCATATCACAATCTAATCTAAAATATCAACTTGATATAGTTAGCTTGCCCTATGAAAACCCTTGCAGAGTTGATGAACAATTAAATCCTTTTATGACTCCATAGCCCAATGGATTAATGTCTTCTCATGGTCTATCTGTTTAGCTAAAACATCCCTTCAATTAGTCACACCACAGATCTTTCAACCTATCAATTAATCAACCAAAATAAACAAGTCCTTAGAACTTCATAACTAGCCTAATATCATAAAACAAAAGCATAAAGATATATCACTTGAAAACACTTATTAGAGAGATCTCTCTCTGAATCCAGGAAGGCTAGGTCCCAGGATTCCAAAGTGGTTCTGATGTGGCCCTTGCAGTATTTATTCTTTCCAATCTTGCAAATCACAGGGAGCCAACACTATGTACATAAATATTCTTATTTTTAATTATGTGAAAATATTTATAATACATATAATTACATATATATACAATTGAAATTTTTATTTAACATATTCTATAAATTTCTAATATGTTTCTTAGTTATTCTTATTCTTCATGTGGCTCGCCTTTCAAATTCTATAAATAATGTAACAATTGGCTAGTCAATGATCCTTAACATATATCATAGTAGATATTTTATGAAGAATTAATTATGATGCACCCTACTATATAAATTTTACCAATGAAGATTAGTACTTAGGTACAAAATTATGTAGGCATTTGTGTCTCACTCGATAAAGTTAGTTCATCATTCTTCAAGTAAATTAAAATTAGTTGAAGAAGGCCAACTAACAAGGACTTTATATACGAAGTTTTTATATGTTTATGGTTGAAAGATATTAGCTAACAAGGATTGTATATATTGAGTTTTTATATGTTTATTAATTGAATTAAAAGGGATGGCAGGAGGGGGGGAGATTTTATTTAATCACGATGAAATAACAGAAGTCAAATTCTCATGGGGCATAGGAAGGAAAACTAACAACCAAGATAAGATGTATGTGTGATTGTAGGGTCTATACGTTGCTAAATATAGAGGAGTGGAAAACATTATCGCATTATGTGATTCACTACTCACGATCCATTATCTTAACACTGAAAATAGTCTGAAAGACAACTATATGGTGCTCCAGAGAATTAAAAGTATAATGGTATTCTTTCACTCAAGAATATTCTTTCACATTATTAGAAGTAAAAATTTGGAAGTTGACATGCAAGTGTATCAGGCTTGCTCTCTGGAAAAAAAATAATCTTGAAATTAATTCTCATGGTAGCATTTGTCGAATCCCTTAAATGGTCACATGATTCTAGGAGTTTGGATTCTTCCTAGTTCCCTACATCACTGGATTATGGTTTTAAATAGAAACATTATTAATATTGTTCCCCTCCATTATATTCCCTCTACCCTCTCATGCCCCATCCCTCGTAATCACTACAAATCATTTTAATCAAGCTTTGGTAAGGTTTTATGATGATATGGCCTCCTTTCAAGATGTGTCAAACTATTTATTCCACTGCCATGCAATGACATGATTTTTGGCCTTGCATGCTCGAATTAATAACATCTATCTGTCCAAGCCTTGGATTTTCCCTTGAATTATAATATTGATGGAGCTCCTTAGATGATGTACAGGGAAATTTAATGTTTTGAACATGAGAATTGTGTGGAGTGATAGGGGGAGTGGTGTTAAACTAGGATGGTGCCTCACCTCAGCTCCATTCATCCCAATGATTATTCCTCTGAGTGCATCGTATCCTCAAAGTTATATGGAATTTGTTTTTTTTTTTCCCTTTGGACTTAATTGTGGCGTTAAGTAAACCTATCATCCGGCATGTTTGGGAATAGCTCCGCTTCAGACTTGAATTGTTTCTCCATTGGGTGATGACTTTGTGGGTAAGGAACTCTTGTTCGTGGTAATTATGGAATTCAAGGCTTGCTGGTTCAGAGGCCTACCTAGTAGTTCCTGGTCATCCTATTTCTCCTACCCTCTGTCTAGTTTGAGCCCCAATTCTGGAAGTTATTCCTGTATTTCCTATTTTCAACGTTGTTCCTTCCACTCAATTTGGTTTAGATGGAAATTATAGAGATATAGGCTCTTATCTCAACTTTTTAGATGTTAATTGGAGTCAATTAATATTGTATGAGGATTTTCTGGTGAACTCAACAAGACTGTCAACATTCTTTGCATGACCCTGGTTCTATGGTGGTGGTGCAATTCCTTATATCCTTCTTCAAAGATGAGTTTAGACCTCTCTGTAGGTTCGTCTGATTTGCATGGAGACTATTTTCTTTGGGTTCAAGCCTATAATTTAAGGATCAAAAGGTAGACCTATCACCTCACTATGATAAAAGTCTTGAAGCCATCAATGAGAATCTTAGGTTGCCTGCTTCTACCATCAAGCTTCATTGAATTCTCATTCAGGGTGGTCTAATGAATTCTGATTTAGACTTAGAGTCCTCCTCAACTGATAGTCCTTTCTCTCATTTTTTTTTTCCCATGAATTTCTTCACAAGGAAAATTACGATCTCCAAGTTAAATTCTGCCAAATGTACCACACCCAGGTGGATATCACAGATAAGTTATTAACACTTCAGCTTTAGTTCTCTCATTTGAAAAATGAGGTTAATGTGACCAGGAATATTATCATGGACCTAAAGCTAAGCAAATACTCTCCCACAGGTCCCCATCAACACCAGGAAGATTCAAGCAAGCGAGATATCAACATACCTTTGAGTAGATCCACATTGAGAAAAAATAAAAATACATGAATTTTATCAATGTGGGTCTACTCAAAAGTATGTAAAGTGGGAACTCGTTGGATGCAAAATCTAATTCTACATCCAACAAGTGTACACAATTGAAATTTGAGTAAACCTATAAGGAGATAAGTTGAAAATACAATAAAAAAAGTAGTTTTCTTTCTTTTCTTTTAAAAATTATTGACTCTTATTTTACTACTTTTACTATTATTTTCCTTAGGAGACCTATTTTAGACCTTAAAATTCCCATATTGAACTTTTGTATTCGCATAGTTATTTGACTACTAAAGTCTATGGAGGCGTACATACTCTACCCCTTAAGGATTTGAACCTATGATCTCCTGGGAGGAAAAAAATTCTCTTGGCCATTAAGCCCACTGAAGTTATACATGAATAATTTGTGGTTAATTGAAATGGTGGATTTATAAATAGATGCTATATTACATTTTTATGGATTTATTTTTCTCTTAGTGTGCGACGGATGATAGTAGTACTTTGCAGTGGATTTAATTTACTCTCGCTCTGTAATGGATGCTTGTAATACTCCGTAGTGGATTTATTTTACTCTACAATGAATTCTCATAATATTTTGCGATGGATTTTTTTTAATTTTTGGTGTATTGAAATATATCATTTGGATTGAGCTAAAAATAATGAAATATAGGATACAAAAATTGAAAAGGCAAAAACAATCAAAGGTTGAAGAAAATTCCACCTTGAGAAACGATATTAAAGAGTTAAAATGAAAAACTAAATAATAATATAGACCTAAGTAGTACAGTTAATATATTATACATCAAACCTATTAAGGAGGAAATGGAAAACCTAATTGATTTGGATCATGAGTGCAATAAAAGAGCCTCAAATCATATAATTTCCTATATAAAAGAGCAAAAACATGAGGACACATTTTAAATAGTAAAATAAGAACTAAAAAAATAAGTCACTAATTGAAACAAATTATCTCATAGAAGAAATAAGATTGGAAAGTATATTTGAGCATAAAGATAGACTGATTCTTGTTAGGGTAAGCTATAGTGAATGTAAATCTTTCATACTCAGTAAATATCCAAGCCTAATATGGATAATAATCTTAATAAATGAGAGTCTCATCTCAACAAACCAAACTAAATTAAGGAAGGAGATTCAAAAAGTAGAGGAATCCAGAAAGAAAGGAAAATCTACAATCATTAGAAATAGGAAATTTATTATTAGAGATTAATACCAAAACGATAATGATAAATAGGAAAGTGGTACACTATGGATCCTCTTTTGGAATTGTCATGAATTTCCATAGCATAAAGGTGTTATGTTAAGTTGAATCCCAAGTGAATTTGATATTATATTTTTGGTTGAAACTTGGGAGTATGAGTCTAGGGTTCCTCACATATATGGATTCCATTTGTGGTTAGCTTGGAATAAGAAATCCTCTCACAAAGGAATTGGAGGAATATTTTGTTATATAAAAAGAGTTTCTCTCAGTCACACTAAACTTCATAAGACATACCACCTCAATTGGTATATTTGGATCAAAATCTCTGACATACAAGAGGATTTATATTGAAATTTGTTATTTTGTACCTATCAACTCTACCTTTTATAAGAAAAAAATCTAGATAAGAATTTCCCTTATAATACTTTAGAGAAGAATATGAATAGTTTAAGGAATGAAGGTAATATCATCTTGTCAGGGAACTTTAATACTAGAATCACATCTAACCAAGCTATTATTCTAACTAATTATTCAAACCCTAAACCTCTTTAGCTAGAAGAGGACAATGTTTTAGTTTATTCAAAACAAACTTCGAAGACCTAATCGAGAAGTTGTTTAATATAAAGTTCGCTAAACTTTGTAGTCCTAAAGGCCTTATAATTGGAAATGGCATAATTAAGTGGTCAAACTCCAACCAGATTACTTGTATTCATGGGCTTGGAAATAGTGTTATGAATTATGTGATATCCGTGTTTCCAACCAAATTATAAACTTTGACATCTTAAATGACCATGATAATAACTCTGATGATAGACCTTTAACCTTAACTCTAAACTTTTCCATGCAAAACAAGTTGTTGGAACAAGGTCCCCTAAAGCTGCGAATTTTGTACAATTTTGTATATTTTTGGTATTAATTAGTCTAGCACAGGGGTTTTGGGGTGGTTCAAAGCCCCGAATGCATTGTAATAGGTCAAGGGTAGACCTAGATTATGTAAACCACGGTTTTCAGACTACAAGAAAACATAAGCTAATTCGTTATAAATAGATTAACATTTTGAGTCTTAAGGTAGGCAAGAATTAAGTCTGATGCTAAGTGCGAATTGTTAGATCTGTCTTGGGTTTTTTGGGTAAGGACTCCTATTGGTTGTGTGGGTGGAGATCCTCAATCTTGCTGTGTGCGAACCCTGCTGGTTGTGTGCGCAGGTTGTGTTTGGATTGTAATTGGGTTTTTGGATGCTAATATATGCGGAAATAGTTAAATTATCTCTGTGTTATCCAATCTGATGTGTTACTGTTGATGCGAACCTTTGGGATCTATTGGAGATACAAATACAGTTGTGTTATCTATTTATGCTATGAATCTGTCTGTGTTATGGTACGAAGTGTATATGTAATCTCTTATTGATGCGTTTATGATATTATGTGCTGATAACTGATACACACGTGGATGTGAAGGTACTAACTAGATCTATGCATGGTAATAGCTCTGTTATGATTAGTTGCAAATTATACTATTAACAAACCTACGGATAGACCTGTTATGTGCGAACTTGATAGGTTGCGAACTCAGATCTACTTGACTTACTTACTCTCTCTAGGTGCAAAAACCTGGTTCCAGCACCCTCCCATACTGCTTCAGGTGAGACTTTGGCTTGCGCAAGTAGGTCATTGTTGAAAGGGCCAGTAGTATAGAGCTTTGTTGGCAAACCTTAACTTCCGAACCTGGGTCAGGACCCCTCTAGCCAAAAAATGGTCCCGATCATAATGCCTATGGAAATATTTCTTAAGAAGGATGTTTCATTTTTTTGGGATGATGAGTATCAAAAAAGCTTCGAGCTACTCAAGGAGAAGATGGTCTCTACGCCTATTCTCATATTTCCTGATTGGGCGAAGGTATTCCATGTTCACGTGGATGCATCAGGGATCACCCTGGGAGCAATCCTTATGTAGCCTGGAGACGGAGACATTGATCATCCTATTGTGTTCGCTAGTAGGAAACTCTTTGGTGCAGAGCGAAACTACTCCACTACAGAGCGCAATTACTCCACTACAGAGCGGGATGGATTGGCTATGGTCTATGCATTAAAGAAATATCAGCATTATTTGTTATGAGGGCACTTCAAAATGTTTACAGATCACTCAGATTTGAAGTACATGGTTAATAAGCCTGTGTTAGGAGGGAAAATCTGCCAATGGCTACTATTGTTTCAGGAGTACGACTTTGAGATCATTGTCAAGCCAGGGAAGTTGAATGTTGGACCAGACGACTTGTCCTGAATCGATAATGGCGAAGAACCAACCAACCTAGAAGATGGATTGCCTGACACGTAGTTGTTCACTATTAAGGTAGTTGATGCGCACTTCGCCAACATCATTGAGTTCCTCACTATGGGCATGGCACCTGTGGAATATTCTGTACAACAGAAAAAAGAGTTGGTAACCCGCGTAACAGATTTCACCATCATCGCAGGTTATCTGTACAAGATGGGAGCTGATGAAGTGCTACGAATATACGTTTTGGAGCATGAAAGGCACGCTATCTTGGCAGAGGCTCAGGAGGGTGTAGCAGGAGGTCACTACTTAGGAAAGGAAACGACACAAAAGATCTTGCGAGCTAGAATATGGTGGCCTACCCTGCATAGTGACTGTCACGAATATTGTAAAGCCTGCGATATGTGCCAAAGAACTAGAAGACCCTCATGCAGAGATGAAATTCCCCAGCAACCGCAAATGGCCTTGCAAGCATTTGACAAGTGGGCCATCGATTTCGTAGGGCCATCCACAAATTTGGTGTTGCAATTCTCGTGTTGTGACTCATTGTTGCAACTCTTGTTCCATAATCCAACAACTCCAATAACACCGAGTCAACATAAGAACCATGAGCGATCAAAACCTTTAGCTTATTGAAAACCCAAGATGATGTCGTTACACATTTGTTGTTCCATTATTTCAATTTAAATCAATATTAAACATGATTAATTGAGTTGTTAATATGTATTTTGGAACTACGTATGAGTTGCTTATTGTTTTTTAATTGTTAACAAACCACTTGAGAAACTTGTAGAGACATATTTATTATTTACTAATTGTTAGCAAACCACATGAAAAAATTGTGGGTCTTATTTATTGGTTGTCAATTTATTTTTAAACAAATCTTGTGTATAAAAAGAGTTCCTCTTTCATTCCATATGAAGGAATCTTAGAGCAATGTCTAAATCATGATGAAATAAATTAATTATTAAGCTTTTATTATAATTGTAGCTTATAATTTCCATAGTTTATGATTAGATTAATTAATTTAATGCATTTATTTTTACATTTTTATTTACCTTGCATATTTATGAAATATTAATTAATTTTAATTTGATTAGTTAATTTATTTATCTTATGTTGTCAATGTAGCAAGTGTTGATAAATATCAACACTCGGTTCTATGGAGGTAGGGCCCACTCCAATTTAATAGAGTGTTGTGTAATTTAAGTAGTTCTATTTTCTGGTTGTGTAATTTAACTTCTTAGTTATTTATTTGCGTATAATTTAGTTCTATAATTAATATATAGTTGTTTGATTTTTAATTTTTGCAATACAATATATATAGTTGTTTTATTCATGCACCATTGTATTCATTTATTTATCAAATTATTTATGAAATTTATTTTTCATTTGGCATGCTTGCATTTTAGATTGGTTTGCATTTATATATGTTGTTGAATAAATGTGTTCAACACAATGATTAATTTGTTGGTCTAAGAAAAATATAGATAATCTTGGAAATATTAGTCTTTTCATTCAATTTTTACTTTTTTTCTTATCTCCTACTTCTGTGGTTTGTTGTACCTATGTTTGGGGTTATATTGATAAGTGTCCTAAGCCCACTAGGTAAAAGTATGTTATTTCAATTATGTAAGTGTGTACATTTTATTTCTAGCATGTGTGTTTCATTTTCTGCAAATGACGAAAGCTTCACAAGATGCCCATCCCTTTTTACAAGTGTTTGTACTTTGATGTAAGTGTGTTTACTTTATTCTAAGTGTGCTTAATTTCATTCAAGTGTATTTACTTTCCAACAAGTGTGTTTACTCTCTTGTAAGTAGCTTTAGTCACTTTACTTTTGAATTTGTAGAACATTTCTAGGCTTGTAAATTATTTATATTCTATATGCAAAATTAATCATTGATACTGCAACCATAAAACAATCTAGTGCAGGTAGGGAGTGTATCTTGCATATACAATGGATGGTAACTCACAAGTTCCATATGAGCCTCAGGTTGATAATTAAATGCATATTATTTTGGTTGTCTTTATGAGCAATTATAAAGGTAATTAAAAGGTCTTTCATTTTGGTGTCATTGCGAGGAGTTACCAAAGACACATTTTCATTCTTGCATTGGCTTGAAATTTGTATTTTTGAAATTTGTTTATTTATTGTAGGTCATTTAGATACATTAATTGAATTGCTAAATATTTTTTGGTGCAGTAAGAGCCACCCATAGTACTAGTATTTATTTTGTAGGAAGGTTGGAAGAAGGAAAATAAAGAAAAATAAGAATGAAGAGGATCTAAGGGGATGTCAAAGCCTTTAAGCTTAAGGTATGAGATGCTTTTTGGATTTCATGGATTTGGTAGGTTTTCAAATCAAAATTTTGTTTTAGAAAATTATTCTTTCTCATTCTTCCCACCCTTATTTCTTTTCCATATTCTAACTTATAGCTATTTTCTGGAACACACCTAGTCTCTTTGTTTTTGGGAAAAATGTACATTAAATCAATGAATCAATGTTTCAGAAATTAACAGTCGAAAATAATACTTGAGTATGCTTGGTAAAGTTTGATTACATGTCTCATCTGCTACATTTTCTTGGTAAAATATTGTTCTAAGATTGGCATTGATACATCTTGTATCTAGACCATTATCCTATAAAATTGGGGAGCACCGAGGTTGGGTACCTAGGTGTCTTAGTAAATGAGAATGTTTCCATGAGATGACAATTGTCCTATTCCTTATATCAAGATTGATTTTTGGCCCTAAAGTACATCAGGTTCCTAGTCAACCTATACCATTATACAAATGTTTGGCCCAAAGGTATGGTTGGTTCCTAGTTGGTATATTTCTCCTAATCATATCCTTGCAAGTGAATATAAGAGCCTATCCTCATATTATAGTTATAATCCAAACTTCCTCCATAGACTTTCATGTTTCATTTTCCCTAATTTTTTCTTGGTGAATGGCCATTACTTTATGAAGAATGTAATATTGGCAATGACACATCCCATATCTAGATTATTCTCTTAGAGATCTAGCAAGCACTATTATTTGGTACCTAGGTGTCTCGGTAGATGGAATGTGTCCATAGGATGATCAATAGTTCAATCCTAGTTGATGTTTGTCCCTAGAGTACAGCTAGTTCCTAGTTAAACTAGTGTTTGTGTAGTGCCTCACTCTGGTTGATTGATCCTGATATGACATTAGCCTTGATATAGTCTTAGGGATCATACATTATTTTTTAGGACCTCAGGTCAAGGACTAGATATTTGAATTTTTCTATTTGTGGATGTGATAATAATTATTTTGGAAGTTGATGTTATGATAATATAGTTGTAATGGATTTCTTTATGATTATGTCTAATCATGTGATGGGTTAATTATGTTATCTATTTATATTAGTTCTTGTTTACAATTAACAAGATGTTGATGATCATATCATGGTGATGATTTAGCATACATGAGTATATTGGTGACTATTATTATGAACAAATACTACTAATGATTATTGGGTGTGGCAAGAGAGTACCCATATGCACTTGCATATGTTGAGCCGACAATCTCTAGTTTGATTTGAATTACATATTATTATATAAAAAATTTAAAGCTCAATTTAAAATTGTGCTATGAGTACTAATAACATGGTTACAAACCAAAAGAGAGCTTCAGTGAGTTCTCACTTTTTTAGAGGTAGCAAAAAATCATCTAAGTTCGAAAAGTGTTGATTCATAATGCACTTTTTCTTTTGGAGCATATTTTTGATACTTTAAATTTTCTTATGTATTGAGTGTGCACATTTTTTTAAATGTTAGTGATTGCCATGCACATTTTGAAAAATATCAACCTTTTTTTTTAGGGCATATTTTTTACACTTTAAATTTTTTTATGTCCTAAGTATACATTTTTTTAAAAATGTTTTTATTTAATCATTTTTCAAGTTTGCTTTTTCTTCTTCTTCTTCTTCTTCTTTCTCTTTCTTGAGATGTTTATTTTTAAAGGGTTTTTCAAGTTTGTGTTATTTAGTTTTCCTTACATTTTTCTTTTGTAATGAAAATTTTGATTCTTTTGCAAATTCTAAAAAAATAATACAAATAGTATTTTGAAGTTATGTTTTTTTTTAATATATTTATGTATCATAAATTAATACTTCTATACACATAAAATAATTTTCACTAAAAAGATAATAATTTTAAACATTTGACCAAAAATATACATTTTGGGACCTTTTTGCTAAAATGACATGTCAAATAAAGGATTTTTATGGAAAAAAATTGCACCAAAAAAAATTGAAAAAATAACATTTTTATTGAAATTTTTATAAATTTTATATCTAGAGATCATAACATTTGATTTGTTTTCAAAAATAATGATTCACATAGAATATTTTAGTCTTTCAGTGAGACTTTTTGGAGTTTTTGGCCGCATTAGAGAACTTTTGAGGTCTAAAGTGGGCCTCCTAAGAAAAATGTAAAACCAAAATAAATTTTATATGAACTAATATGATTGAAGATGATGATGTCAACCATGGGGGATGATTCACCATTTTTGAAATAAAAAAAAAAGTAAACATATTAAAAAATAATAAAATAATAAAGCAAATTTTTCAACTTATCTCCCTAAGGTTTTACTCACATTTCGAGTGGGAATACTCGATGGATGCAAAATTTAATTCATCATCAAAGGAGTACTCATGTTGCATACTTTTGATGGACCCTGTTACATGAAAAATGAGATATATATGAAAAACGTGATTACAATCATGTTTTTCATGTATTTCTCATTTTTCGTGTAGCAAGATCGATCGAAGGTATGCAACATGGGTACTCATTGAATGGGGAATCAAATTCTACATCCAACGAGTACTCCCGCTCGAAATTTGAGTAAATTCATAGAGAGATAAGTTTAAAATACGAGTTGAAAAATTAGTTTTTTCTTTTTCCCCTCTAAAATTTGATGATGTAACCTAATCTTATTTTATTATTTCAATTATTATTTTATAATTTCCTTAGGGGTCCCATTTTAGACCTCAAAATTTCCCTAATGAATCCGACGAAAAAAATTGTGGCCAATCCTTGATTTGTGTTGTTTAAACTGATTTTTTGACTACATATATGGATTCAACACCCTCAATAACACATGGGGCACTTCGATTGTAAAGCGTTCGCTTGTCAAACTTGTGATTTCAATGGATCCCTGTCGGATTATAGACAAATTAGATCAGAAAATAAACAAGAAACTTTCTGAAAAGTCGCACCCAAAGGTTGCTCGTAAAACTTTAAATAAAAATGAAAATTAAAAAATATTTAAAAAATAAACAACTTTAAAAAATAAATCAAAGTAATAAATTAAAACTAAATTGTTAAAATAAATGTTACAGAAACATCGAAAAACAAAAACATTGTAATAATTGTTTAAAAAAAATTATAATAAATAAATTAAAAACTCAAAATAAATAAATAAATATTAAATATTAATTTTTTTAATATATATATATATATATATATATATATTAAAAAACAAAATAATTAAAATATTAAACATTAAAAAAAAAATTAAATATTTCCCCTATGGAGGCAGGGCCCATTCCAATCTAATAGAGTGTTGTGTAATTTAAGTAGTTATCTTTTATGGTTGTGTAATTTAACTCCTTAGTTATTTATTCGCGTATAATTTAGTTCTATAATTAATATATAGTTGTTCGATTTTTTATTTTTGCAATACAATATATATAGTTGTTTTATTCATGCACCATTGTATTCATTTATTTATCAAATTATTTATGCAATTTATTTTTCATTTGGCATGCTTGCATTTCATATTTGTTTGCATTTATCTATATTGTTGAATAAATGTGTTCAACACAATGATTAATTTCTTGGTCTCAGAAAAATAGAGATAATCTTAGAGATATTAGTCTTTTCATTCAATTTTTACTCTTTTTCTTATCTCCTACTTGTGTGGTTTGTTGTACCTATGTTTGGGGTTATATTGATAAGCATCCTAAGCCCACTAGGTAAAAGTATTTTATTTCCAACATGTGTGTTTCATTTTCTGCAAATGATGAAAGCTTCACAAGATTCCCATCCCTTTTTACAAGTGTTTGTACTTTCATGCAAGTGTGTTTACTTTATTCTAAGTGTGTTTAATTTCATTCAAGTGTATTTACTTTCCAACAAGTGTGTTTACTTTCTTGTAAGTAGCTTAGTCACTTTACTTTTGAATTTGTAGAACATTTCTAGGCTTGTAAATTATTTATATTCTATATGCAAAATTAATCATTGATACAGCAACCATAAAACAAATTGGTGCATGTAGGGAGTGTATCCCGCATATATAATGGATGGTAACTCACAGGTTCCATATGAGCCTCGAGTTGATAATTAAATGTATTCTTTTGGTTGTCTTTCTGAGCAATTACAAAGGTAATTAAAAGGTCTTTCATTTTGGTGTCATTGCGAGGAGTTACCAAAGACACATTTTCATTCTTGCACTGGTTTGAAATTTGTTTATTTATTGTAAGTCATTTAGATACATTAATTGAATTGCTAAATATTTTGTGGTACAGTAAGAGCCACCCATAGTACTAGTATTTATTTTGTAGGAATGTTGGAAGAAGGAAAAGAAAAAAAATTATGAAGGAAGAGGATCTAAGGGGATGTCAAAGCCTTTAAGCTTAAGGTATGAGATGCTTTTCGGATTTCATGGATTTGGTAGGTTTTAAAATCACAAATTTGTTTTAGAAAATTATTCTTTCTCATTCTTCGCTCCCTTCTTTCTTTTCCATATTCTAGCTTATAGTTCTTTTCTGAAACACACCTAGTCTCTTTGTTTTTGGGGAAAATGTACATTAAATCAATGAATCAATGTTTGAGAAATTAACGGTTGAAAACAATACTTGAGTATGCTCGGTAAGGTTTGATTACATGCCTTATATGTTACATTTTCTTGGTAAAATATTGTTGTAAGATTGGCATTGATACATCTTGTATCTAGACCATTATCCTGTAAAATTGGTGAGCACCGAGGTTGGGTACCTAGGTGTCTTAGTAAATGAGAATGTGTCCATGAGATGACAATTTTCCTGGTCCTTATATCAAGATTGATGTTTGGCCCTAGAGTACAACAGGTTCGTCATCAACCTATACCATTATACAAATGTTTGGCCCAAAGGTATGGTTGGTTCCTAGTTGGTATATTTCTCCTAATCATATCCTTGCAAGTGAATAGAAGAGCCTATCATCATATTATAGTTATAATCCAAACTCCCTCCATAGACTTTTGTGTTTCATTTTCCCTAATTTTTTTCTTGGTGAATGGCTATTACTTTATGAAGAATGTAATATTGGCATTGACACATCCCATATCTATATTATTCTCGTAGAGAACTAGCAAGCACTATTATTTGGTACCTAGGTGTCTCGGTAGATGGAATGTGTCCATAGGATGATCAATAGTTCAATCCTAGTTGATGTTTGTCCCTAGAGTACAACTAGTTCCTAGTTAAACTAGTGTTTGTGTAGTGCCTCACTCTCGTTGATTGATCCCGATATGACATTAGTCTTGATATAGTCTTAGGGATCATACATTATTTTTTAGGACCTCAGGTCGAGGACCAGATATTTGAATTTTTCTATTTGTAGATGTGATAATAATTATTTTGGAAGTTGATGTTATGATAATATAGTTGTAATGGATGTCTTTATGATTATGTTTAATCATGTGATGGGTTAATTATGTTGTCTATTTATATTACTTCTTGTTTACAATTAACAAGATGTTGATGATCATGTCATGGTAATGATTTAGCATACACAAGTATATTGGTGACTATTATTATGAACAACTACTACTAATGATTATTGAGTGTGGCAAGAGAGTACCCATATGCACTTGCATATGTTGAGCCGACAATCTCTGGTTTGATTTGAATTACATATTATTGTATAAAAAATTTAAAGCTCAATTTAAAATTGTGCTATGACTACTAATAACACGGTTACTAACCAAAAGAGAGCTTCACTGAGTTCTTACTTTTTTAGAGGTAGCAAAAAATCACCTGATTTCGAAAAGTGTTGATTCATAATGAACTTTTTCTTTTGGAGCATATTTTTGATACTTTAAATTTTCTTATGTATTGATTATGCACATTTTTTTAAATGTTAGTGATTTTCATGCACATTTTGAAAAATATCAACGTTTTTATTCGGGGCATATTTTTAAAACTTTAAATTTTTTTATGTCCTAACTATGCATTTTTTTTAAAATGGTTTTTATTTAATCATTTTTCAAGTTTGCTTCTTCTTCTTATTCTTCTTCTTCATTCTTGAGATGTTTATTTTTAAAGGGTTTTTCAAGTTTGTGTTATTTATTTTTCCTAACATTTTTCTTTTGTAATGAAATTTTTGATTCTTTTGCAAAGTCTAAAAAAATAATACAAATAATATTTTGAAGTTATGATTTTTTTTAATATATTTATGTATCATTAATTAATACTTCAATATACATAAAATAATTTTCACTAAAAAGATAATAATTTTAAACATTTGACCAAAAAATATACATTTTGCATATAGATATATTAAAAAATATATACATTTTGGGACCTTTTCGCTAAAATGACATGTCAAATAAAGTATTTTTATGGAAAAAAATTGCACCAAAAAAAGTTGTAAAAATAATATTTTTAATGAAATTTTTATAAATTTTATGTCTAGAGATCATAACATTTAATCTTTTTTCAAAAATAATGATTCACATAAAATATTTTAGTCTTTTAGTGAGACTTTTTGGATTTTCTGACCACATTAAAGAACTTTTGAGGTCTAAAATGAGCCTCTTAAGAAAAATGTACAACCAAAATAAATTTTATAAGAACTAATATGATTCAAGATGATGATGTCAACCATGGGGAATGATTCACCATTTTTGAGATAAAAAAATAAACATATTAAAAAATAATAAACTAATAAGTAATTTTTTCAACTTATCTCCATAAGGTTTTACTCAAATTTCGAGTGGGAGTATTTGATGGATGCAAAATTTAATTCATCATCGAAGGAGTACTCATGTTGCATACTTTCGATGGACCCTGCTACATGAAAAATGAGATATATATGAAAAACATGATTGCAATCATGTTTTTCATGTATTCTCATTTTTCGTGTAGCGGGATCGATCGAAAGTATGCAACATGGATATTCATTGAATGAGGAATCAAATTCTGCATCCAACAAGTACTCCTGCTCGAAATTTGAGTAAACTCATAGGGAGGCAAGTTAAAAATATGTGTTGAAAAATTAGTTTTTTTCTTTTTCCCCTCTAAAATTTGATGATGTAATCTAATCTTATTTTATTATTTCAACTATTATTTTATAATTTCCTTAGGAGTCCCATTTTAGACCTCAAAATTCCCCTAATGAATCCGACGAAAAAAATTGTGGCCAAACCTTGATTTGTGTTGTTTAAACTGATTTTTTTACTACAAATATAGATTCAACACCCTCAATAACACATGGGACACTTCAATTGTAAAGAGTTCACTTGTCAAACTTGTGATTTCAATGGATCCCTGTGAGATTCTAGACAAATTAGATCATAAAAGAAACTGGAAAACTTTCTGAAAAGTTGCTCGTAAAACTTTAAGTAAAAATCAAAATAAAAAAATATTGTTTAAAAAAAAAACAACTTTAACAAATAAATAAAAGTAATAAATTAAAACTAAATTGTTAAAATAAATGTAACGAGAAACATATTAAAAAAATAATAATAAAATAAAAAAAATAAAATAAAACATTATAAATCAATAAAATCAAAATTTATTAAAAAAAAATTATAATAAGAAAATTAAAAAACTCAAAAAAATAAATAAATATTAAATATTAATTTTTTTGAATATATATATAAAATAACACAATATATTTGAAAAAAAAAACTTAACATTAAAAAAAAAACATAAATTAAAAAAATATACATTACTTCAAAAAAACTTCAAAAAATATCTATTAGGAAAAGAATATATATATATATCTATATATATATATATATATATTAAACATTTAAAAAAAAAAAAAAATATTTCCCCTATGGCGCCTTGGAGGTTGGGTGGGGTGGAAGATCGATTCTTGGGCTCTTGCCACCCAAGCCCATGGCCCAGAATCGGTCTGGGCCCGCCCCCACACAGTTGCCAAGGGGTCGTGGGCTAGGGTTGCAAGAGTTGCATGAGCTCCTCTTGCTTTGGCCCACGACCTCACAGCAACTGGGTGGGGGTGGCACGCCGATTCTAGGAATCAACTATCCACCTCCGTTGAGCCGCCAAGGGGTCGTGGGCTAAGGCAAGAAGAGCTGACACAACTCTTTTGCCTTGATTCGTGGACGTTTCGTCGGTGGGTAGGGGTGGCAGGTCGATTCCAGGAATCGACCTATAATATTTATTTTTTTATTTTTTTTAATATTTTAAATTGTGTATATATATATATATATATATATATATATATATATATATATATATATATATATATATATATATATATATATAGTCTAACTTATAGACGAAATAATTTTTTTTCACTGGAATTCACTAAAATCCAGCAATATAATTTCAATATTTTTTGTTGTTTAAAATACATTTTTAAATGCATACATGGATTCAACACCCTAAAAAACTCCCGGAACACTTGAATTATGCAAATTAAACAATTTAAACTCAAGTTTTTAAAAATTTATGTCGGATTTTAATTAAAATTAACGAGAAAAATGATTGTGAAAAAGACCATTTCATATATATATGTATTTGTTTTATTTATTAATTTTTTATATATAGTTTTTTTTTTTAATATTTTAATATAATTTATTTTTTTTATTATTTTTTAATGTTATTTATATTATTTGTTTGGTTTGTTTTTTTATGGTTTTATGGGTTATTTTGGTTTTTATTTATTTATTTATTTATTTGGTTTTTCATTTTTGATAAATTTTTTATATTTGATTTTTTAAAAGTTATTTTTAATTTTAAATTTAATTTTTTTCTTTTTTTTTAATTTAATTTAATTTTTTACTTATTTTTATTTTATTTTATTTTTAGGTTATGTTTTAATTTTTTTTGGTTTGTTTTTCAATTTTATTGATTTATTTATCTATTTATTGTTGTAAGAGTTGTGTCGATGTTCGACTAGCAACCCGACCCTAAAATGTGTCAATTTCATAGTTGATTTTTTAGTTTTCTTTACAATGAATCAAGCTCGCCTCCACTATGTGTTAATTTGATAGTTGATTTTTAAATTTCAATTACAATGGGTCAAGCATGCCCCCAATATGTGTCAGTTTGATGGTTGATTTTTTTTGTTTTTTTTTGCAATGCACCTAGTTGTCTTACACTAAGATTTTGAAAGAACTGTATTTTAAGCAGTTGATATAATGACTTTTTGATTTAGTTATTTATTTTTAAGGTTTAAGTTAATTGTGATATCTGATATCGAAATATGTTGAAAATCTAAGGTTTGTTATAGTCATGATATTTTTTTATTTTATTCCATGGCTGAAAAATGTTGAAATTTTAAGGTTTTTTTGGAGTTGTGATATTTGATCTTTAACACCATGGTCGAAAATTGTTGGTATTTTTAGGTTTTTTAGAATCATGATATTTTATCTTCAACGTATTGTTGAAAACTATTGAATGATTTTTGGAGTTATAATATTTTATTTTTAATGTCATTGCTAAAAAATGTTGGAATTTTAGTTTTAAAAAAAATGTTGGTGCCAAAATCAACATTTTTTATTTTTTATTTTAATTTCACGGTGTTTTTAAGGTTTTTTGCGCAAAAATAAATAAATAAAATATTTTCATTTTAAAAAAAATGTTGAAAATTTAACCCCCAAAAAATGTCATTCCAACATACACACTTTTCGTTTTTTGGTTGCCTTTTCATGTTTTTGGGGGGCTTTTTGGCTAGAGTTCTCGTTTTGAGGTCACAATTCTTGTTTGATTGGTAAATTTTTTTAACATGACAATGTGAATGTCTACTTCTCCTTGTATGTGTTTTGTTGGGTTATTTCTCTTCGATAGAAAAAAATGGGGCATTTTCCTTTTATTTTAGTTGGTTTTTTAAATGTCTTTTCTTTAGTAGGTGCTTAGTAAACAAAGGTTTCTCGTGAGATTTCGAGTAACTCTATATGTGATGTTGAAAATGATACGTGTGCATGTTGTGGAGATTAGGGAAATGATAACATTTTGGCATGTTTATTTCCTATTCCAAGAATTGATAACTATTTTTGTTTATGTTTGTTTTGTATTCCTGGAATCAATATTTATTTTTACTTAATGTGATGATTATGTGGATTATATTGTCAAGGTTTTTGATGATGTAACACTTAGTTAATGGAAGGAGTGTGGAGGAAGCACAATTAGTTATCTGCCAGAGATTCCACATTGTAGAATGCGAAGGTGTGAAAGAATCTTTCATTGTGCTTCCTTCACACTCTCACATGAATTCATCAAAATTTGAAAAATCAATGCACCTGGATTCAATGATGGGAGAAATGTGAATTATTTGTTGGGAGGAATATCATATTTGAATTGTATAAGGAACGGTTCAATTATGTAGCGACAAGCAGATGGCGCGTACTCCTCGTTAGAGAAATCCTGCTAAAGGTGGATTGGGTTGTCGATTCAATCTACTTTCAAACATGCTATCATGATAAAGTTAAACATCCCTAAACATTTTTCATCTTTATTAAATGCTTGGGCTCATAAGAAGAAGATCATATCTCGTGTCTAACTCTGAAACTATATAGATATAAAACTTTTAAAATAATTTAAATGAGTTACATTTCCCATTGTAGTATGTAACAAATACAGATAGTTGATAAGTGGCATAGACTATAGTTGATGAGCTTCCTTACATTTTGATCGTATAGTTGCCTCAAAGTCGATGTCCTGTTAGTCAGAGGAATTTTCCTGGCCAAGATATTTGAAGAACTTGGTGGAATAAATTATCAATGGTTAATTTATGCTTTATACCAAAATGGCATATTGTCTTTGTTATTCCATTGTGTTCTACTTTTTGGTTAACTAGTATATCATGTGTTGGGTAAGCAACAAGAGCTTCATCAGTTTTGGGTGTTCTTATTATTTTCCTCATCATTAATAAAATGAAACCTGCTCTGAAAGATGTCAAGGGTCGGAAAGATTCTCAGTTAATCAAAATGAAATTATCAGGATTCAGGACACATGGTCTAATGGTTACAAGCTAATATTATGCATGAGTTCAACACAAATAGATTATTACTCATATGCTACAAAACAATAGAGAAGAAAAAATTGTGAATACACAAACACCAAAGAGAAAAAAACTATAAATACATAAAATTATATGAGAGTGAAAAGGAATCTTTCATTATTCTTCTTCTACACCTCCACACTCCCACACCTCCGCACAATGAAAGCTTCCCCCACAACTTGGAGTGAAATTGATATATTAATTTTGTGGGACTTAAAGTTCCGAGTATGCACTTCCTTGATATATAATAATGTTGGGTGTTTTCCTTGCCTCCATTTAATCCAACTGCTTAATGTGAATTTCAGTTGACACGTGGCCAATTTCTCTATATCTTGATCAGTTCAGGGAAATTGATATAATGATTTCAAAGTGTGCATATCTCAGGGTTTAGATTTCATTATGTGGAGTGCGAAGGTGCGGCTTGTAGAAACAACTGTGAAAATAGAGCGTTCTCAAATAATAACGAAACACATTTATATTCCACGTCAATATTTACACATATTTGTTTTATAACTTTGGTTAGGATTCCACAAAATATATTTCATAAGCAATACAACATATATTTCTTCAGAGTATCATATTTTAGGGGAATGCAATCCATGGGTTGTTCTCATTTTGAGTTTCTCTTCAAAGATCCAAGAGAATCCTCATTGGCTAAAGTGGTACAAACGACACTCTTATTTCCTATATTTGTGGAGGAGGACAACTACAAATATCTAATGGCACCAATTTCAAAAGAAGAGTTCAAAAGCGTTATTCATAAGTTTCAGAAGGACAAGAGTCTCGTGACAGATGGGTGGGGAGTGGAATTATTCGAAGGCCTCGATGCAATTATGGGAAAAGATTTGTTTGTAGTGGTGGAGGAGTACAAAAGGAACAAGATGATACTCCCAACTTTCAATTTGACTTTTATAGCTCTGATCCCTATGAAGGACTCGCTCGATTCCTTTGAAGACTTCAGGATGATTTCATTGTGCAATGTTGTCTACAAATTCATCACCAAAATTATTGCCAACAGAATTTCTCTCCACTCATATCTCATACAAACAATTTGGGTTTTTCCATGGTCAACAGATTCATGAAGCAATTGGAGTAGCATAAAAAGGAATGCACAACATGAAGGTTCATGATAAAAAAAGGGAAATCATTAAAATTGACCTCTCCAAAGCTTACAATAGGGTAAGCTGGATATATTTTTGAATGATCCTTACACACATGGGTTTTAGTATTGATTTCATCGATTGAGTGATGAGTATCATACAATCAGTCTCCTTTATTGTGCTTCTCAATCTCAATAACACCATCATAAATGGCTTTATGATTTTTAATATCACTCTCTTCCTTTCTAAGAAGTAAATGAAAAATAAAAGAACGATAAGATTTAGAAGCATGAGAATTCTCATAGCTATTAAAGATGTGATTATTAAATGATTCAGTATGTTGATCAAAACTAACCAATAATTCATCATTTACTAAATTTATGGTAGCTCCCCTATTTTCGGAAATCGTATTTTGGTAAGGGATTGCTCAATGTTTTTCAAATTAATTAATATCATCGAAAATATTGTAACAACCTTGGTGAAAATTCCATGTAATAAAATTTAATAAAGGAAAAATAATAACCAAATTCATTGGACATGTATTCCAAGCTCCATGTTGGGCAAAACATCCTAGTGTGGGTGTTCATTTGATTTATTATGGATATGGAAATTGGAAAAGGAAATGGCTAAGTCTTTGGAAATGAAAAGTGGCATTTAATGGCATTTATTTATGAAAATAATGGAAAATAGGAGAAAAGGGAGGTGAAAGGTCACAGTTTGCATGTGAGGAGGAAAATTAAGGAAAGTAATGGAAAATGAAGAAAATAATGGGATCGTTAATAAAAAGGTTTATAAGGATCATTTTATAGCTTTTGGTCAGTGCAGTTTTTGAGCTCTCGCTATTATCTCTCTCTCTCATAGTCTTAGATACTTAGAGTTTTCTTGGAGAACTTTTGGAGAGTGTGGCATACTTGGAGGTTTGGAGTAAGAAGGAAAAGGAAGAGCAAGAAAGTGCAGGAGGATAGCAGGATCAATAGCTACAACGGATTTTGTTTGCAGGTATCGAGTTGCGTGTATGTTTTCCCCACTAGTTTTGGAATGCATGGCATATGCATGTGGTTTCTTGGTCATGATCTGTCATTGGCATGGAGGATTTCCTAGATTGACAGTGGATTTAACTAGCCTTTCCATTTCCTGGATAACCATGGTATTGTGGGTTCATTTCATTGCTTGTTTTTCTAGTTGGTTATCATGTGCTTTTGGTTTTCGGATGAGTTATTATTTCCTAGAAGCCTTAGTTGGAAAAATTCTCGGGAATCCTTGTGATCGCTATTGTTTGAGTTACTATTCCTAGAAGCCTTGGTTTGAACAAACACTTTGGAGCCCTGGACAACTTGGGTGGAGACCGATCTGGTGATGATTGTAATGTTCGACCGTGAGGTGGAATCACTGGTTGAGGGTTGAGGTGGTTTGGTCTTTGGTGACCTAGTTTGGTTTTGAATGATTATTTTTATGAGATCCCCCATTCATTCTTGGAATATGGCATGGGGTTGATTGGATGAAGAGAGATTTGGTTCAGCCGTGTCTATGGTTAGGTGGAATGTGGAAGTCTGAGACTTGGTTTCATTTTGCTTATGGGAATAAGAGCTCTTTTCCTCTTGTATTAATGGGTAAATAAGCTTGTTATTATGTGGTCTATATGGATGTTCTATGCTTGTCATTTATTTTGTTTACATGTTGGTTATGAATGTGTTTTATGATAGTGATGATGTATGTCTCTCATCATGTTTTGATTTGTAAAATGAATGAACAATGTATCTATGACCAAATAGATCATAATGTAGTTAATGAGATGAGGCAACAATACTTCTTAGTGATTATCAGATAAGTATGATACCCCTATGCTCAAATATGTTATTTAAACATGCAAATTATATATTTGTGACATGTTTGACGAAATGTCAGTCATGGCTAGTAGGGGTCCAATCAAGTCCTTGTTCAAGTGTTTGAATTTACGTCGTTATTTCGTTGTTACAATTCATTTCTGAAAGTGTGATGGTGTTCTGAGCAGTGACCTGAGACCCGGGCCTAAAAAAGTGGCACAAAAAGCAGGGTCACGGGCTTAGAACTACTGGGAAAAGACCCTAGTCGTATGCATGACATGTTGTGCGTGCGACTGGAGGGTCCCAGGCGCACTCTTTCCCATGTCAAGGGAGATAATGTGGGGTTGATGCTTGAAAAGGTCAATTTCATGTAGGGGCTAGCCTTCTGGAAGGTTGTCATGGCTCCTGGCTATCTTGTAGCATGTGCAGAGGGTCTGTGTTGTTATGTGGTGTCGGTTAAACTTTTGACTTGGGAGGTTGAATCATATCATAATAAATCTTCATCACATGTTTAGCCCAGTTGGCCGATTACCTGGGTATATGTGGGAGGAGGATGTTACAAAGATAGGGATAAAGAGAAAAATGGTGCTTTTAGCGTACAAATATGAAAAATTTTCTACCTGTAGATTATTCTTTATTTTCCCTAATGCAAATTTCAGATTCACCATTAATTGAAATTATTCTAGGAAAGTCATGTACTTCGTTGACCACATTTTTTTGAGAATTAATATTTAGTTACTCCAAACTTTGTGGCTGAACATTATTAATAGAATTAGAAAACCCATAAGCATTTGCTTAGAGATTTTTTTTGTTAAAAGGACCCTTGTCGATGATGTTTTCGATTTGAATGGTTGACAATTGGTTTTATTCTTCATTATGAGCAACAAATTTATTTTGATTTAGAGCAGCATGTCCTAAAGATGGATGAGAGTTTGAGTCGTGAGGAATGAACTCTGGATCAGTTGATGGTGCAGTTATTCATTTAACCATACCAAAAAAGATAAATATTGCTTATGTGAGCTTGGTAGCTCCAAGTATTTGTTGGCCATGTTTATGGCTCTTTTCCTTGGAGTTCTGATGGGGAACTTGGGTTGAAGATAATTGAATATTCCTAGATTGGAACTGGCACTAACTAAGGGGTTTATTTTAGTTTGATTGTTTGGAACTTAGACGTTAGAAAATAGAAAAGCTCTTAGAGTTTTAGGGGTATGAATATTGCAACTCTATCTAAAAATCATTAATTAAAATTTGTGGGACAATCATTTAGAAAACATTATATTGTACAAAAGATGAAAAAATACCTTGAAATTAAATTAAAATTTAGTTAGATGTTTGGAATGTAATTCTTTTAATAATATGATACTATTTTAATTTAATTCTATTATAAAATAAACCCGCCTTATAATATAATAAAGGATGACATTAATTTGGAGAATGGAATTGCGAGCCAAGTGAACGGAGTGGAGAGAGAAATAGGGATGGTGGATTCGGACGCGGTGACAATGGCTTCGGTGGAGGCATCACATCCAAAATGTTTGTTGTGATTTTTGAAGGTTTTTTGGATGATTTTTTTGGGTGTAATTTTTAAATGTTTTAAGGAACTTTTTAGGAGGTTTAAATAACAGAAATCAAAATTTTACGTCAATGTTTTTCACCAAATTTCAACACGGAAAACTCTGAAATATCACACGAAAAACTACTCTCAAATAAGAGTTGAGTTGAGTGGAGTGAACCAAAAAACAGAAATTTAACAAATCTCAAGAACATATCTCGTGGAGTTTGATGCCAAATATTTCTTCGCCACAGAGTTATTTATTTGAACGACTCACAGCTTCAGCTTCAACTTCTTCTATAACTTCCATGGATGCGCTTCTCCTTGGGCCCCAGAGCTCTGCAACTATGCGAATTAGATGACCCAAAATAAAAATCTAGGACAGTTGAGAATGAAATGCAATTAGAGCACACCCGCTACTTTGAAACATCCTCAATATCTTGGAAGCGGCTATTCCAACTTTGAAACGCTACTTTGAATTACAGTGGGCAGGAAAGGCCAATATGACACTGACTGAGAATTTCTCTCCCACATTCTCAACATCTAGCAATCTCATATTGACTGAGAATTGCTCTCCCACATTCTCAACATCTAGCAATCCATTGGTGGATTTCTTTTCCCATGTTGTGCCCGATAATCCCTCCCACAAAATCACTGAACTTCTGGAAACCGTGTGGAATGAAGATCACTGAACTGAGAGGCGTACGAGGAACGGGCAAATCGGAGGGGGAGGGATTTTATGCGGCAGCTTCTTGTATTCATTGGCGTCACCCCAAAACTCTCGCTGCCAATGTCCACAACATCGCTCAATTTGGTTATTTCAAAGACCTACCTGAGATACTTGTCCGTCTGGTACAGGAACGGAAGCCACGGAAAAACGCAAGGCTGAAAAATTCAGTCACAAGGAAAATGGGGGTGCAAAATCCAAATCTGGACAGAGACGCGGAATCAGAATGTGTTGTACTTGTAACCCCAGCGGAGGTGGTTATTATGCACGGCAGGGCGCTGCTGCAAGAGAAGCTAAAAATATGGGCAGGTACGCTGAGGCCAAGAGAAATCGAATTTCAGGGGATGTATTGAATGGAAAGATCGAAGCAGCCAGTAAAGCTTTAAGACGTTACTTCTTCTATAACTTCCATGGATGCGCTTCTCCTTGGGTCCCAGAGCTCTGCAACTATCCAAATTTTGTGGTGGCTGATTGTGGATCCGAATTAGATGACCCAAAATCAAAATCTAGGACAGTTGAGAATGAAATGCAATTAGAGCACACCCGCTACTTTGAAACATCCTCAATATCTTGGGAGCGGCTATTCCAACTTTGAAACGCTACTTTGAATTACAGTGGGCAGGAAAGGCCAATATGACACTGACTGAGAATTTCTCTCCCACATTCTCAACATCTAGCAATCTCATATTGACTGAGAATTGCTCTCCCACATTCTCAACATCTAGCAATCCATTGGTGGATTTCTTTTTCCATGTTGTGCCCAATAATCCCTCCCACAAAGTCCCTGAACTTCTGGAAGCCGCATGGAATGAAGATCCACTAACAGCTTTAAAGCTTGTTTGTGAACTGAGAGGCGTACGAGGAACGGGCAAATCGGAGCGGGAGGGATTTTATGCGGCAGCTTCTTGGATTCACTGGCGTCACCCCAAAACTCTCGCTGCCAATGTCCACAACATCGCTCAATCTGGTTATTTCAAAGACCTACCTGAGATACTTGTCCGTCTGGTACAGGAACCGAAGCCACGGAAAAACGCAAGGCTGAAAAATTCAGTCACAAGGAAAAAATCCAGCGTGCAAAGGAAAATGGGGGTGCAAAATCCAAATCTAGACAGAGACGCGGAATCAGAATGTGTTGTACTTGTAACCCCAGCGGAGGTGGTTATTATGCAGGGCAGGGCGCTGCTGCAAGAGAAGCTAAAAATCTGGGTACGCTGAGGCCAAGAGAAGATCGAATTTCAGGGGATGTATTGAATGGAAAGATCGAAAAGGCCAGAGTGATTAGGAAAGAAAAGCGTTTGGAAGCAGCCAGTAAAGCTTTAAGACGTTACTTGGAAGATCCCTATTACATAGCATTGCATGATCAAATTGCCCAGGTTTTCGCGGACTTGCTGTCTAAAGACTTGGAGGCGCTCAAGTTGGGGTCCGGGGGCAAAGATATAAGCCTAGCCGCCAAGTGGTGCCCTTCCTTGGATTCCTCCTACGATTATTCCACTCTTATCTGTGAGAGCATTGCACGCAGGCTTTCCCCCCTGAGGACTTCAATTTAAACACTGAACAAGATAGGAATTATGTTTACAGAGCCCGGGATAAGCTAAGGAAAGAGGTCGTGGTTCTGCTGTGGAAGGCTCTCCAATTGCCATAAGTGTACATGGGTTCCAATTTGTGGAGCGAATTTCCTTATGAAAGAATGGCCTCTAGAATCTCCAGGCCCAAAAAGTAATTTCCTGTGGGCCCATAGTGAGGGTTATGCACACACCTCACAACTAGAACCAACAAAGAGTTGGTTGAGCTAAAATACAATAAGGAGATTCAAATAGGGCCTAGTCACGAGATACCCTGCAAAGGTAGTTGGAACTTTGGCATTCAATGTTAACATAGAAGTTCTTGCTTGAGGAGGCTTTAAATAGGGCATGAAAAGAGTGCACAAATATAGGATTCAAGTTGCACAACAGGTGTTTCTTATATTACCAAAAATCAGAAACCAAGTTTTAAGGCTTCTCCTATAAGAAATGGCAAGAGAGAAAAAAATTGAATAAAATAAAACAAATAATTAATTAAAAACGTTTAATATTTCCAGTTGTGAAAGTGTAAAGAAACATTCCTAAATAGTGATATCAATGTATTTAAAAGCATGTATATAAATTTCAAATTTTTATCACTTTAACAATCCGCTTCTATTTTTCCTCAAATTTTAGCTTGACGACATTTGAGTGGAGATCGTCAATGTTGGTTGTTGCGAGTTGTGCTTGGAGGTTAGAATAATATGACAGCGTGCATTCATTAGAGATTGAGATGTCAATGATTTGTATGGGAGATATTCTCTTTTAACTTTCCCGTATGAAAATATTGCTTCAATGGAGTTGAAGGAACATTGTGATCAAGCACAAAAGTCTTTTCTCATGTTGTTGGTGTTTCTTTTTTGTTTTACTAGACTCGGGGAGAAAATAAATGAGTAGATATTTTCCTGACTAAGAATACTATCATGCTACTACAACCCTATGACTAAAAATTTATGCACGTGTAATTAGGGAATCGACAAAAAATAACACAGTCTGTGACATGTATTGCATGTTACACTGCATACCATTACTTATATAGATGGAATCCGTTGGAAGTTCAAGAAACATGCCTTGAGGTTAGGGCTGCAAAAAATAATAGAGACTTCCTTCAGCTTAGGTCTTGTCTAAAAGGTATCTATTCCACCAAATTATTCTGCCAAATTCACCCAGGACTTGCAAACAACCTCACCAATGAACCAAGGGACAAATAATAATCGTATTCAGTGCACAAATTAAAAATAGCATTGCAGTACAATGAATCAAGGGACAAATCAGAACCTTATTCAGTGCACAAATCAAAAATAGCATTGCAGTACATGTACATATGAAGGTTAGAGTTTACACACTCCATCATTTGGGACTCAATGACTCATTACTTAGAAGAGCCAATAACCACCAATAGAGTAAATGTATGTTGTATGTTTGAATGGCATAAAGGACTGACAAGACTGTTGAAAAAATGCAAAAGGGAGGACTCCTTATCGTTTTAGAGATCCAACTGAGATCATGGATGTTGTGCCTTGGAAGGAAACCGTGGAGATGTTTGTTTACATTAAACTGAACCCCCTTTTCCAACTATTATATCACTACACACTCAATTTTCCATCTATTATATCACTACACACTCCATTTAAATGTTCTTACATATCCTTTTCATATTAACCATAAAAATAAAATATAGAGTGTAGAGCAAATGCAGTTGCAACAATTTCCTTTTGTGCACACATTGTTCTTTTTTGTGGGCAAGTATTTGTGTTACTATCCAACATTTTACATATCAAATCCAGTATTATGATTTATATGGATGGGTTTGGCCTATATCAACCCAAAACGAGTGACAGAAAACCACTTTTCAAATACCATTGACACCTAAAACATGAGGTAATATCCCAATATATTGTTTTAATATGTAAAATTGACCAACGTTTTTAACAACATAGACTTGATATTATGGAGACTCTAGATGAGGCCTGAACACCACATACTCTGCAGCCCTGTAGATGGAACATTAGTCATGGTTGTTAGGACAGACACTCCTAATTGAGAAGGCTCTAAAAGGTCCCTAACAAAAATACAAATCGACAGGATTTTAGGTTGCACTACAGATGTTGCTACAACCCATGGCTCTAAGTCTATACCAGAATAGTTGGGGGATAATTAGCGAAAGAGCAAGATCAATGACATTTATTGAGTTTTACACTGCATAATAAAACCAATACAATTGAAGTGCTTCCTGTTTTCAAAAAAATTGAATAAATTTGATTTCCAAAATCATGTTTCAAAGAGAGACAATTAGAAAAAAACGATGGCCAGAAAAAAACCCAAATCTGAGCATGTTTAAATATGCTCTCAATTCCTCCATTGTAATATATGTTCCACATGCTTCTGACACGACCTTTTGAGGTTGTAACATACACCTGAAAAGTATATCTGGTATTATTTTAAAGCTCTTGTGGCCTTCTCTTACTAGTGAAAATGTGCAATTTACTTGGCGCATGGCTTATACAGCACAAAAACAAATACCAATGACTATTGCACAACCATAACTTGGATATATTTTAACGTGTATGAGTACCATATGTCAAGGTTTATCTGGTGGTTGCGAGGCTAAACCCAAATACAACTTTGCGTTGTGATTATGTCCTTTCTCCATGGGGTTTAGCCCAGGAGCGACATCCGTTATTTAAATTAAACTGTCCCTATATGGATTTTTATGCCAGTGCTATAGATTTGGGATAATAACCAGCCTGGTTTTGGTCCTTAGCAATGCTGACTCTATTTTCCCGCCCTCTGGTCAATCAGTCGGAGAAGAGATACCAGATGATCTCGACATACTCTAAGGTGAAATTCTAGGCATTGAGGTCCCAACAAGTGACTGGTTGTATGTAGGATAAGGAGATGTAGAAGAAAATAAGGATTTAATTCATGGGAGTGAGGATGGATAGGAGACTATGAACCGAAAATACTTGACGATATTCACAGAGGAAAAGGAAGGGAAATGGTCTCTAAAAGCATTTGTATATGAAATTGGGTTTTAGAGAGAATGTGCGACTAGGTTGTCATGAGTTCAACTGCCTTGCCCAATCAACCAGTGAGAACCCAAAATAGTTTCGTAAATTGTAGGGCTTCAATCGCCTCAAAAGCTTGCAAAACATTTTTCTGTCGTTTCTCATGGGGTTGCAAAGATCTTCAATTAAAGGATGTAACATAATGCACAAACTCCATCGATGCTTGAATTGAAATTAATGTAAAATAAGAAAAGTTTGAGGGATCAGATGATTACACAGTAATCGCGAGATTGAACCATGGGGAAGAGATTTAGCAGACGTTAGAACTGCTGGTCCTCCATGTTCAAGAATCAATTATCCAATCTTCGCCAATTTGTGTGTAAATAACAATTGGGTGTTGCTTATACTCGTGAATGAATTTGAATGGGTTACACGAATTGTTTATAGTGTTCATCGGAGTTGAGAGTATTTTCATCTCTGCCTTGAGATTCTCAACTTCAAGGATCCTGAGTGAAGTTGAGCTTCCATCCCTTCTTCATCAGAGCTTCAATCTGCTCAGCTTTGGCAAAAGGTGTAACTAAATCCCTTGTGAAACTGTCCTTGTACCACTCTTCTGAAACTGTTTGTACCGCTCTCTCTCGTACTGGGGCACTAAAACCTTCCTTGTATCACTCTTCCTTGTGGGCACTGAAACCTTCCTTGTACTCTTCCTTGTACCTCTTTTCTAAAACTGCTCTTTCTCATATTAGGGCATTGTTTAGATTCATGCCAGCTGTCAAGGACAACGATTCTCAACAGTGTCACCAACAACAACCTCACAATAAAATGCCTATTGACATAATTACATGAAAAATGACCATAAATTCCATTTCAAAATAAGTCATTTTTACACAAATGTTCACTCTCAAAAGAAAAGGAGCGCCTCTCTTGCATTAAATGTGCCCAAATAATGCCTAAATATCATTATTTCATGCATCACTATCCAAACATATGCTCTGTCGATGTTGTTATATGCACAATATAAAGTTCAATAATGGAAATATATGCACCAATGTTGTTATACACACAATATAATGGAAACATATGCACCAATGTTGTTATACGTACAATATAATGGAAATATATGCACAAATGCTGTTATACGCACAATATAAAGCTCAATATTCCCCAATGCTTTATTTAGGTGTAAAAGCATCAACAATTTTTAAAATAAAAAGAACAATATGATGTATGATAATTATATGAGTAATGGCATCCCATTAAAAAAATATATTAACTAGATATTTGAAAAACATCAATATTATTTGTATGTGAACTCAACCATTGATTTGCAAGATTAAAGTTTAATTAAACATAGATTTGACTTCAAATCAAGGAAGCATTGGAACATCAAGTAACCTATCTACATAGCATATAATTTTAACTACCAAGTCACCATTAAATTGTGTTAACCAACTCCCATCATATCAATTTAGCTTAGATATCATAATTATAGAATGTCACATGTCTAGCATACAAGTGATTTAGTTAAAATTTTAGATATTTGGATTGATTCAAAATTCTGAAAAACTAAATCTTTGGAAATCTAGAAAAATTATTTTTTTTTTACCATAAACAAATATCCAATATCTATTTTCCATGCACAATATCCACATTGGATAGGACATGTAAGATAAAACACAAGTAAATTGATGAGGTATATGTCACACATGGATGCCACATAAAAATCATGAAAAAATCCAGAAATTACCATAAAGGAAAAACTTGGATGTGGATGACATGTAAGATAGACACATAACTCACATGTGGATGACACATAACTAATTCACAAAATATAAAATTTCCTTTTCAACATGGCCGTAACCACATTTGTAGTTCTGAACCAGGTGCTGCTGCTGGCCCTGGCTGTGGATGGATATGGATCCGCTTCAACAAAAGCAGGTTATGCGTATGTGGTAGGAACTGTAACATGCGACGAATGCACCCAGGAGCATATAGGAACCACTGCGGCCCTATCAGGTCAGACGCCCATGTTTCCATAATTTTAATTTTGTATTTCAAACTAGGTTAATTTAAGATCGCACTTTAAATGTGTTGTGAACGCTTTTAGATCTGTTTCCATGTATTACTATCTTGGCATTTGGGCTATTATATATTGGAGGAGTCTTTCATTCGACGAATCGGGAGCTGATGTGACAGCTCCCGATCTTCTCTCCGGCGACCCTGCAGCTTTCCCGATAAGAGGTGGACCTCGCCCAAGGGACTCCAAACAGTATCCGTTTCCTCCGTTTCCGTTGGTATCGTTATCCATGGTCATACATACATGATATCATGTATTGCCGATGTCTTTGCTTAACTTTCTGATTGTCGTGATATGGTCCACGTCACCATCCGCGGTCACCATCCTATGGAGACAATGCAGACAATTAAAACATGGATCCGGGCCATTTCAAATTTAAATTTTGAATTTTAAATTTTGAAGATGCCGCGCAAAGCTACATGAATATTGGGGAGGCGGGCTTTCTATCGCCTGGATTTCTATCAGAATATTGGGAAGGCAGGATTTCTATGGCTTGGATTTCTATCAGACATAGCGCCTCTATTTCAATGCCTCCGCTGTTTCAAGCGTACATATCCTCGCCTTGCTTTCCCTCTTGAATACCGATGGAGAGCCTAACTGTTTTAGAAGTGGCCAGGTTCAGGTTTGATAACACTGCATGAATCTTAGGTATGTTTATTTGTCTTTTTCAAATTAGATTTCATTTTCTGCAATAAAAAGTATGTTTATTTGTCTTTTTCAAATTTGATTTCATTTTCTGGATGAAAATAATTATTTACATCTTTCTTTCTATATCTGAAACTCAAATATTTCATGGTTCTCTTAAATTTCGAGGACTAACCCTCTGCGCTTCGTCTTTTCAAAATTTCTCAAGTCCGCAAGGTAGCTGAAGCACCTTGAAAGGATTGCCATATACGATCGTGAACGTGGAGAATCTCAAAGGTGAAAACAAAAAATCCATTTAGTCTTCGATTGTAATTCTTTCTGGGATTTTTATAACTCCCTGGAAAATGGAAATTCCAAACCTTATATTCACCCACCGTGTAAAGTCTTTTCTGGGATTTTTATAACTCTCTGGAAAAATGGAAGCTCCAAACTTTATATTCGCTCACCCACCGTGTAAAATCTTTGCTGGGATTTTTATAACTCCTTGAATAATGGAAATTCCAAACTTTATATTCACCCACCGTGTAATGTCTTTGCACTTAACTTTTGCGTTGGGAACTGCGTGGTGTTCTTATGATGTTTTATTTAGCATCACCCGTAATTATAGTTCAACAATGGTTATGAGCAGTCTTTGCACTTTTTTTTTATGGGAGAATTATGTGGTGTTATGTTCGATTATGTGAATTGTGAGGATGGGAAGTACCACTCTCATGCAACTTTCTTGAGATAGAATAACCATGCTGCATATAAGTGGAATAACCATAATACCATACTTGTAAATCATGGGTGGATTATATGTATAGCCTGAAAATAGTAATTTTTATAAAGAAAAATATTTTATATATTTATTACTCTTTATAATTTTATATATCTTTTATTTTTATAATATTACCACTTTAAAAAAACATATATATAATATCTTGATTAACATATTAATTTATTTAGATTTAGATTTAACATTTAAAGTTTTTTTTTTTTTTGAGTTTTTTTCTTCTATACTTATATTTCTTAATGGTAATTAAAATCAAATTTCAAAATTTATATTTAAAATTTAAATAAAAAGATAACTATAAAATATTTTCAATGATTTTTTTTAATAAATTATTTGAGTAATTTTGAAAAATCAAAGTTTTTTAGAAATTATAAATGAGTGTGTTGAATAAATTTTTTTTTTAAGTATTAAGTTTAAATAAGGCTAGTAAATTGAACATAAAGTTAATGCATACACCTAGTCCACCAAATAATTGAAAAAAGTTGTTCCTCCAAAATATTCTTTTAATTTAGTAATACTAGTGTGTTAATAAAATATGCTCATGCATTATAGTGATTGGAAACATGCATACAAACATGAGGGTTACCTCATGGATTCCAATCATGTGGGTCAAATTAAATTCCATTTCCATAAAGAAAATAAAGAAAATGGACTAGGAGTAGAGATGTTTTCTTCATATTGTTTCATCTCATTTTCCTCCACAACATGTCATTGTGGGATTTGAGGACACTTGAAGGATTGCTACACCATGTTTGAATGAAAGTATCAAGTTGTGGATTTTATTTATTTGGTTTATTAAAAGTTTCTCCTTCATTTTACATAATCATGTTAAGAAATATTTATGTTAAGTTAAATAAAATTAAATTAAAGCATACATTGTAAATAATTTAGATTGCTTTGGAATAGGTCGGAAATATAATAGATGTGAACCAAATCAATTTAAATAATTAAAATGTGAAATATATTAAAAACATTATATATAATAAATATAAATGAAATTTATCTAACTATTTAACTTTATTCATTTCTATCACATTTCAAAATTTAGAAACTACAATCACATTTCAAAATTTCAAACCTCCAATTAATTGAGTTTAAATAAGCTTGATTGCATTACAAAAGAGTGAAAAATTCTAGAACTATTTTATTGACTTTGAGTTGTAATTATTTAATAATGTGTTTGTCATAATTATCTTTTTAAAATAATAGTACAATAATACTTCACTATACAATTCACTTCCTACAACTCAAAATGTTAAAGTCATTTGAATTAATGAAAGGAGTTTAATTTTCT
This sequence comes from Pinus albicaulis, assembly GCA_034641835.2. Lineage (NCBI taxonomy): Eukaryota > Viridiplantae > Streptophyta > Pinopsida > Pinales > Pinaceae > Pinus > Pinus albicaulis. Next base: position 978,948,652 of record CM076572.1, read on the forward strand.
AGTATATTCAATCTTAAAATAACATTATGATTAATTAATTCCAAAAAATTACAAATATGTGGGAGGAAACTATATACTTATTTAAATAATAAATTAATTTTGATTTTAGTTGTGAAATAATGTATATATACTTTAAGTAAATTAATTTTCTAAATCAAGTAATTTATTTGTAATTTTATAATTGAAATAAATATATTAGTTTTAGGGGAATATATGATTTATTATATTATTATAAGTTTCTGCATGTAATATAAAGTACAATAAAGAAAAATTAGTACTTCAATCCTCTTTAAGAGGTGGTTAGGGTTTATCTAATAACTCCAACATGAAATGACTTATTTGGAAATATATAAGTTGCCTCTCCTTGATCACTTTAACAGCTCGTTTCTATTTGGTGGGATAATCACATGTCATGAAACACATGGGGAGCACTGGATTACCCAATTCCAAACAATCCCCCCCCACTCCCAACACTAATCGGGGGTGTTTCAAACTCAAGACCTTTAGCTTTGATACCACTTGTTGAGACCATGATTATTGTTAGACCAAAACCTGTAGGTGTTAGTAAATGAACGTATCACCAGAGTTAATAGATCCTCAATAGGTGGTTAACTTACATGTCACTAAACACACGTTGAGCATTGGACTATCCAATTCCCAACACTATTATCAATTTGGCTCCTTCGTCCTTGTAGATCAATTCCCTAATCATGGCAACCTTGCCTCCCTCTAGTCAGAAGTCTTTGTAATCCCTTGTATTACAATAAGAGGGATTATAGTTTAACTCTATAGTATAAACTATAAACTATAATTAAAAATGATAATTATGATGGTAGTTTTCATTATTTGATAGCTTATAAAAATAATTAACAAAATCTTATAAGTTTTGCATAGTAAATTTGTTACCCTCTTGTTGTAATATAAGGGATTATGACCTTCCATGCGAATGATAATTTTAATGATCCCTGGGTGGATCACAACATCCTCTCACCTCGGCGTGGGTGGAGCTCAGAGGGATTGGGAGCAATGGTAAAACCCTAAGAATGGCAGCTTCATGCAGGGTTTGCAGGTCGTACACAGGGACTTGTGCAGGCACATGCGGAGACCCAGAGATAGACACCAGGTGATTTGTGTCAGGTTCCAGAGTGCAGTTGGCGATGCAAGTGGTGGACACACAAGGTATAGGTGTCATCGAAGCGATTGAGGGTAAACAAGGTTAGTAATGGATTTACCTTACCAAAGCCCTAACTTTTCTCCTTGACGTCGTTCCGAGAATAGGGTTTTTGTGCATCTGCAGTCTCTATGCTGTTGCGATTTAGGGTTAAGGTTGGGCAATTGTCTTAGCTATGGTTTTCGACAACGATCACCTGGACGTTGAGCCGGCGCCGAAGGACTTGCTTACCTGCTAGGGGCATGAGGTTTCATAGAAGAAATTGGATTTTTTTTTCCTGTCATAGCAAAAGCCGAACTAAAATGATTGGACTCCAGAGGACAAAGAAGTCTCACAAATGGAGCCGCACTGTTAGAGGAAAGCCTGCAAAGCACATTCAACTGCATTTGGAAGTCAAAAGGAGCTAGAGGGGGAACTTCAGCAGCTGAGCCAAGGATTTACAGTGGAGGCAAGATTTCTGTCACTAGCCTCCAAGCTCAACTTTTCTCTACAACTCTAGGTATTCCCTCTCATCTGATTTTCACGGGAGGGCTAGAAGATATTGTGGCAAATGTAGGATTTTCGAGATATGTGGGTTTAAAATCGTTGGGGGTGGAGAGATCCATAGGGTTAGATCAGGAGGGAGGTGGACCTAAGCCACAGCCTGGTGTGATAAGAAACAGATCTCAGGAGCAGGGTTTCTCTTTTTTGGAAAAATTCTTCCTTTCACAAGGGAGTGAGGTGGCCAGTACAAACCCTTTTCTAGTGGAAGGTGGTCGGGGTCCCTCGAGGGCACAGGAGCAGTATAGTGGAAATCAGAAAAGGCCATTAGAAGGGATGTTCCTTCAAGGGCGGCTATTGTTTCCTCCAACAAACAAGTGAGACTCACCCCAGAAGCTTCACAAGAACAGGGTACCAAACCTTCGGAAAGGGACCCTCCAATCCTTGAAGGCGAAAGGTGACCTGTGTCGCCTATAGCACTCGCTACAGATGTTAGAGAAAGTCCAGTCGAAGGTGCAGAAGGAGGAGAAATTGGATCTCCCTGATCCAAGCGGAAGAAGAACAAAGCTATTAAGAAGAAGGAGGAACGACCGTGCTGTGTGCTCGGAGTAGACATCACAATTGACGAAATCATGGAAGCTACTGAGACAATCCTTTTGGGAAGAATCAGGGAATAAAATACTCAGCAAAATTCATCTCTGAATGGACCAACACAGAATGGAAAGAAGCCCTTGGCAAGCCAGTGGAAATTCAATCCCTAGCAAAGGGATGGTTCAGTCTGAAATTTGAGAAGAAAGAACATCTAGAATGGGTCTTGGCAAGAAATTGGTGTTGCGGAAAGAGGCTAGTCCTACTTTGGAGATGGACTCCTCTATTTGATGCTCAACGGGAAAATATGGAGGAGTCCCTAGTGTGGGTAAAGCTCCTGGGACTGCCACCCCCTTTTTGGACGGACTATGCATTTAGATCCATCGGGAACACCTTGGGTTAGTTTCTTGAAGTGGACTCTTATTTCAAGCTAACAAGGGACTTGAGTGTAGCCAAGATCTTGGTAAGCTTAAATCCTAGGGAAGGACTTGCTGATGAAATGTGTTTCAAATACAGAGATTATGAGTATATCCAACTGCTAGATTATGAGCATTTGCACTTTCGGTGCCACAGGTGTCATAAATATGGACACCTCGCAAAAGACTGCCCTCTTGGCCATCATCGCAGAAGGAAGCAAAAAAAGGTGAATAGGGAGGCACACCCATCTATGGAAGCTGATGATAACGAGGATCACGAGGAGGAATTGATGGAAGAAACAAAAATTTTGGATACCACAATGGAGGATCCGATGCTAGCTGGGAATGAGGAGTCTCTCGAAAGTCAGCAAGCCTCTGATCAGGTTGATCAGTCACCGAAAGTCTTGATACCTACAAGAGATGAAGAGGTTGAATCTGCACCTCTAGAGGGTATGCCTTCTTACTCCCATCCTGCTTCTATTTCTTTCAGATGTACTTCTTTTATTGATCTTTCTCAGCTTGGTCCCTCTAGGAAAAATGACATGGAATATATTAAAATGCATGAAATTATTGAGTCTCTTGACAGTATTATCACTTCTCTCCCCTCCCCTTCCATGCCCCCTCCGAGTAGTAGTGTTCCTGAGCCAGAGTCTCCCCTGTCGAGCTCTCCCATTTTGCCTCCTTACAATCTGAGATCCCTCATGAACAAACCTTGGATCAGTAAATCCATTGGAGGACTGGAAACAAACCCGATGTAGGTTGGACCTAGAAAGTTGAGAGGAAGGAAATCCAACCTTTCTAAGGCACAAGTAAAGGGTAAACTTGATATAGCAAATGGAAAGCAAAGATCCCTCTCTAGGGTGCTTAGAGCAGCGCATCCACCCCCTCTAGGTTACCAATGATTATTCTCTCCTATAATTGTAGAGGCCTTGCTAGTATGCCCAAAAAAATAGCCTTAAAGGAGCTGATGAAGTTACACAATCCGAATGTCTTATTCATTCAAGAAACTTTAGGCCAGGGAGAAGAGGTATTAGACACTCTTACCAAAATTTTCCCTGGTTGGGTTTCCATTCCTTGGACACTGAAGGAAGATCAGGGGGGATTTCTTCAGGCTACAATCCAGCAAAATTGAAGGGCTTTTCTTCCTGGGGTTCGACAAACTCTTTGGCGCTGGAGGTTTACTCACAGGAGCTATGTACCCCTCTTCTGTTACTTAAAATTTATGGGCCTTGTGTGGAGAGAGTGTCGTTTTGGGATGACCTTTTCGCTAAATCCTTCTTGAAGAACCCTAACCTGATCCTGGGTGGGGATCTAAATTTTTCTTTAGGAATGTCGAAATCCTGGGGTTCCTCTGCAAGGGTTGACCACCTCACCGATTTCTTTCTTAACAAAATGGCCACTTCTCAGCTAGTGGATGCCACTTTAACTAAGCCCAGACCCACTTGGAGGAACCATAGTGTGGGTGAAGACGGGGTCAAGAAAAAGTTGAACATATTCCTTTTTGGAGAATATTTGGTGGCTCGATCCTCTGTGTTCAGACACTGGGATGGGGATGGGGGCCTCTCTGACCACCTCCCAATTTTTCTTGAAATAAAAGGACAGCTGAAAAACCCAGGCTCTCCCTTCAAATTCAACTCCTCTTGGCTAAAAGATGAGTCTTATATAAAACTGTTCCATGAGACCTAGAAGAAATATTTACCAAGGGATTCTGGGAATATGGGCAAGTTGTTTATGAAGAATCTAAAAAGCATGAAGCAAGCAACTAGGGAGTGGGAAACCCAAAAATCATTAAAAGAGGAAGAGGAGTTGAGGAAGGTCAATGAAGAGCTCGATTTCCTTGAAATTTTGAAATTTGATTGTAGTTTCTAAATTTTGAAATGTGATAGAAATGAATAAAGTTAAATAGTTAGATAAATTTCATTTATATTTATTACATATAATGTTTTTAACATATTTCACATTTTAATTATTTAAATTGATTTGGTTCACATCTATTATATTTCCAACCTATTCCAAAGCAATCAAATTATTTACAATGTATGCTTTAATTTAATTTTATTTAACTTAACATAAATATTTCTTAACATGATTATGTAAAATGAAGGAGAAACTTTTAATAAACCAAATAAATAAAATCTTACTTGACTTAACATAAACATAAACATTTCTTAACATAACTATGTAAAATGAAAGAGAAACTTTTAATAAATCAAATAAATAAAATCCACAACTTGATACTTTCATTCAAACATGGTGTAGCAATCCTTCAAGTGTCCTCAAATCCCACAATGACATGTTGTGGAGGAAAATGAGATGAAACAATATGAAGAAAACATCTCTACTCCTAGTCCATTTTCTTTATTTTCTTTATGGCAATGGAATTTAATTTGACCCACATGATTGGAATCCATGAGGTAACCCTCATATTTGTATGCATGTTTCCAATCACTATAATGCATGAGCATTATTATAAAATGTGCATATTTTATTAACACACTAGTGTTACTAAATTAAAAGAATATTTTGGAGGAATAACTTTTTCAATTATGTGGTGGACTAGGTGTATGCATTGATATTATGTTCAATTTATTAGCCTTATTTAAACTTAATACTTTTAAAAAAAAATTATTCAACATACTCATTTATAATTTCAAAAAAATTCTCTATAAAAGTTATTTATAGAGAACTTTGATTTTTCAAAATTACTCAAATAATTTATTAAAAAAAATCATTAAAAATATTTTATAGTTATTTTTTTATTTAAATTTTAAATATAAATTTTGAAATTTGATTTTAATCACCATTAAGAAATATAAGTATAGAAGAAAAAAACTCAAAAAAAAAAAACTTTAAATGTTAAATCTAAATAAATTAATATGTTAATCAAAATATTATATATATGTTTTTTTAAAGTGGTAATATTATAAAAATAAAAGATATATAAAATTATAAAGAATAATAAATATGTAAAATATTTTTCTTTATAAAAATTACTATTTTCAGACTGCACATATAATCCACCGATGATTTACAAGTATGGTATAAGTATGGTATTATGGTTATTCTACTTATATGCAGCGTGGTTATTCTACCTCAAGAAAGTTGCATGAGAGTGGTACTTCCCATCGGCACAATTCACATAATCGAACATAACACCACATAATTCTCCCATAAAAAAAAGAAGTGCAACGACTGCTCATAACCATTGTTGAACTATAATTACGGGTGATGCTAAGTAAAACACCATAACAACACCACGCAGTTCCCCAACGCAAAAGTTAAGTGCAAAGACATTACACGGTGGGTGAATATAAAGTTTGGAATTTCCATTTTTCAGAGAGTTATAAAAATCCCAGCAAAGATTTTACACGGTGGTAGGCGAATATAAAGTTTGGAGCTTCCATTTTTCCAGGGAGTTATAAAAATCCCAGCAAAGACTTTACACGGTGGGTGAATATAAAGTTTGGAATTTCCATTTTCCAGGGAGTTATAAAAATCCCAGAAAGAATTACGATTGAAGACTAAATGCGAGTATTTCAAGCAGCTTAAATGGATATTTTTTTTTCACCTTTGAGATTCTCCACATTCACGATCGTATATGGCAATCCTTTCAAGGTGCTTCAACTACCTTGCGGACTTGAGAAATTTTGAAAAGATGAAGCGCAGAGGGTTAGTCCTCGAAATTTAAGAGAACCCTGAAATATTTGAGTTTCAGATATAGAAAGAAAGACTTAAATAATTATTTTCATCCAGAAAATGAAATCAAATTTGAAAAAGACACATACACATACTTTTTATTGCAGAAAATGAAATCTAATTTGAAAAAGACAAATAAACATACCTAAGATTCATGCATTGTTATCAAACCTGAACCTGGCCACTTCTAAAACAGTTAGGCTCTCCATCGGTATTCAAAAGGGAAAGCAAGGCGAGGATATGTATACTTGAAACATCAGAGCCATTGAAATAGGGGTGCTATGTCTGATGGAAATCCAGGCCATAGAAATCCTGCCTTCCCAATATTCTGATAGAAATCCAGGCGATAGAAAGCCCGCCTCCCCAATATTAATGTAGCTTTGCGCGGCATCTTGAAAATTTAAAATTCAAAATTTAAATTTGAAATGGCCCGGATCCATGTTTTAATTGTCTGCATTGTCTCCGTAGGATGGTGGCCGCGGATGGTGACGTGGACCATATCACGACAATCAGAAAGTTAAGCAAAGACATCGGAAATCTATGATACCATGTATGTATGACCATGGATAACGATACCAACGGAAACGGAGGAAACGGATACTGTTTGGAGTCCCTTGCGCGAGGTCCACCTCTTACTGGGAAAGCTGCAGGGTTGCCGGAGAGAGCAGATCCGGAGCTGTCACATCAGCTCCCGATTCGTCGAACGAAAGACTCCTCCTTATATATTTGAGTTGGTCAGGTCGGTTGGTCATTCGTACAGCTATCAAAGTCCCACCAATTAATTACATAGGAATGGGTGAAATATAAATATTTCACATTAAGCATGGAAATTGAAAATAAGATGTTTTTGTTTTGTGAAAATTGAAAATGTAGATGTTTTTGTTTTGTGTAATGCAGATGTAGTGTTGGTGCAAGTGAAGTGCAAAAAAAAGGAGGAAGATAGTAATTTCAACTACCAGTCAAATATTGATTCTAGAAACCTCGATGAGAACGGGGTATTTAAAGTGGAGATTTCTCCTCGTCTTCTTAATGACAAAGGGGAATTGACACATAATTGTTATGCAAAGCTCTTGGTAAAAGATAAAGGTGGCCATCAATATCACTTATGTTCCACATCAACATCGAGCAATTTGATTTTCATGTCGAAGGAAGGTGATAAGCACATCTTTACCACCAATGGAAATTTAAACTTGTCCTCCTCCTCATGCCCTAAAGCATTTTTGTGGCCACTCTTCCACTTCCCAAAATCCCATCCCAATCCCAAAACTTATCCACTTCCTAAGTTCCCACTTCCAAAATTCCCACCAAAGACATTCCCTCCTCTTCCAAAATTCCCACCAAAAACATTCCCTCTTCCAAAATTCCCTCCAAAAATATTACCTCCGCCTCTTGTGAAGTCTCCTCCCAAGCCATCCTTCCCTCCTACATCCTTGATAAAACCAATCCCTCCCCCTTTTCCAAAGTCCCCTCTGAAGCCATCCTTCCCTCCTACACCCTTGATAAAACCAATTCCTCCCACTATTCCGAAGTCCCCTCCCAAGCCATACTCCCCTCCTACACCCTTGATAAAACCAATCCCACCCACTTTTCCGAAGTCCCCTCCCAAGCCATCCTTTCCTCCTACACCCTTGACAAAACCAATCCCTCCCACTTTTCCAGAGTCCCCTCCAAAGCCTAAAACAAATCCTATCCCAGCCCCTTATCCCAAATTTTCTCCAAAGCCCTGGTTTCCTCCTATGCCCTGGTTTCCTCCTAAGCCTAAAACAAAACCAATTTTTCCACCTATTCCCAAATTCCCCCCTCAACATTCATTTCCTCCTAAGCCTAAAACAAAACCATTCTCACCAACTTTTCCCAAATTCCCTCCTAAATCCTCATTCCCTCCCAAAACTTAAAACAAAACCAATCCCACCACCTCTTCATAAATTCCCTCCTAAACCTTCTCTTCCTCCACAACATAAAGCAAAGCCCATCCCCCACCTCTACCTAAATTTCCTCCCAAACCATTTTTTCATCCAAAATATAAAGAAAAAATCTATCTTCTCACCTTTTCCAAAATTTCCTCTAAAACCCTTATGCCCTCCTAAACCAAAAATAAAACCAAACTTACCACCTCTTCCAAAATTCCCTCCAAAACCCTTCTTCCCTCCCTACATAAAATAAAACCAATCCCACTGCCTCTTCCAAAATTTCCTCCATAGTCAAAACTTAACTTACCTCCCCATCCAATTCTCTCATGTCCTACTCATCTTTAATATTATTAGAGTAGCCCTACCTTTTTCCATCATAAGCACAACTAGAATTCCATAATATCAACCTAGTATTACGGATTTGATTTATTGGTTATATGGATATTTAATTTAACTTTGGACTTTGTTCCGAGACCATAAATAAAGCTTATGGCAGACTGTATTATTAAAATGTGATATGTTTACATTTTTAAATATGGATATTTAAGTTTGGACTTTGTTCGAAGACCATAAATTATAAGTTTATGGGAGAGTGTATTATCAAAATGTATATGTTTAGATTTATTTATTAAAAAATGAGTTATTTCATAATTGTTTTGTAATAAAATTGTGTCATTCAATTTTTTTTAAATTATATATTTAATTAATCAAGTTAATTATTTAATTAAAAAATTTAATATTTCTTATCATCATATTATTTACGTGGAATTAAATTTAAGTGGGAAAGATAACAACCATTTTACCCAACCACCTAAGATAATCTTAATTGACATGTTTAATATGAATACATTTCTAAAATATCAAATATATTCATTTTCTATTTTATATTTCTAGCAAATAAATAATTAAGGAAAAAAATATATTAAGATTAAATATCTAATAGATTTACCAAATGAATTTTGACCACCTAAGTTCAATATGTTTTAAAGTAATATTTTATTATTAGGCAATAAACATCGAAATAGATATTAAATAGAAAAATAAGAAGATTATGTGCCTTGAGAAATATATATAAGAATGAAAGGTAAGCCTTTTTGCAGGGGCAACCTCCTTTTACAATAAAACAAATGTACAAGAATGAGATGAGGTGCTCTAAAATAACGTCTCCTTAGGATATATAGGATATAAATTGTACAATTACAATTAAAAGGTCTAGCCAATGACACTAATATTACAATAGAAATATAACTCACTATCTAAGAATTTACATGGGATTTATGAATAACATGGGGCTATGTCTGGGGCATAACATGCCCCTCTCCTTCAAATAGATGATGTCCTCAACACTTGAATGTTATGGTTTTTTTGGCATGAATAACTCATCTTCTGACGTCACCTCTTCTGTTAGTAAGTTCTTCCATTCGATGAGATAATTGCTCATTTTTTAAGCTGCTCAATCATTGTTTCAAGGATTTTTTATGGTAATATTATTTCTCCTTTTTCATTATTCTCTCGTAAAATAGTTTAAAGTGGGATTTTATCACCAATTACATTTTTTAACCAAGAAATATGGAGGATTGGTTATACATGTAAATATGGAGGAAACTAAAATTCCTAAGCCATACTTCCAATCCTTTGCAAAACCTTATAAGGGCCATAACACTTGGGTGCTAATTTATTGTCCTTTTGTTGCTTAAGGGATATTGTTTTTATGGTTATAGCCTCAAAAATATGAAATCCCACACTTCATATTCCCTATCACTGCAATGTTTATATGTTTTTTGTTTCATCTTATTTTATGCCATAACCAACTTGTCCTTCAATAGTTTGAGAACCTTTTGTTGTTGCCTTATGTGGTTCTTGTTTATATATTATTTATCCTATGACTAGGGGAAAAATCACAATTGAACATAATCTCAGTCCCAAAGTAGTAAGAGCATACATTCAAGTAAAATGGTTATGGAGTGTGTACTCAGAAGATCAAAGTATGAAGTAGATCCTGATTGGAAAGTCCTCATTTTTATGTCCTGCTAAAAAACCAACCTTATATACCTACACATAAAGAGAGCAAGCTACAAGTAAAAACGAAAAAAAGAGAAAATCCTAACTCCTTTAACTATATGGGACTGGGACAGTGTGAACAGATCTCCAATCCGAGCCCATATGGAGAAGTTAGAACAAGTCAAAGTTTTGGTCAAATTTGGGCAATGGGCCAGGTTTAAATGTCCTACAATTTCACCGTCAACTCGCAGGAAACCAAGCACTTGAAAATGGGTGAAATTGTGGCCTCTTTAATTTTCCCAATAACCCTTATTTTCGGAAAATACAAAAAGGACCATTTTATTTTAATACAAAACAAAAAAATTAAAAAATATGGTGGCAGGTCACCACCCCCGCCACCCTCTCCGTCAAATATGTCATTGTATTATATATGAGGTGGCAGGTGTTCAAACCCCACCACCCCGACACCACATTTATAACAACGTTGGGTGGGCCGCCCACCAGCAGATCCGGCCCCTCCACTCTCCGCTAAGTGGCATACTCTAGAACCGACGAGGCTCGAACTCACCTACCCGGTGGGGTTGGCCCACCACCATGGTGGTTCCACATTCAACGCTACTAAAAAATAAATACCAACCAAAATATTAATGTGGTTATGTGTTATGTTAAAACACGCCAACCAAAAATAGGAGTGACGGGATTTTATCCCCCAACCTCTCCTCAACAAATTTCATTTTTAAACCAATATTCCAATAACCTCATATGGTAAAATCTGCCAACCAAATTATATAAAAACCCATTTTCGCATTGTGCCCAGGGCAGGAGATCGACGCATATTTCTAGAATAAATTTTTTTCTTATTGCAGGTGTAGAACCATGAGCGGCCATAGGGGTAGAACCTTGCCTAGGGAACCTTGAGGGGCATCAAAAAGATTCGTTGAGGTCCTGAATTTGCTGGAGTCAGATTTTGACAAATTTTATGTCGATTTTACACCTTTGGGTGACAAGGACTCAATGGCGATGTTCGTTTTAGCAGCACAACTTCCCATTTTTCATCGATTTTCCATATTGGAGTGATATTGTCAAATTACCAAGTGTGGACAGTCAATTTTATGCCTCTCTATGCCACGAATTGGATGGTGCAGCCAAATTTAGCAGTTGAGCATCGGCTTCTTCAACCAAATTCATGAGTTTAGATATATGCAGTATTGATGTCATGTGCCTCTTTTATCATTCGTTGTCAGATGTAATATGTTGTTTAGATCCTTGCCTGATGTATGTTTCGGGATCTATGTTTCTACTTCATGTGAGATGTATTCGCCATGGATTGTTATGATCCCTATGTAACCTTGTTGAAGGGATCCTCATCGTCACCTTGTGTGAGATTATGTCATGTTGATAGGAGGCCTATCGTGAGAGAGAGTTCCTATAGCAGAACGTCTAGTGGAGATACAAGCCACTCATGTTGAAGGCATATATCCTTGCCTGACAGAAAACACGGTCAATGTACATCATCACCATTTCCAACACTATATGAAGCGACCTACCCGATTTTGACACCGGGCCCGAAGACGTAGCCCACACTGGGTGAACTTCGTTATCAACGTCTCGTGTTCTTATGTTGATGATTTTTGTCTTTTTTCCTCTTGCTTAAAGCATGTATATGTGTTATTTTAATGCTTTTTTCAGTGTAATTCTAACCACATCATTGAAGTAAAAGATCATGGATAAATTTGGTAGTTGACGGACCCTAATCAAGATGGTATTAGAGAGGTCTTCTTGCTGATGTGAATTGTGAGCATGAACAATGATTGAATGTGCAAAAATGGAGGATGATAAAGACATGTATGAGGCCATGCTCAAGATGTCCAAATTGGTGGACATAATGTATGACACTTATGAGAAGAGAATAGCAGAAGAAGAGAAAGAAAGATTAGAGAACGATGCTTTGTCCATGTCTTCTAGTGCTTATGCATCTTGTTCGTCGCCTTCATTAGCTTCTCATCATTTGAATGAGGAGATTAACCAGAGTCTTTGGGAAGAAAATGTTGAATTAAGGAGGCTACTACGAGAAGAGAAAGAGGAGAAGCAGAGATTCCAACTTCAGTTGTGAGTCGCAGAAGAGGCCTTGGAGAAGTTGAAGCACAACAAAGGCTCAAAGAAGCCATCATCACGTGTTTTAGAATCAACAGTTGAGGTAAATAATGTTGATTGCTCTTCAGTCTCATCTTCACATGCTATTATTTCTGTTGGCAATGTGGATATAACCATTACAGGAACTGGCATGAGACTCCTCACCAAGATGGCATATAAAGGAGGAGGACTTGGTGTTAATGGCCAAGGCATAACTCAGCCATTGGAGGTTGTGCAGAGACCTCAATTTACAAGTTTAGGATACACTGAAGGACAATTCTCGAAGGTGTCAGAGGCTTCCAATACATTGTTGAAACCATTGGGGAAAGAGAATGATGGGAACACGTCAGCATCATCTTATGACAACGCACATTGCGGAGAAAGAGCTGAGGCAATCTCTTATCACCATTATTGCACCAAAGACCAGCAAAAAGGTATAACAAGTCTCAGTATTCTAATGTTCATTTAAATTAAAAGCATGTTGCTAATAATGAACATAAATTATGGCGTCAAACAAAATGTAGTTTTTGTGGATTACATAACCACGTATTTTCTAAGTGTTGGAAACGAATGGCATCACAAAAGAGGATGAGGCGTGAAATGCCTTCTCCACACTAGGGAAAGAAGAAGGTAAAGCAGGTATGGAGGAAGAAGTCTCATTGCAGTCATTATGACAAAAGTGGCCATGAAAGAGCCATGTGTTGGAGGCTCCATCCAGAGCAGAACCTAAAGGACAAAGCATCTGTGCATGACCCGGTTAAAACAAGTGTTCGACAAGCGATTGTGCCAAAGAGGGATGACCCATTCAATTTAATAAGTGAGAGATGGTTTCTCTAGGTGTGGTAGTGTGTCATGACCTTACTTTTTAAATCATGTGTTGCAATTTAAAATTTAAAAGTGATGATGTGTTTTCCATCGCATGTGAAACAACAATGATGTTTTGGCCTTGTATTGATAGTTGGGGTATTGATTTCATTTTGTTGTAAACTTTACCACAGAGTATGAGTTATAAACTCTTGGCAAGTATGGGTTGCTTGGGTCATAGTTGGTCATGTAATTAAGCATGTAATTTATAAGAAGATGGTACTGCAGGTTTGTAGAGGATGCTAGTGTTGTCTCATCACTTATGGCTTTGAAGAACAAAGGTGAAGGAGAATGAAGGGTGACCTTTCATGACACTTGTGGTGCAAACAAGGTACAAAGTAGCTGCAGATTAGTTTCATACTTTTGGTGGAACAAAAGCTCCTTAGTGGGGAGGATTGATCCTGGTGGCTCTAAACAACCTTAGGAGACCAAGAGGGTTCAAAAATGGTCAAAATTCAAAGTGGTTGGATTTCTCTTGAACTAGGTTCAGACTGAAGTTATCGTTGCCCTGATTCCAATGGTGTGAACGGATCTTCAATCCAAGCCTGTGTGGATAAGTTAGAGCAAGTCAAAGTTTTGGTCAAAGTTGGGCAGTGAGCCAAGTTTAAATGTATTACAATTTCACCGTCAACTGAAAGGAAACCCAACACCCGAAAACAAGCGAAATTGTGGCCTCTTTAATTTTCCCAATAACCATTATTTTCGGAAAATACAAAAACGACCATTTTATTTTAATAAAAACAAAAAAATTGAAAAAATAGGGTGGCGGGCCACCACCCCTGCCACCCCTCTCCATCAAATATGTCATTGTATTATATATGGGTGGCAGGTGGCCAAACCTTGCCAACCCGGCACCACATTTATAACAACGTTGGGCGGGCTGCCCACCAACGGACCCGACCCCTCCACTCTCTGCCAAGTGGCATACTCCGGAACTAGCGAGACTTGAACCCTCCCGGCACGATGGGACAGGCCCGCCACCCGAGCAATTCCACATTCAATGTGACCAAAAATTAAATACCAACTAAAATATAAATGTGGTTATGTGTTATGTTAAAACATGCCAACCAAAAATAGGAGGGGCGAGATTTGATCCCCCGACCTCTCCTCAAAAAATTTCATTTTTAAACTAGTAAGCCAACAACCTCATATGGTAAACTCCGCCCACCAAATTATATAAAAACCCATCTTCAAAGTGCGCCTAAGGCAGGAGACCGACGCGAATTTTTAGCATAATATTTTTTATTACAGGTGCAAAACCATGAGCGGCCAGAGGGGCAGAACCTTGACTAGGGAATATTGAGGGGCATCAAAAAGATTCCTTGAGGTCTGAACTTGCTGGTGTTATTTTTTGACAAATTTTATGTCGATTTTACACCTCTCGACAATAAGAACTCAATTGCGATGTCTGTATCAGTAGTAGGGCTTCCCATTTTAGACCATCTTCCAGATTGGAGTGACAGTGTCAAATTCCCAAGTGTGGACAATTGATTTTATGCCTCTTGATGCCATGAATTTGATGGTGCATCCAGATTGAACAACTGAGCATTGACTTCTTCACCCAACTTCAGGGGTTCAGGTATATGCAATATTTATTTTGATGTGCATCTTTTATCATTTGATGTGAGATGTAATATGTTGTTTAGATCATTGCTTGATGTATGTTATGGGATCTATGTTTCTACTTCATGTGAGATGTATTCGCCATGGATTTTTATGATCCCTATGTAACCTTTTTGAAGGGATCCTCATCGTCACCTTGTATGAGTTTATGTCATGTTGATAGGATGCCTTTTGTGAGTGAGAGTTCATGTAGTAGAACATTTCGTGGAGAGACACACCACTCATGCTGAGGGCATATATCCTTGTATGACAAAAAACATGGTCCATGTACACCATCACCATTTCCAACACTATATGAAGCAACCTACCCCATTTTGACATCGGGCCCGGAGACGTAGCCCACATTGGGTGAACTCCATTATCAACGTCTCGTGTTCTTATGTTGTTGATTGTTGTCTTGTTTCCTCTTTCTTAAAGCATGCATATGTGTTATTTTAATGCTCTTTTCAGTGCAATTCTAACCATATCATAGAAGTAAAATATCATGGGTAAATCCGGTAGTTGACGAACCTAGATCAATAAGAGTGTCCAGAGATGGAATTTATTTAAAAACAAAAGGATGGATTACTTGCATATTCTAACAACAACTCATTAGCATATGGGTCTCTCCCCTTATCCATCACCTTAAGGTTGCATTTATACCAAGAAATGATGGTTTAAGTAGTTATCCACACATAGTATGAGGAAAGTGACATGGAAAACCTATAAACCCTGCTTGAAAATACACAATTTTACACACATTTATAGTGTTTTGGTGCATTTTGGAGGTATATACTAGTTATCAATGGGAAACTAGTGTATGTATGCATGTTTCTTGAAGTAAACCTACATATATATGCAATTTATTGGATTAAAATTAGAACATATGTGCTAAAAATGTGTTTTATAAAGAGTTTGAAGGAGAATTAAAGTCCATTATTGCAAGGTGTTTAGGGATCAAGGCCATTGAGTGCATCTTAATCATAAAGGTGGATGGAGATGCTATAATAAATGTCCTCTCATGTGTGAGGTTAGAAGGTAATATGACAACCGAGATGCATTATAGAATATTGTAGGAATCAAGCACAAGATAACTCTCTTCTCAAGGCAAGAATACCCATGATGAGGTGTGGTAAAGCGTGGAAATTAAATTAAGTACATTGCGAATCCATGAAATATATATAAGAAATAAGCATGGCAATGATAATGAATATATAATGGATCCACGTATATATAAGAGCAAGGAAACTTTTGGGGGCTAATTAATATTCACAAGTGGGATAATTTCCATGCTTTTCAAAAGCACAAGAAAAAAATACAAAAATAAACAAAAACAAAAAAAATTGTTCATTAGCATTTTTTCTAAAAATGATTTGCCCAAATTTCATAGTATAAAATTATTCCATATTAAAAATTTCCAATATTTATAGAGACAATATAAAGTCATTAGAAACTTGAATATTTTTACAGAAAATATTGCGAAACATTGTATTGTTTGCATACTAGGGACTTGTAAAATTTGCGAGGTTTCTCAACAATAAGATAAATTCCCATCCTTAAAATTTTACCTACATAAGGGTAGCAAGCATGACCATGAAAGAGATACATAGGATCCATGTCAAAATAGACCATAGCTAATGAGCCCAAAAATTGACATCTGTTTACATCATCTTTTTCCGATTTTGAATTCCTTTTTACTTGTCTATGACCTCGTATTAGTCCATTCTAATGCTTATCTGTGGGATTTAGACATAAAGTGTTATCCATTGCATTTCCTTAGTATTTTAAATGAATTTATGGTTGTACGCATTAAAAGAATATCATATTTGTATTTATATTTGAGTTAATGTGTTAGAATGAAGCATTAAAAAGGTTGTTGTGATGGTTATAATGTCACCACAGGGTGTATCTTGGTCACATTTTTTGTTACTTAGCTGTTACATGTTATGAAACCAACTCCAAAAATAGAAGAAAAGAGAGACCAACGCCTTAGAAATCAACCACTTCAAGGGGGAAACCTCCTTTACATTACACAAATGAATAATTCTTGGATGATACAAATGACAAAACCTCCTTTCTATATATAGGAGTCCATGGGGTCACAATATAATCCTAGCCGACCTAAAAATAATAATGTAAGGGCACAAAAATAACAATAGTGGATTTTATGGGGCACAATAATAACAATATGGGGGCTATAGGGGTACAACAATAACAATAAGGGGGCTACACTAACAACAATAAGGGGTCACACTAGTAATATAGGGACCTAACATTGCAACTCACTACTGCAACTCTGGTGTCGCAACTCCCCACTGCAACTTTGGTGTTGCAACTCACAATTGCAACTCTGGTGTCGCAACACCACTGCAACTTTGGTGCTGCAACTCCTTACTGCAACTCTGGTGTCACAACTTTGTTAGTACAACTCTAATGTCGCAACTCTAGTACTACACCTTTGGTGTTGCAACTCTAGTGCCACAACTATGGTGCCACAAATTTGGTGTTGCAATTCTTGTGTTGTGACTCATTGTTGCAACTCTTGTTCCGTAATCCAACAACTCTCATAACACCGAGTCAACATAAGAACCATGAGAGATCAGAACTTTTAGATTATTGAAACCCAAGATGACGTTGATACACATTTGTTGTTCCATTATTTCAATTTAAATCAATATTAAATATGATTAATTGAGTTGTTAATATGTAATTTTGAACTACGTATGAGTCGTTTATTGTTTTTTAATTGTTAACAAACCACTTGAGAAACTTGTAGAGACGTATTTATTATTTACTAATTGTTAGCAAACCACATGAAAAAATTTTGGATCTTATTTATTGGTTGTCAATTTATTTTTAAACAAATATTATGTATAAAAAGAGTTCCTCTTTCATTCCATAGGGAGGACTCTAAGAGCAATGTCTAAATCGTGATTGAATAAATTAATTATTAAGCTTTTATTTTAATTGTAGTTTATAATTTTCATATTTTATGATTAGATTAATTAATTTAATGCATTTATTTTTACATTTTTATTTACCTTGCATATTTATGGAATATTTATTTTAATTTGATTAGTTAATTTAATTATCTTATGTTGTTAATGTAGCAAGTGTTGATAAATATCTTATTCACGTAGAATTTAGTTCTATATTAATATATAGTTTTTTGACTTTTTATTTTTGCAATACAATATATATATATAGTTGTTTTATTCATGCAACGCTGCATTCATTTATTTATCAAATTATTTATGCAATTTATTTTTCATTTGGCATGCTTGCATTTTAGATCGGGTTTCATTTATCTATGTTGTTGAATAAACGTGTTCAACACAATGATTAATTTGTTGGTCTCAGAAAAATACAGATCATCTTGGAAATATTAGTCTTTTCATTCAATTTTTACTGCGTTTCTTATCTCCTACTTGTGTGGTTTGTTGCACCTATGTTTGAGGTTATATTGATAAGCATCCTAAGCCCACTAGGTAAAAGTATGTTATTTCAATTATGTAAGTGTGTACATTTTATTTCCAACATGTGTGTTTCTTTTTGTGCAAATGACGAAAGCTTCACAAGATGCCCATCCCTTTTTACAAGTGTTTGTACTTTCATGAAAGTGTGTTTACTTTATTCTAAGAGTGTTTAATTTCATTCAAGTGTATTTTCTTTCAAACAAGTGTGTTTACTTTCTTGTAAGTAACTTTAGTCACTTTACTTTTGAATTTGTAGAACATTTCTAGGCTTGTAAATTATTTATATTCTATATGCAAAATTAATCATTGATACTGCAACCATAAAACAAACTAGTGCAAGTAGGGAGTGTATCCTGCATATATAATGGATGGTAACTCACAAGATCCATATGAGCCTCAGGTTGATAATTAGATGCATAGTCTTTTGGTTGTCTTTCTGAGAAATTATCAAGGTAATTAAAAGGTCTTTCATTTTGGTGTCATTGCGACGAGTTACCAAAGACACATTTTCATTCTTGCATTAGTTTGAAATCTGTATTTTTGAAATTTATTTATTTATTGTAGGTCATTTAGATACATTAATTCAATTGCTAAATATTTTATGGTGCAGTAAGAGCCACCCATAGTAGTAGTATTTATTTTGTAGGAGGGTTGGAAGAAGGAAAATAAAAAAAAATTATGAATGAAGAAGATCTAAGGGGATGTCAAAGCCTTTAAGATTAAGGTATGAGATGCTTTTTGGATTTCATGGATTTGGTAGGTTTGCAACTCACAATTTTTTTAAAGAAAATTATTCTTTCTCATTCTTCCCTCCCTTCTTTCTTTTCCATATTCTAACTTATAGTTCTTTTCTGGAACACACCTAGTCTCTTTGTTTTTGGGAAAAATGTACATTAAACCAATGAATCAATGTTTGAGAAATTAACGGTCGAAAATAATACTTGTGTATGCTCGGTAAAGTTTGATTACATGTCTCATTTGCTACAGTTTCTTGGCAAAATATTGTTTTAATATTGACATTGATACATCTTGTATCCAGACCATTATTTTGTAAAATTGGTGAGCACCAAGGTTGGGTACCTATGTGTCTTAGTAAATGAGAATGTGTCCATGAGATGAAAAATGCCCTAGTCCTTATATCAAGGTTAATGTTTGGACCTAGAGTACAACATGTTCCTAGTCAACCTATACCATTATACAAATATTTGGCCCAAATGTAATATTCCAAATAGAAATAAACAGTAATACACATCAACATAAACAAGCATCGACAACAAATAGAGAGACATCACATGAATAATGCAAAATGTGGAGAAACGCTGAGCCATTTTATTATGTAACTGAGAGATACAATGAGTACAATGGTGATCAGAATGATGGCACCTTGGTTTGCACACGGTAAGCTGGAAATAGTCTCAGAAATGCTCACTGAATGGTTGCTCAACCAAGGACTGTGTAATCTCTGAATGTTTTTGCTGCTGCTGTCGTACTGTTTCTACTGCTAAAATGGAATAGCTCTTTGGGGTTGTTACCCTGCTCATAAAAATGTGAAACTCTGGGAATGGGCTCTCCTCCAATAACTTAGAAAATCCCAGAAAATAATTTCGGAATGGATGACCCCGAAATTTGACCCTCCTTGGGAAATAACACTATCCCAGTGAAATACGTTGGGCCTAAATGATTCTCTGCAAGTGGTGGCCTCCTCTTGTGTCAAAATGATGAATAGTGAAGGGTTGGTCCCTCCACACTAACCACGGGTTGAAATCCCTGATAACTCCTCACTCTCGGAACTGCCTCTACCACAAAATGTGTAATCCCTCCAAGAGACTGCGTTGTCTAAGAAAATGTGTAATCCTAGTTGAAGATGCTATGGATCCCTCCTGCAAAACGATGGATATAATTCCTTGCCCGAGCAGGCACTTGAATTCCCCCGGGGCTGAGGTTGGGATCTCCACTCGGAGACACCCGGTGTGCTGAACAACACTTGCAGATTTCACTCAACAACAAAAGCTTGGTCAATGTCCAAAGACATAAATTAGAGATGCATAATCGAATTTGAATCTAAGAATGAGGAGCCTCCTCTCCCTTTTATGCTTGAGAGCCTTTCTCTCACCCGGGCCCCACTAAACTGCGTTGTCCCTCCTTGGCCACGTTGTCCCCACTCAATTGCATTGTCATGGACCCACGTTGTCCACGTTGCCCCTTCCCTCATGCTGCCACTTCACCCTCCTGGGCCCCACGCTGTCAAGTAAATATGTGCTCAAGTGACTTTAGGAAAGTGCTTCTAATCTAATGTTTTATTCATGGGTCCCTTCACCCCTTTATTTCCTGTCAAACTTAGGAAAATAAAAAATTTATCGAAATTAATATCCAAATTAGCTGACTGCTAATTTGGGGATATTACACTCCTCCCCTCCCAAATTTTGTTTATCCTCAAGCAACTGCAAGGATAGAATTGGAAAGCCTTCTCTCCTCCTCCTGTAGCATCCTCATATGACAAGTGCCTCCTATGAACAAGATGCTCTCTCATCAATATGTCTCCAAGTTGCTCCTCCCAAGTGTATAAGTAAGCCTTTGGTGATAATCCAATTGGCTCTCATCATGAAAAGGTGGGATCTCCATGGAGGCAACTATATGTTGTATAGAGGCCTTCTTGAGGCATGGAATTAGAAAAATATGAGGATCCTTCATTCCCATGTGAAGCTCCCATCCCCATGCTATCATCCATACAAAATGAATCACCTTCTAGAATGGTAATTCATACAAAAAATCCTCCCAAATTCTCATGAGAGGCACCGCCCAAGTGCTCAAGTTAACCATATGGCTCACCTCATATGGAAACAAGAGGTCAAATGTAGCAATCATGGATTGTCCAATGTTCTCCTTGAAGTATGAGGCATATGAAATGTGGACAATTTCTTCTCTAATGGGCACACCCAATCCATATATCATCTCTCTGATCATGCCCAAAAAATTGATAAGGACATCATCAACATATGGGATCATAATCAAAGTCATACTAGCTGCCATATGTAATACCAGAGAAGGAAAATGGTCCCTCAAGTGCAACCAGCGTAGTTTGACTCCTAACTGCATCAGAATATGGCATGATGAGTGGTTTCCCAACCACTTGCTTGCTACCCCAATCTTCTCACATGCTTGGAAAAGGTGCATGATGTGGGGTGCAAATTGAGCACATCGTGAATAAGAAATAATCTCCCCAAAATCTCCTAGGGAGTGACCATCATCATGGAAAAACTAGTGCAAATAAGGATAGAGATGCAATCAATCCCACAAAATCATCCAGAATGATAAATAAATATGATAAGAACCCTTTTACAATATTTTATTATTTTAATAGTGAAGCTTAGAAGCAGTGAATGAACATTCATCTTAATATTTAATAGAACATCACATGAGAAGTATTTGAATAAAATTGATAGAACATCACATGATAAGTATTTGAATAATTCTTCTCAAATAAATGGATTAAGGATGAAATATTTAAGACACAAAACCTTAATGAAGATCTTGTTAAGGAGATTCAACAATTAAAATAAGGGATGGGGAGTCAACCACTTGGTTGGACGCAACGGTCCCTTCGTTGTCTTTTGGAGAAATAATATTTAATAACCGACACAAATGACAAACCCAAACAGAAAAAACCCTCAAGAACATATGCTCGAATAAAAAGAAACAGAAATTTACCCAAAACAAATCTCATCTCATGAACATAACTGGTGGTGTTTGATACCAAATATTTCTTGATCGCCATATATATAATCCGTAGAGAGTTATTTATTTAAACCAATCTTCTTTAATCACAATCACAGAAATATCCAGAGCTTCAGCTTCAACTTCGATGGCTTCGCTTCTCCTTGGCCCCCTCAGAGCTCTACAACTATCCAAATTTTGTGGTGGCTGACCGTGGATCTGAATTAGAGGACCCAAAATATATATCTATGACATTTGAGAATGAAATGCAATCAGAGAAAACCCACTACTTTGAAACATCATCCTAAATACCCTTGATCGGGGTGCCAAGTGGATAGAGAAGGAGGGCAGGTGGCAAACAGTCAGGAGCGGCAGGCATGTGACGACGTGCGTCTAGCCGGCACCCATTAACCATGCAGTTAAGGTAGATGGTACAACATGCAGCCTCATGATGATGATAGCGGGATGCCAACTATTCCTGTCAAACCTGCATTGGAAACAACATAGGAGGGGGTTAAAGGAAAATCAGGTTAACGGCCAGAACATTCTTTCTGGCAGCAGTTCTTGCGGAGGAGCGGAAGCGAAATCTACAGGCCTCACTGTGACAAGCCATCAGCTATTCTGTCCTCAGGGTTATCGGTATATTATGGTTTTGGCTCTAGTTCCAGTGCTTTACGCCATGTTTACTATAGTCTATGGTAATAGTAGGGCTTTGCATTGTGAATTTAGGAGTAACGACAGAATTAAGCCAATGCATCATTCTCATTTTGGGCATTGTAATGACTGTGAGAAGGGTACAAAATCTCAGTATTTAACTACGTCGAAAATAAACCCTTGTTTTCACAGTCCATGTAGAATTCAGGGTAGGAATCTGCAATGTATCTGTGTTTTCTCTCGTCGCAGTTTGGTACAACCGAATCAATTATGTGAAATATTAAAAATGAAATACCATGATAAAATTGAAGGCGTCTGCTCTTTTTACTGTGGTGGTCAAGCCTGTAAATTGGAAATGATGTTGCTCTGTTTCTATACCTTGTTAGGCTCCTCGCAAAACAAGATGTATAGTTCTCTCTGTCATTTTGGTAGGATCGATAAGTTGGGTCAGGAATCAAATTATGAGGTTCTTGGTCAAATGTCTTTAATTGCAAGTGTCTGTAATAGGAATTTCATGCAGCTCCACAATGTGATGGGGCCTCTCACTGAATTTGTTGGGTTATGTGTTTATAAATTTTTACCCTGTACAGGCTCTCTCATAAACTCTGCAGTTTTAGATAATATGTGGCTCATAATCCTCAACCAGAAGAGCACAATGGTGAAAAGGAAGACAACAAAATGCCAACCAAAGGATACGGGAAAGAAAAAGCTGGCGCAAAATAATTCTGGTACTAGTAAAAGAGGAAGAAGGTCAAAAAAGGAAATCATGGAAAATCTGTTTGAAGTTTATGCAGCGGGAAACTCTCTGCAAATTAGGAATGCCATTCATGGATGGGAAAGAGAAAGTGATATCAAAGAAGAGGATATTGAGGTTCAAGAGGAGAATATGGACTTTATTGTTGATCCTGGGAGTACAAGAGGATGTCTCTCTCTCTTTCATCAATCAATACATACCTACTAGACTTTGAAATGTGTTCTTGCTAAAGCTCTTCAAATCTTTCAGATAAGTGAAGGGAACCCCTAGATGCTTTCAATATTACAGGAAATCAAAACAGATATTCGAGAGATAAGGGTGTCACAGTATCATGCCACTTCTCATATAGGCAAGACTGAAAGACAACTACAAGAGATGCAGCAAGTTGATATGCTGGTATCTACAACAAAGGACCCGACACCAATAGATTCCTCTGATGGTTAATAGACTTTAAGTTAATATGCTTTTTGCGGATAACTTTTATATTTTATGTTGTTTAATAGGCTTGATAGTAAACAGTTAACAGGACATGGCAGCAAGTAAACGAATGAAACAATTGCAATTTTGGATGGAATTTAATGCCTTAAGGTGGCCAACAGACCTGATTTCCTACGGGCAGGTTGAGACCACCATCTGTGAATATGTTGCAACCGGTTCTATCTTTTTTGTGTAGAAATTTATAGTTTCCCACCCCAGTTTTTAGTTTTCACCTTATTACTCCAAAATAGTTAATTGCCCTTTCCCATATCCATACATTTAAGAAACTGAAAAATAATTTTTGCTGAAAACACAAATTCTGGAAATTTTTCAGAATGCTGGAAAATGCGGAATTAAAAATCAGCAAGCATAAAAACAGTCATTCACACATTTGACACAGATATTTTTGGTCAACATGACCCTAGAAAAACCCCCTACAACTCTTGGGGAAAACCAGTTCGAAAGCTCCTTATTTCTGGAAAATGCCTTTTACAGTGAGAGAAATATTCAGCAAAAGAAAAATCAGCAAACAGACTTTTACAACTTATCTTGTTTTCCGTGCTTAACCACCGCCTCGGAAAATGTAAAAACAGCAAAAATAGAACAACAAAAAATGTTGTACGTCCTCATCGATTTGCGTGCCCAGAAATATGAAATAAATGCAGCTGTACGGCCTCCTCAAAATCTGTGCAAACAACAATTAATGCTGTTGTCCAAAACCTTGATTTGCATGCCAAAATCATTGCAAAACTCTATTGTACGGTATAGCCCCTTGCTGCCTCGATTTTCATGCCCAATATTGTTGTACGGCTTGCTGTACGACCTGCTGTATGGCCTTGTTGTACGGCCTTGCTGTATGGCCTCCCTGCCTAAAAAATCATGCCAAAAATCTGCCTTTTATTGTGTTATCTCAGCTATACGGTCTTGCTTAAAATGTCTTGCTGAAGAGCTGCCTTGGAAAGTGTGCCAAGCTGCTACCTCCTTCTCCTCACTGCCTAGAAAGCTCCCTTGCTCTCTTGCTCTCCTTCTCTCAATCTGCTCATGAAAGAATGAATGACCTTTTCCTCCTTTTCCTCCTTTAACCTAACCCTAAGTGACTTTTGGGGAATCCCTAAATCCAATGGCTGAAATAGATTGAGATCTAGGGCTGAGATTAAATGCTCATTTAAATCTCACTTTCTATTTTTAATTCACCCCACTTTAATAAAGACCCACTTAGTCATTTATTTCCAAAGTCACTTTTCCCTTCTAATTTTACATTGACTTTATTAAAGTCACTTTAAAATTAGACTTTAGTAACTTTATCACTTAAAGTCACTTTTAAATTAGATTTGACTTTATAACTTTATAAAGTCACTTTAGGAGAAAAATTAAATTCTTTGGGACACTTTTCCCTAGGCCAAAGATCAAAGCCTTAGGGAACCACCTGTCCTCCGGTAACCAAATTTCAACACTCCCTCTTACCGAGGAAGGTGTTCCTCACCACCCCCATCTTGTCTCTGAAGTAGACATGCTTGCCCCGTGGTAAGGCTTTGGTAAGAATATCTGCAACCTGCTCATCAGTGGGAATATACTCAAGCTTCACAGCTCCTTTCTGAACATAGTCTCTGATGAAGTGATATTTGATCCCGATATACTTTGACCTGTCATGAAATATTGGATTCTCCGTGAGTTTAATGCAACTCTGATTATCACAGTAAATCACTGAAGGTCTCAACGGCTGACCAAATAAGCCAAACAACATCTTGCGAAGCCAGATGGCCTCACAAATAGCTAGACCGGCTGCCATATACTCTGCTTCCACTGAACTCACGTTACCGATCACGTTGCTACCTGGTCCATGACACTCGAACCCAACTACAAACAATACCCCAAGTGCTCTCCTATCGTAAGCACAACCCGCCCAATCGAATCAAATAACCCGCCAATCTCACTCATCCCCCCTCGCTCGTAGTCCACTCATAATCCATTGTCCCTGTGCACCTGCAATTTCATGGTTTTTATGTACTCACCCATGAACCTTCCTAGGCTCACACATAAATTGACTCATTGTGTTGACTGCAAAACAAATATCTGGTCTAGTGTTGACCGAATACATCAAGGAACCAATCAACTGTCTGTACAATGTGGGATCCACCAACTCGGAATCCGAAGCATGAAGCTTCTTCCAGTTGGTGATCATCGATGTCGACATGGGTCTACAATCCTCCATGTGGAATCTGCCAAGGATGTCCATAATATACTTCCCCTGTCCTAGGAAGAAATGCCCTTCCTCCTTCCACACCTCCAAACCCAAAAAGTAATGCATCAAGCCAATGTCCTTCATCTCAAACTCCACTGCAAGATCTCTCTTGCAGTGCTCTATGAGTCTCTCTGCACCTGTAATGACTAAGTCATCCACATACAACACCAGAATGAGAGGCTCCTCACCTATCACAATATAGTAAAGGTTCGGATCTGCCTCACTCTTTGTGAAACCCATCTTCTACAAGTAAGTATCTATCCTGGAGTACCAAGCTCTGGGAGCTTGCTTCAGGCCATAAAGGGCCTTCTTCAGTCTGCACACATGGGACTCCTTCCCATGCACCCCAAAGCCCTGTGGCTGCTCAATGTACACCTCCTCCTGTATGAAGCCATTCAGAAATGCGGGCTTCACATCCATCTGGTGGATCTTCCAACCCATCTCTGCTGCTATCGATATAATGGAGCGGATCGAAGCATATCGAGCCACGGGAGCGAAGGTCTCCTCATAATCAACTCCCTCTACCTGGGAGAACCCTCTAGCCACAAACCTCGCTTTGAATTTCTCAATGCTGCCATCTGCAGCATGCTTTACCTTGTAAAGCCATCTGGAAGTAACCACGGATTTGCCCTCAGGCCTCGGCACCACCTCCAAAACATCATTCTTCATGATATAAGAATACTCCTCCTGCATGGCCTCTCTCCAGACTTGCTGGCTAGCTGCCTCCTCATAGCTAGAAGGCTTAGAGTCAAGGATGCTGGTAGCCATTGCCATATAGCTACAAAACCTCTCAGGTGGTCTGCTCTCTCTGACCGGCCTCTTAGGCTCAGCAACAGATGTGGCATCTCTCAAGGTGTCCTGAAGCCACTTGGGCTTCCTCTTCCCTGAGCACACTTCTCTCGCTGGAGAATAAAACTCCTCCCAACAATGAGTCTCGAACTCGACTATCTGTCACGTCCTCCCCGCTTCGCACTCCAACCTAGAAGCCGAGGTACCATGTGAACCGTCCATCGTTGGACTCTAATGAACTTTCCGTGGATCGTCGTATGTCGCCCGTAGTGTTCACCCTCGACTCTACGAGCCACCGCCCACCGGACGACTCGCGACATCGTCATCGAGATACCGATCCTCCCGATCCGCCCTACCGATCCCCGCAATGGCTCAATCGTTTCGCCGAGGGTCCGTCGATCCGTATACTCTAACTCCGTTACCTCCTAAAAGCTCTCTCCTCTCGAACTTCACATCCCGCTCGACAACAACTTTCCTCTGCGTGTGAATGTAAATCCGACTAATCTCGAGGTCTCTGCACTATATATTATACCACAAAGATACCCTTATGCCTTCTCCCCTGCTCTGGGCACATCTACGGTCCTTGGGTATGTAGGAGCATGTGATGCACCCAAAGATACGAAGATGACCCATATCGGGCTTCTTCCCAGAAAAAGCCTCCTCCCGAGTCATGTGCCCCAAGGCACGATGCGGACTCCTGTTCTGCAAGTAAACAGCTGTGTTGCAGGCCTCTGCCCACAAAAACAATGGCAACCCCTGATCATGTAACATGGCTTTGGCAGCCCCTCCGATGGATCTGTTCTTCCTCTCCACAACCCCGTTCTGCTGGGGGTTGTAAGGAACAGTGAACTCCCTCCTAATGCCTGCCTCCACACAATAGTCAACAAACTCTCCAAGGGTGTACTCTCCTCCATTGTCTGACCTCAGGGACTTGATCTTCCGACCTGTCTGTGTCTCCACAAGAGCTCTGAACTCCTGAAACCGCTTGAAGACCTCACTCTTGGTCTTCAAGAAATAAATCCAGGTCCTCCTGGAGTGATCATCAATGAATAACACATAGTGCTCATATCCACTCAAGGAAACATGAGACATCCGACCGCTCACATCGGAATGAATCAAATCAAGTATCCCAGTCGCTCTGCTGTCACTGCTGGGAAAAGGGGATTTGGCAAACTTGCCCATCGCACATCCTCTGCAAGTATCAAAGTGATCAGTACTAAAATCTGGCACACCTGTAGTGATCTCCCGCAAAGTCCTCAAGGCTCCATGACACATGTGCCCCATCCTGCGGTGCCAAATCTCACACAACTCAGAACTGCTAGCTCTGCTGTCGGTACTACTGCTCAATGCCAAAAGGGGCTGGAATGCAAACTTGTACACCTTTGCATGGCGTACACCTATCACTCTAGCTGAATCAGCTGGAGTGCCCCTGGGATACATCAACACCTGTCCTCCCCTGAATAGTATCTCATATCCTCTGTCCTCCAAAGCTGAGACGGATATGAGGTTCTTCCTCATCCCCGGCACATAAAGAACATCTGACACCTTCAAGGGAGGTTTGGACTCCCTCTGAAATGTCAATGTTCCCACACCGACTGCTCTAACAACTCTGTCATCACCGAGTACTACCTCTACATCAGTGCCACTCTCTGAAAGCTCTGAGAAGTACTCATGGACTCCTGTCATGTGACGTGAAGCCCCACTATCCACATACCAGATACCTGAAGATGCTCTGCTAATCGAGGGAAATGCATGCTCCCTCTGAACCTCTATGGCAAGTAATCCCGCACTAGAGGACTCACACGCAGTGAACCCAAACTCCCGGTCAAAACGATCTACAAAGTCTCAACCTCTGCTGAAGCTGCCATGCTCTGGTTCTTCCCCTTCTTCTTCTTCTTCTCCGGACACACAACTGCATAGTGTCCCATCTTCTGACAATTCCAACACTTCACTTTGGAATAGCCCTTCTGTGTGTTATCCTGTTTAACTTTACCTTTGCCTTTGCCCCCACCATTGCTTGTGGAAGCCTGCTTCTTCCCTTTGCCTTTCTTGCGTCCTGCCAACAATGCTACATCCTCATCCTGCTCAACTGGCTTGGCTGCCCCAAGCTGACCTTTCCTGATCTCTGTCTGAATGCAATCATCCCAAAACCTCTCCCATGTGGGAAAGGTCTCACGTGCACAAACCCCATCAGCAAAGTTCATCCATGAACGGGGGAGGCCATTCACTGCAATCCGCACCAACTCAGTGGGTGGAATGGCCTCTCCAATCATTGCCAACTCATCTCTCACATTAGTAATCTTTGTGAGATATCCAGCTGCACTATCATTACCCATCTTAATGGTCTTCAGCTTCTCCTTCAGGACCATTTTCCGGTTCTCATTGGTACTCTGGTAGAGATTGGACAATGCTGTCCACATCTCATGAGCATTTCTCTTCCCTCTCACATGAGGAATGCAATGGTCTTTGATTCCGTCTAGAATCAATCTCTTACCCTTGTTGTTGTTTTTATTATATGCTGCCAACTGAGTAGCATCAGTAGGCACATTTACAGGGTTCTGTGTGGTATGCACCATAATGTCCCAGACTTCTGCCTCCTCAAAGATACTCTGCATTCTCTCCTTCCAAATGCTGTAATTTGAATGCCCATCCAACCTATCCTCCACCCTCAGTCCCAAAGACATCCTGCTGTCCTAAAACTGAAAAATAGCACTACTGTAGTAAAGATAAAACTGTTGTTTGTGAAAAATCAGCTTGCTGAATTTTCTGAGTGAAAAATCAGCAGGCTGTAATTTTCCTCCTTGCTGTCCCAAACTGTTCTTCAGCACTCAAGCTCTGATACTATGTAGAAATTTATAGTTTCCCACCCCGGTTTTCAGTTTTCACCTTATTACTCCAAAATAGTTAAATGCCCTTTCCCATATCCATAAATTTAACAAACTGGAAAATAAATGTTGCTGAAAACACAAATTCTGGAAATTTTTCAGAATGCTGGAAAATGCAGAATTAAAAATCAGCAAGCATAAAAACAATCATTCACACATTTGACACAGATATTTTTGGTCAAAATGACCTTGGAAAAACCCCCTACAACTCTTGGGGAAAACTAGTTCGAAAGCTCCTTATTTCTGGAAAATGCCTTTTACAGTGAGAGAAATATTCAGCAAAAGAAAAATCAGCAAACAGACTTTTACAACTTATCTCGTTTTCCATGCTTAACCACCGCCTCGGAAAATGTACAAACATAAAAAACAGAACAGTAATAAATGCTGTACGTCCTCCTCAATTTGCGTGCCCAGAAATATGCAATAAATGCAGCTGTACGACCTCCTCAAAATCTATGCAAACAAAAATTAATGTTGCTGTCCAAAACCTCGATTTGTGTCCCAAAACCACTGCAAAACTCTGTTGTATGGTACAACCCCTTGCTGCCTGATTTTCATGCCCAATATTGCTGTACGGCCTTGCTGTACGGCCTCCTTGCCTAGAAAACCGTGCCAAACATATACCTTTTACTGTGTTATCTCAGTTGTACGGTCTTGCTTAAAATGTCTTGCTGAAGAGCTGCCTTGGAAAGTGTGCCAAGCTGCTGCCTCCTTCTCCTCACTGCCCAGAAATCTCCCTTGCTCTCTTGCTCTCCTTCTCTCAATCTGCTCATGAAAGAATGAATGACCTTTTCCTCCTTTTCCTCCTTTAACCTAACCCTAAGTGACTTTTGGGGAATCCCTAAATCCAATGGCCGAAATAGATTGAGATCTAGGGCTGAGATTAAATGCTCATTTAAATCTCACTTTCTATTTTTTAATTCACCCCACTTTAATAAAGACCCACTTAGTCATTTATTTCCAAAGTCACTTTTCCTTTCTAATTTTACATTGACTTTATTAATGTCACTTTAAAATTAGACTTTAGTAACTTTATCACTTAAAGTCACTTTAAAATTAGATTTGACTTTATAAAAATTATAAAGTCACTTTAGGAGAAAAATTAAATTCTTTTGGACACTTTTCCTTAGGCCAAAGATCAAAGCCTTAGGGAACCACCTATCCTCCGGTACCAAATTTCAACATTTTGAGAAATAGAAAATAGTAAGGAACTACTAAATTTACAAAAAAAAAGAAACATCATCCTCAATATCTGGAGCTTTCAAAGGCTACTTGAAACGGATCTTGGAAGGGGCTATTTAAACTTTGAAATGCTACTTTGAATTAAAGTGGGCAGGAACGGGAAAGGCCAATATGACATTGATTAAGAATTTCTTTCCCACATTCTCAACATGTAGCAATCTCATATTGACTGAGAATTGCTCTCCCACATTCTCAACATCTAGCAATCCATTGGTGGATTTCTTTTTCCATTTCGTTCCCGATACTCCCTCCCACAGAGCCACTGAACTTCTGGAAGCTGCATGGAATGAAGATCCACTAACAACTATAAAGCTTGTTTGTGAACTGAGAGGCATATAAGGAACGGGCAAATCGGAGTGGGAGGGCTTTTATGCGTCAGCTTCTTAGATTCATTCACGTCACCCCAAAACTCTCGCTGCCAATGTCCACAACATCGCTCAATTTTGTTATTTCAAAGACTTTCCTGAGATACTTGTCTACCTGCTACAGGGATCCGAAGCCACGAAAAAACACAAGGCTGAAAAATACAGAAACAAGAAAAAAATCTAGCGTGCAAAGGAAAATGGGGGTGCAAAATCCAAATATGGACAAAGACCATGCAGAGTAGGAATAGGAATGTGTTGTACTAGTAGTGATTATTATGCTCGGAAGGGCACTGCTACAAGAGAAGCTAAAAAGCTGGATACGTTGAGACCAAGAGAAGATAAAATTTCAACGGATGTATTGAATGGAAAGATCCTGAGAGAAAAGGTGAGAGTGATGAGGAAAGAAAAGCGTTTCGAAGCTGCCAGTAAAGCTTTGAGACGTTACATGATCAAATTGCCTGATCAAATTGCCCAAATTTTATAGAGCATTGCATGATCAAATTGCCCAGTTTTTTGCCGACTTGCTGTCTAAATACTTGGAGGCGCTCGAGTTGGGGAGAAAAGATATAAGCCTATCCGCCAAGTGGTGCCCTTCCTTGGATTCCTCCTACGATCGTTCCACTCTAATATGTGAGAGCATTGCATGCAGGCTTTTTCCCCCTGAGGATGAGGATTTAAATTTAAACACCCGAGGACCAAGATAGGAATAGGCATTATGTTTCCAGAGGTAATCATAGGAAAGAGGTGTTGGTTCCCCTCCAAAAGGCTCTCCAATTGCCAGGAGTGTACATGGGTTCCAATTTCTGGTGTGAATTGCCTTATGAAAGAGTGGCCTCTGTTGCCATGAAAAATTACAAGGACATATTTATGAAGCACGATTCCCAAAGATTCACCCAATATTTGGAGGAGGTGAAAGTCAGGAACAAGAAAATTTTGGCGGGAGCTCTACTTCTGCATGAAATTATTGAACAAGTCAATTCCAATTCCAAAAATGAAGAATATGTTGTTGCAGAATTGCAGTGGAAGCGAATGGTGGAAGACATGAAGAAAAAAGGAAAGCTTTTTAACACCTTGGAGGTGTGTGATGTTTCAGGGAGCATGTCTGACACTCCCATGGAGGTCTGCATAGCACTTGGATTGTCAGTTTCGGAAATAAGCGAGGAGCTGTGGAAAGGCCATGTTATGACTTTCAGTGAAAGTCCTCAACTACATTTTGTCATAGGGAATTCCCTAATTGAAAAGTATGAATTCACAGAGAGCATGGATTGGGTAATGAATATCAATTTCCAAAAGGTGTTCGATGTGATATTGGAGATGGCAGTGAAGTGCAGACTAGAACCGGAGAAGATGATAGAGCAATTGGTGGTGTTCAGTGGCATGGAATTCGACCAAGCTTCCTCAAATCCATGGCAATCAAGGATGAGTTTACAGATGCGGGATATGGAGTGCCTGCCAGGATCATCTTTTGGAACTTGATGGATTCTAACAGCACGCCCATGTTACAGGAGAAGAGGGAGTTGCTTTGCTCAGTGGTTTCTCTAAAAACCTCCTCATGCTCTTCTTGGAAAACAATGGACAAATCAATCCATTGATGGTCATGAACAAGGCCATCGAAGGGGAGCTTTTACAATGGTTGCACGTTCTGGATTAACATAAACCTAGCATAGCACCACTGCCACTCCTCTTAATTTTCATTTTCATTTTCTTTTCACAACATTTTCAATTAAGCATTCTAATTTTTCATAACATTTCAATTATTTTAAATGAAGCATTGACTATGGTTTGGTGGAAGTCTTAGTAAAGGAGAATTCAAATATCTAATTATTGAAGATCTAGTTTTCAATAATTAGATATTTGAAAAGCATAAATCTTCTCCTTATGCGAACAATATTTAATTAAATATATATTTGAATTCCTTCAAAAGATTTGTGTGTGAAATCAAGGAAGCATTGGAATATCTAGTAACCTATCTATATAATATATAATTTTAATTACCAAGTAATCTATCTGTATATTATGTAAATTTAACTACCAAGTCTTTGGAAATCTAGAAAAATGAAACAAAATGACCATAAACAAACATCCAATATCTACTTTCCATGTAGGATATCCAATTTGGTTAGAGTAAGATAAAAGACACGTTAATTGATGTGGTATACGCCACATGAATTGCACATAAAAATCATGAAAATATCAAAAAACCATGACAAGCAGAATTCATGGAACTAGAGTCCGCATAAGACAGATACACAGGATTACACATTGGATGAAGGAAATAATAGATGGAATGTTCCATAATGATCAAAATTTTTAATGTGCCAAACATCCATATCTTTGAAAAACTAAATATAAAAAAAAATCAGAAATATAAAAAAAAATCCATAAATTACCATAAAGGAAAAACTTGGATGTGGATGATATTGAAGATAGACACATAATTTCCATGTGGAAGAATGATAGGACGAACTTCGATGCTAAGTATGTTTACACATGTGATCCCATATATCACGATATATTACAAATCATGAGGACCTACATAGTGTGGATAACATGTCATAGGTTATGTAAGTTGTTAGGTGTAACATAACTAGAAGGTGATTTGCTGAGGTGATGTTCCTAAAATCTAGATATGTGAAAAAATGTTGGATCCAAAATTTTGAAAATCCACTATATATGGGAAAATGAAAAGGTAGAATATTTGGAAATCCACAAACCAAGATATTTGAAAATCCAAAAACAATGAAATTTCAATATTAAAGAAAAAGTTTGATCTAGATAAAAAGTATGATAATCCAAGTCTGAAACCATGCAAGAGTGAGTTGATAGGTGTTATAGAGTTTGCAAGAGGAAATCCCTAGATCTGGATGTTAGGTGGTAGGTTATGATTGTACTCATTGCTTTTGTATTAGATTCTCTTGTATTTGTGTCATTGGTAACAAAATTTTCCCATACTTCACATCTTAGGGTCATAAAAAAGAACTTCATTCCTTTGCTCCATAATTTGTAATTCGTTCTGTCAAATAAGGAAGCCATGTCAACCCGATTTACATTTTTTTCATGACAAGGTAGGAGATGTATTCAAAATACTTGGAGACTTTCCTTCTAGATTTTTTGATTTGTGTTCATAATATCTTCTTTCCAACTATTAGGCTATGCTTGAAGGTACTTAATGTGATACCAATTGTTGAAACACAAAGATCAATATCTCATCAATTATCAATAAATGATATTGAACACCAACACAAATAGAAGTTGTACTTTATTTGATGTTTAGGTATTAATGTCTTCACTCTGCTCTCTAACCCTTGTTATTCACACCAAGCAATATTTAGGTTAATTTTACATCAAGGTTTGCACCAAGATATCCAACAATGTCTTCAATGGCCTATTGCCAAGATATGCAGTAGGTCTACGTTATAGTCCTCAAGGGTCTGCAACACCATTTGCAATAATGGTCTTTGCTACTGTAAGATCTTCTAAAAGGATTATCTACAATAAAGGTCCTCACTATATTTGTTCCAATGTCTGCACTAGCCAGTTCTTCAATGGTCTATAATGATGTTTCCAATATTCTCTATTATAATGTTTGTAATAGTATTTTTGTTTTAGGGTGACAAATCAACTCCAAGATGACAAGTCAATTTGTATAGAGGTTTTCTCCCACAAGGTCAAACTATTTCTTTTGTATGGCCAAATTTGTACCACATATCTAAGTTATAATAGGCCGAAATTTGTCTCATTAGAGGCCTCCTTGGGTTTGCAAAAGTTATTGCTCCGAGATATTCACTTAGGTCCAAATTTACAAAGGTTTGTGATACGCCTTCCATAAGTCTGAAATCTGAGGTTTGTCTTAGCATCAAGGATGATCATTGAGGGTTTAAATTTCCTTTTATAGGTATATATTTTATCTTTTCATAGGATTGAAACTTCAATTACAATGTATAGAAAGGTCTTCTTCGTAAAGGAAAAAAAAAATATGCTTCAAATGAATGTCAAGACCAAGTCCAAGGTGAGGACTAGAATTATGATCCCAAACAAATCTCAAGAAAACCAAATAAAATATTATTAAGTAATAAAAAAAAACCTTTATTTCCCATCTTATCTTCTTTCTCCTTAGATCACAAGGTGTGAACTCCTCCTTTCCTCAGATCTAAATTCTTCTATCCTCGCTTGACTGAATTGATTTGTTCTCCCAAAGGGGGAGGACAAATATTTATTTATAGTGATCAATTATTTATGAGTAGACATGTTTGTTGGGTGAAGGGGCCAACATGAGGGCCAACCTGTTGAATTAAATTTTTTTTTTATTTAGTTCAAATTTACAAATGCACCCGCAAGGGACTAATGGTCTAGGAAAAATTGTTTGGCATGAAAGGAAGCCCTATATGATGGATTATTTAGGTGTATATATCATCTACTTGCTCCCTATTGTTTTGCTGACATAATATTTCTTGTGATAAATATTTTTGGACTTATTGGAGTTGAGGTGAGTCCACTCTCCCACAACCATCAATGGGAAAGTTGCTATAAAATGATTTAAGGGGATTGTTGGATGTGTGAGAATGTGAAGTAATATTTCTTCCTTTAGAGGATTGAGACATATTATTTACTTTCTGATAATCCTAACAGTTAGATGCTATCTTGTTGTAGATATACTTCAATCTGGGACATGAGAAATACTCAGTTAAAATAGAAATTTCATACTTGGTGTAGGGTTCATATACATATATTATCTTTCCATGTTGATATACACTCATTGCAAGCTTTATTCACAATAATTTAGTTCTCCAAGTTGTAAATGTGCTCACTACTGAGAGGGGGATGGGGGGTGAATCAATAGTGACATAGTTTATTAACATTTTAAACCTTTTTCCAATTACTGAATCACAACATACATTAACCCATCAGTAGATCAGATCATATAACGCATTAGAAAAATTAGTAAATAACATATTTGAATATGTATTTGCACCATGATCAACACATGAGAACCATAAAAAAACCAAAAAACATGAACAAGAGGAAACACTATATTTCTAGTTGAAAACCCCCTCCGGGTCAAAAATCACCCTTGTTGGCGCTGCACTACTCAAATAATTTTATTAATCGTCAAGCAATTCAATTACATATAATAAACAAATGGCTACAGACATTCATTAGCTAGAAACCATCACGACCAATGAGCCTCGTCCAACTTTGATTGGACTCATGAAGAAATATGATCCTCATCTTATGTCTCTATGTACCTCATTTGCTAGAAGCCACCACAACCAACAAGCCTTGCCCAACTCCGATTAGACTCATGAAGAAATATTTTTTTTGTACAGAATTTTCTAGATCCACTTCTCCACTCTTCTATTAGACCCTCATTTCATAAATATTTCATACTAGATCCAATTTGAATTGCTCAACTAGAACAACACAATAACCTCTAGCAATATAAGATCAAAAAAAGCATAAAAATATCACTGAAACAATTCTACACAACTCACTCAATCACTGCAAAACCCAATTAATAATGCATGTTACATACACATAGTATAATTTGATGATAATATAATGAACAAGCATATAAGAAATTATATATATTCATTTTTTACTCCATCACTATACTGGTCCATAAAATCCGGGCTGAATCATAATTCTACAACCATCTCCTATTGTTGTGAACTACTGAAGTTTTTCTGCAAAATTCCATGCACAATGTGCACACACCATTCTTATCTCACACACTCACTCCAAACATCCTCTCACAACATCAAATCACAAAATCAATATTCTCACAAAATTATATGTCAAATTATCCTGAGTAATCTCCAAATCAATACCACAACCATATACCATGGTTATACCAATACCAAGGAAACTTGTACCACTGTAATCTCCTAACAAATACCATGGGAAATACCGTGGTTATTTCAATAACAAGACTATATGTACCAAGGTAATATCACATTCCAACTTGCTCCACACACATACCAATACCATGGTAATGCCAATAACAAGAATACATATACCACGGTAATACGCTACTCTCACTATCTCTTTGAGAGGATATTAGATCTTTTACTGCCATGAATATGGATTCTTCTGTAAGAATTCAATGGAGTTATTTAAACATTTATGAATATTGAAATCATTTTCTTCCATACATACTATGTATCTTGTCCATGATTTCTTTTGCAGTCTCGCAGTGTCTTATTTTAACAACATCACGATCTAATAGGTTCTTATTGTAGCTGCTACAACCACCTCCAAAATTTTAGCCTATACCAAATTTTGGAGCCTTCCTTGGTCTTTTCCATCATCGTCATAAACTTTGAAGTTCTTTTATTTTCTCTTTTAAGATGTTGTGTTCTCATTCGCAAGATTGGCAAAGAGTTGTATTTTGGCATGTTGGATGTCATATTTCATGTATGAGCTTGTTCTCATGGTTTTATTGGGTTACCTTTTTGTAAATTAGTTATTCTAACCTTGTAAGTATCTATCACACTCATTTTCAAAGTATGGAGCACTGTCGCACAAGTGTCGTCATGATCATCGTAAAGTGTACCTTTGGTGTTGCACTTGTCGTGGTTTCATAAAGTTGTGGCATGGAGGAAAATTATTTGTTTGTATGTCATGGATGGTCTATGTTGTTTGAGTCATAAAAATATGCTAAGTTTGTGGTCATAGTAAAATTTTATCACTATTCACATCGATGTTACTAGTCCCACGCTTAATCATTCTTTAGAGAACTTCTCAACCGAGAAACTTAGCTTCACCTAGCCTCCCCTGAGCTACAAAA
Source organism: Pinus albicaulis (assembly GCA_034641835.2). NCBI lineage: Eukaryota > Viridiplantae > Streptophyta > Pinopsida > Pinales > Pinaceae > Pinus > Pinus albicaulis. The sequence goes on from CM076572.1 coordinate 978,986,898, forward strand.
TGTGCAATATCAGTCCTCTAGATATGACCTTGCTGCTTAGCACTGCGAAATGTGAAGTACCTACCTCTCAGGATCGATCCATTGCATATTTTTTGTGACCAATACTTCACCTTCACCTATGGAATTGCGCATTCATGGCGTCTAGCCAGTTTGAACTCTGCACTTTGCAACCTAAAGCCTCATGTTCAAACCTTAAGACCTTGAAATGTGCACTGCGTATTCATCCTAGCCTTCCTTGACCTCCATAACTATGTAGTAAGCCCTACTAGTGCCTATCCTTACAACCTTTCCCACTAGCTTTGGAAACTACGTAGTCATGTCCCTCAGCCCAAATTGAACTGCGCACTACGTAGTCTCAAAGCTCAAGGATTTTCCTTGCCTCACTGAGTTGTGCAACTGCACAATCTGTAAGCCTTCCTCCTCGTCCTATCAAATGATTCGAGCTCAGTTGGTGGATCTGAATGCATCATCTTAGACTAGGGGTTTTCGGATTGATGTCATCTCGTCATGAGTGAATTGTAGGAACAAGTACCCTATCATGTCTTAATAAGATGATGGAGGATAAGAAGAATGAAGGAAGCATGCTCAAAGACACTCTTGTAGCTAAACTTAAAAGTTGATATGTCAAGAGGAAGCAAAGGTAAACTAGTTTGCGATCACTATCCAAGACTCAAGATCACTAAAGACTTCTTATCACAAAGTCATGTGGAGGTGAAAGAAAATTTCCTTCATGAAGACACTCAGATATTAGCAACAACAGTGGCTTGAAATTGCCACATCATCAAGAAATCCATGTCAAAAATGTCATGAGTGGTCATATGAAACATGGATATTGTGGACATTGTATATTGCGTTCAAAGTGTGTTGTAAAGTGGAAGTCCAAAGGACACACATGGAATGTATAGAGTCATGTAAGTTGAAAAGTCACAGGAGGTAAAACAGTCACGAGGGTAGCCAAAGAGTCACCCTTGGTTATATATACTCCCTCATTGTATGAGAAACAAACTTTTAACCTTGGCTCCACTAGAAAAGCATTTGAGAGATATATTAGTTTTTTTGTGGAGCAATGAGTGGTTCCAACACTTCACTATTGGAGCTAGTGATGTTCATTATACATACGTGTCTTGGAACTTTTACTTAATAACAAAAGCCTTCAAGGCTAACACGTTCTTCATGCATGACTTATGTTTGTTTTTAAGACTATTCTATGGATGTTTGTATTTCATGTTTTCTTAAAATAATATTAAAATATTAAAATAATTATTTCAAATATATTATGCTTATCATGAAAATTTCCAAAAACCATGATAGGCAGAATTCCTGGATCTAGATTCCACATAAGACAGATACACAAGATTACACATTGGATGAAGGAAGTAAATGAGTATAAAAATGTTGAGGTCACATGATAGACGTATGTGATTGTGACATTAGTGAATTGGAATGTAAGAAAAAATGAATATTTGGATAATATCTACTAATGGAATGTTCCACAATGATCCAAATTTTTTAATGTGCCAAACATCCATATCTTTGAAAAACTAAATATTAAAAAAATTAGAAATATAAAAAATATACATAAATTACCATAAAGGAAAAACTTGGATGTGGATGATATGGAATATAGACACATAACTACCATGTGGAATAATGATAGGATGAACTTTGATGCTAAGTATGTTGACACGTACGATGCCATCTATCCTAATAGATTAGATATCATGATGACTTTCATAGTGCGGATAACTTGTCATAGGTTATGTAGGATGTCAGGTGTAATGAAGCTAGAAGGTGATTTGCTGAGGTGATGTTCCTAAAATATAGATATGTGAAAAAATGTTAGATCCAAAATTTTGAAAAGCCACTATAATGGGAAAATGAAAATGTAGAATATTTGGAAATCTAAAAAGAAATATACTTGAAAATAAAAATAAAAAAGTGAAATTTCATTATAAAAGTAAATTTTGGATCTAGAAAAAAAGTATGATAGTCCAAGTCTGAAAGCATGCAAGAGTGAGTTGATAGATGTTATAGAGTTTACAAGAGGAAATCCCTAGATCTGGATGTTAGGTGGTAGGTTATGATTGTACTCATTGATTTTGTATTAGATTCTCTTGTTTTTGTGTAATCGATAACAATTATTTCCCATACTTCACATCTTAGGGTCGTAAAAAAGAACTCCATTCCTTTGCTCCATAATTTTTAGTTCGTTCTGTCGAATAAGGAAGCTATGTCAACCTGATTTACATCTATTTTTTCATGACTAGGGAGGAGATATCTTCAAAATACTTGGAGACTTTCCTTCTAAATTTTTATTTCTATTCATAATATCTCCCTTCCAACTATTAGGCTATGCTTGAAGGTACTTAATCTGATACCAATTGTTGGAACAAAAAGGTTTGTATCTCATAAATTATCAATAAATGAAAATGAACACCAACACAACTAGAAGTTGTACTTTATCTGATGTTTAGGTATTCATGTCTTCACTCTGCTCTCTAACCCTTGTTATTCACAACAGACAATCTTTAGATTACTTTTGCATGAAGGTTTGCACCAAGATATCCAACAATGTCTTTAATGGCTTGCTACCAAGATATGCAGTAGGTCTACATTATAGTCCTCAACGGTTTTCAACACCATCTTCAATAATGGTCTTTGCTACTGTAAGATCTTCTAAAAGGATTATCTACAATAAAGGACCTCACTATATTTGTTCCACTGTTTGCAGTAGCCAATTCTTCAATGGTATATAATGATGTTTGCCATATTTTTTATTATAATGTTTGTAATAGTCGTTTTACTTCAAGTCGAAAAATCACCTCCAAGATGAAAAGTCAATTTGTATAGAGGTATTCTAAAGAGGAAACTCCAACAAAGGTCTATTTTTTCATAGCAACATTCAAAGAGGTAGTTTCATCAATACTCTAGGTCTATTTCACAAGAGTTAAACTTTGCATTTCAATAGGTCTGAGTCTGGTACAAGATGCTCTCGGGTTTTCCCACACAAGGTCAAACTCTTTCTTTTGTAAGGCAAAAGTTGTACTACATATCTAAGTTATAATAGGACGGAATTTGTCTCCTTATAGGCCTCCTTGGGTTTGCAAAAGTCACTTCTCACAGTTCTTCACCTAGGTACAAATTTATAAAGGTTTGTTATAGACCTTCCACAAATTTGAAATATAAAGTTTGTATTAGCATCAAGCACAATCAATGAGGGTTGAAATTTATTTTTACAGTTCTATATTTAATCTTTTCATAGGATTAAAACTTCAATTACAATGTATAGAAAGGTATTATTCGTAAAGGTAAAAAAAAATGATTCAAGTGAAGGCCAAGACCAAGTCCAAGTGAGGACCAGAATTATGCTCCCAAAAAAATCTCAAGAAAACCAAATAAAATGTTATCAAGTACTCAAAAGAAAAACCTTTTATTTCCATCTTAACTTCTTGCTCCTTAGATCATGAGGTGTGAACTCCTCCTTTCCTCAGATATAAATTCTTCTATCCTGGCTTGACCGAATTTAATTGTTTTCCCAAATGGGAGGACAAATTTTTATTTATATTGATCAATTATTTTTGAATTGACACGTTTTTTGGGTGAAGGGGGAAACATGAGGGCCAACGCATTTAATCACATTGTTTCTTTTTGGTTCAAATTGACAAATGCACTCGCAAGAGACTAATGGTCTAGGAAAAATTGTTTGGCATGAAAGGAAACCCTATATGATGAATTATTAAGATGGAGAGCTCATCTCCTTGCTCCATATTGTTTTGCTGACATAATATTGATTGTGATAGAGATTTCTGGAATTCTTGGAGTTGAGGGGAGTCCACTCTCCCACAATCATCAACGGGAAAGTTGTTATAAAATGATCTAAGGGGATTGTTGGATGTGTGAGAACATGAAGAAATATTTCCTCCTGCAGGGGATTGAGACATATTATTTAATTTTTGATAATCCTAGTAGTTAGATGCTAGCTTGTTGTAGATATACTTCAATCGAGGACATGAAAATACTTAGTTAAACTTCAATAGGTCTGAGTCTGGTACAAGATGCTCTTAGGCTTTATCCCACAAGTTCAAACTCTTTCTTTTGTAAGGCCAAGGTTGTACCACATATCTAAGTTATAATAGGCCAAAATTTGTCTCCTTATAGGCCTCCTCGGGTTTGCAAAAGTCACTTCTCACTGATCTTCACTTAGGCACAAATTTAAAAAGGTTTGTTATAGACCTTCCACAAATTTGAAATATGAGGTTTGTATTAGCATCAAGCACGATCACTGAGGGTTGAAATTTATTTTTATAGGTCTATATTTAGTATTTTCATAGGATTTAAACTTCAATTATAATCTATAGAAAGGTATTATTCGTAAAGGTAAAAAAAAAAGGTTCAAGTGAAGGTCAAGACCAATTCCAAGTGAGGACTAGAATTATGCTCCCAAAAAAATCTCAAGAAAACCAAATAAAATGTTATCAAGTACTCAAAAGAAAAACCTTTTATTTCCCATATTATCTTCTTGCTCCTTAGATCACGAGGTGTGAAATCCTCCTTTCCTCAAATACAAATTCTTCTATCTTGGCTTGACCGAATTTAATTGTTTTCCTAAATGGGAGGATATATTTTTATTTATATTGATCAATTACTTTTGAATTGACACATTTTTTGGGTGAAGGGGGAAACATGAGGGCCAACCTATTTAATCACATTTTTTTCTTAGTTCAAATTGACAAATGCACTCACAAGAGACTAATGGTCTAGGAAAAATTATTTGGCATGAAATGAAACCCTATATGATGAATTATTAAGGTGGAGAGCTCATCTCCTTGCTCCATCTTGTTTTGCTGACATAATATTGATTGTGATAGAGATTTATGGACTTCCTGGAGTTGAGGGGAGTCCACTCTCCCACAACCATCAATGGGAAAGTTTTTATAAAATGATTTAAGGAGATTGTTGGATGTGTGAGAACGTGAAGAAATATTTCTTCCTGCAGAGGATTGAGACATATTGTTTACTTGATAATAATCCTAGTAGCTATATGCTAGATTTTTGTAGATATAATTCAATCCAGGACATGAAAATACTTGGTTAAAATAGAAATTTCATACTTGGTATAGGGTTCACATACATATTTGATCTTTCCACCTTGATATACACTCATTGCAAGCTTTATTCAAAATAATTTATTCCTCCAAGTTGGAAATGTGTTGACTACTGAGAGGGGGGCAGAGGGTGAATCAATAGTGACCTAGTTTATTAAATTTTTAAACTTTTTTCCAATTACTGAATCGCAACATACATTAACCCATCAGTATATCAGATCATATAATGCTTTAGAAAAACTAGTAAATAACATATATGGATATATATTTGCACCATGATCAACACACGAGAACCATAAAACAACCAAAAAAAAATGCACAAGAGGAAACACAATATTTCTGGTTGAAAACCCCCTCCGAGTCAAAAACCACCCTTGCTGGCGCAGCGCTGCTCAAATAATTTTATTGATCGTCAATCAATTCAATTACATTGAATAAAAAATGGCTACTATTAGTAAGGAAATATGATCCTCGTATCATGACTCTATAGACATTCATCTGCTAGAAGCCATTACAACCAACGTGTCTCGTCCAACTTTGATTGGAATCATGAAGAAATATGATCCTCATCTTATGACTCTTTGTACCTCATCTGCTGGAAGCCACCATGAGCAACAAGCCTTGCCAAAATCCGTTTCGACTCATGAAGAAATACATTTTTTGTACGTAATTTTCCAGAGGAGTGGAGTTGGAGGACTCTAACGAATTCAATATAAGTGAGAAGTTTTCTCAATCTAATGGTAGTTGGATAGTTCGAAATAAACTCAGTGAGGCTCGTTGGTCGTGGAGGTCTCTAGCAGATAGGAATTCATGTTGAGCATTTCTCGGTCCCATTATGAAAATGTATGAAACAATAACCACATAAAGGAGTGGATTTGGAGGACTCCGACGAATTCAATATAAGTGAGCAGTTTTCTCTATCCAATGGTAGTTGGACAGTTCAAAACAAACTTGGTGAGCCTCGTTGGTCATGGAGGCCTCTAGTAGATAGGAATTCATGTTGAGCAGTTCTTCGTCCCATTATGAAAATGTATGAAACAATAACCACATAGAGGAGTGGAGTTGGAGGACTCCAACGAATTCAATATAAGTGAGTAGTTTTATTTATTCAATGGTAGTTGGATAGCTCAAAATAAACTCGGTGAGGCTCATTGGTTGTGGAGGCCTCTAGCAGATAGGAATATTTAGAGTCATCTGATAGTTCAGGAGTAATAGAGTAAGGATCGTTGGTCGTGGTGGTTTCCAACAAATGGTAGTATGTATATCCACATGAGAAAGAGATATCAATTTGATAGTAGCCAATTGTAACTCAATGTAAATAATTATATTAGCATAATTAATATTTGAGCAACGCAACAGTAGCAGGTGGTTTTTTTCCCTGGAGAGGGTCTTACACCATAAATATCTATGTAATTTGTGTTGAATTCTTTCATGGTTTCATGTTTATGTTTGATGCTATGATCTCTACTTTTTTGTTTCAGTTTATGCATGATTAAAGAATAATAATTTGGAGAAAAATTTATAAGTGCCTTCACTACTGACTAACCCCCACCCCCTCTTAGTAGTGCTCTAGTTTCCACACCATCAATGGGAAATTTGTTATAGAATTATTTAATGGGATGATTGAATGCATGAAATGTGAAGCAATATTTCTTCCCGTAGAGGATTGAGATGTATTATTTTCTATCTGATAATCCTAGAAGATGCATGCTAGCTTTCTATAGATATACTTCAATCAGTTACATGAATATGCTTAGGTAATGTTGACACCTAATCTTAGGGATTGGGTGAAATGGTAAAAATAGTGTAAATAAAAAATAAGGAGAGGAAAAAATCTCTCCACCATATTCCTTCCATATTCTCTGTCATAATTGTAGCATTACTGTAACCTTTGCTCTCCCAACATATTCATTTCCCCTCATTCACTCTATTCCCTCTGCAATCTCCCAAATTCACATTATTCCATTTGAGCTCTCCCTCGACACCCAACTTTGCTTCCATAGCACCGAACCCTCCATACTCAGTTGATATAATACAGTTGACCTCCTCGCCTACATTCCCAAACTTTTCCTGCAAGAAGCACCATGCCTCCACCTCTTGACTCTTGCAGTCAGCCCTCCATACTCCACCTACATTCGTCTCTCCTCCTGGCACTTACTTACAATCACTTGACCTCACACATTGTTGGCCCTCGAATCATGCAGTGTCAACCCTCTCTTCAGGTTCATATCACTGCGCTCCACACACTCTCAGCCTCTTCACACAGTGGTATCTTGATGCTCTTTGCCTCTCCACATGTCCTATCCCGAGCCCCATTTCCTGACTCCTCTACGACTCTTGCTCATAACTTACGCTTCTCCTCTATGCAGTGAACTCCTCTACCTTAATTTGTAGCATCCTCTTCGCACATAACATACACATATACATATTCATACACTCGGTTCGTTGCATAGTCATAAGCTCTTCCCATACACTACTCTTCCCATGCTCGACCACTGTCATACAACTCACTATTGATCTTGTAATAGACATTATTGCCTCTTGTACGTAGCCCTTTCTCCACTACCTTCCCATTGTAATACATTGATCATACACCAATCCATACACATACATAGTTACGCCCTCCCTCATGTGCTAAAATTCCCAGATATTACCTCCCCAAAAAATTTCCTTCCCCATATAATCCCTCCCCCATATATACCTTTGCACAAAAAAATTAGCACATAATTATTTTTTTTTACAAAACAAAATTAATAGCAGAGTGAATTTTTTTTTACAATACATATTAGAATGCATTCACTCATATCTATTGTGCAAGTGGTTCTCACTGAAAAGGAGAACTATCTTGAGTGGTCCCAGAAAATCAATCACACTCTCATTTTTAATGAGTTGTGGAAAGGAATTTGTTAAGGGGACGGAAAAAATGAACCTACTAAACCTACATCAAGCAAGGAGATCACCATTTGGGACAACAAAAATAGAAAGGAATGTTCCTTTATTGCAACACCTGTAAATGAAAAAGTGAGTTTCCATATTACACCATTCTCAAATACTTATGAAGCCTTGAAGAAGTTGAACGAACTGTATGACTTTCACTCCGAACTTGAAGTTGTATGATTGATGATTAAACTATTCAGTCTTGAATTGAAAAATGTTGACCCTCTTGCTTTAACATCATAAGTAAGATCTATCATGCATGACATTAAAAGAATTGGTGTTGAAATGGAAATACCTTTCATAGCTTATGTCAAGGCATTATATCCCACTTCCTCACATTATCTTCAGTCATTGTAAGCAAGTGGAAACCTCAAGAAGATTACCTTTGAATCCCTTGAGCAGAAGTTTGCAAAGAGAGAAAATGATTTTGGGAAGAAGACAAATCCTCAGTCTTATGAAGAATTTGTGTATCTTTCACATAGAGAGAATAATCATGCTCAATATTCTTCTAGAGGAAGAGGTGGCCAGAGAGGAAGAGGAAGAATAAATTTTAGAGCCAGGGGGGGTAGACAAATTCAAGGAGAAAAGTCTGGTCTTCATTACACATGGTGCAATAGAGATGGACATGATGCATCCACATGTAAGCCGCATTGGGACAGAATTGAGCGGGAAAGAAATGAATCCAAAGGTAAAACTCATGACAAAGAGAAAGGTAAAGCACATGAATCCTCTCATTATGTTGTGGCACATTGTAATATTGGAGTAATTGAAGACATGTTTAATACTTCTCTTTCTTCTCGGGAAAATGGTTGGTTGCTTGATTTAGGAGCAACATGCCACATGAATTTTAGAAAATATTTTTTTGAGGAATTTATTGACAAGTTTGATGGAGCAATATGCTTTGCAGACAATTGAAAACTCAAGCGATCAGGGCTTGGAACAACCAAGCTTAAATTGCGTGGTCTTCTAGACTTCCTTCTACATGAGGTTTTATACCTCCCAGAGTTAAGGAGAAACATATTGTCTTTGGTCCACATATGTCAGCAAGGACCCTCCATTCATATGTGTTATGGAAAGTTTGAGGCCAGAAAAGAATTAGATTTCTCTATTTTTATGATAGGGATAGAAGAAGAAATACTTCTAAAGTTGCACGGTACCTTTGCTCGCGCACAAAACTTTTCATTCAGTTCACACTATGATGAACGTACATTCCCATCAAGTCTTTTATGGCATGCTAGACTTAGACACTTTAACTATGACAACCTTCGATTGTTGAAGAAAAATGGTGTTACTGGTTTGCCTACAATTCCTAGGAAACTTAAGCAATGTGATGCTTGTATTCTAGGAAAGCATAGCAAAGAGTATTTTCATGATTCACATTCCAAAGCACATAGAAAAATTGAACTTATTCATTCAGATTTATGTGGCCTCGTGCCTCTTCCTTCTGCAAATGGAAATAATTATAGAACGACACATGTCCTACACACAAGCGATTTAGTCAAATATATAGATATTTGGATTGGTAAGATTGAAAAAATTGAAAAATTAAATCTTTGGAAATCTAAAAAAATGATTTTTTTTACCATAAACAAACATCCAATATCTACTTCCCGTGTAGGATATCCACTTTGGATAGGACATGTAGTATAAAAGACATGTTAATTGATGAGGTATATGTCACATGGATGCCACGTAAAAATCGTGAAAAAATCCATAAATTACCATAAAGGAAAAACTTGGATGTGGATGACATGTAAGATAGACACATAGCTGACATGTGGATGACATGTAAGATAGACACATAACTGACATGGGGATTACATGTAAGATAGACACATAACTAACATGTGGATGGCATGTAAGATATACTCTTAATCTGATGTCTAGGTCTTCATGTCTTCACTCTTCTCTCTAACTCATGTTCTTCATGCTCCAAGAAATATTTACATTACTTGTTTTTGTATTAGATATTGCCACTTGAACTATATGTTTCTGATTATATTTTCATCTAGGTCTACACCAAAACTTTCCAACAATATATTCACTGACCTACGTCCAACATTTGCACTACGTCTATACTATAGTCCTCAAGGGTTTGAACACTGTCTATAACAATGGTCTTTGCTACATGATATTCTACAAGGATTGTCTCGAATAAAGTTCCTCATTATATTTGTTCCAATGTCTGCACTATCCAATTCTTGAGTGGTCTACAATTATGATGTCTCCAATATTATCTGCTATAATGTCTTCAATAGGCTTTATGTTTCAGGTCCAAATCACCTCCATGTCAACAAGTCAGTCTGTATATTGGTCTTGTAAAGGGGTAGCTCCAAAAAAGGTCTAAATCTACACAACCAGTGGTTAAAGACGCAACTTCATCAACACTATAGGTTTTGATCAAAAAAATATATCCAAATACTACTGTAGTAAAAGTCACAATCTTTGCACATAAGGGTCCTCTACAAGCTTCTCTAACAAGTTTTCAAAAGGGGCTTCAAGTGGTATTCAAAAATGATCTTTCAAGACTTCAAAGACTAATTCAACATGCCTGCCTCTTGTCCACTTCTATGTCTGATTCATAAGAGATAAAATTTCATTTTCTAGAGGTCAAAGTCTGGGACAAGATACTTTGAGGTCTTCTCCCACAAGGTCAAAATTTTTCTTTTGCAAGGCCAAGACTACTTCTTCTACAAGGAAAAAGATGTAACACAGATCTGATTCCTCCTCATGTATACAAAATTCACTTCTCATAAATATGCAATTAGGCCAGTATTTATAGAGGTTTGTAACGAAACTTCCACAAGTCTGAAATATATGGTTTTTCTTAGCTTCATGGCTGATCATAGAGGGCCAAAATCTCTTTGTTACAGGTCTATATTTTATCTTTTCACAAGGCCATAACTTTAGTTACAAAGTATAGAGGTTCTGCTTCATAAAGGTCAAATAAATATGCTCTAAATAAAGGTCCCTCAGTTTCTAATTGGTCCCCTTGAAGCACAGGGTGCTGAACTTGGGATTTTCATTAGTGTTCAACCCATTTCATCTCGACCACTGCTTGATGATTCTCTTTGGACGACATCAGAAGAATTTGAGCTAGAAAGGCCTGAATCATTTGCACAATTTACGATCTTTCCTAAAAATTTTCTCTTTGATCTGATTATGGTCTCGCCTCAACAGGCTTATAGTGCTTTTGATCAACCCAGAATTCCCTTTTTCTCTTCTGTAGTAGCATCTCGCTCTATTTTCTGTTAGTTATTTCTTGAAGAAATGGAATCCAATGCTAATGATGTTCCATTCATGAGCGCTCCTCAAGGCACTATTCAGGAAACCACTGGCACCTACATCCCAGAAGCTGCTTCACCTATGTTTCCCTCTGAAAGCGAGTTTTTCGGTTCCACACCTCACGATTCAGGCAGTGGGATTGAAATACCTTTCAGTCAAGTTGCATCTATGCTTCCACATGGTTATACCTCTTTTGGAAACCTTATTTCTGGAGTTTCCATTGCTACACCTTTATTCTCGGATCCCGTTTGGTCAACGGGAATTCCTCAATCTTCCAGCCCATTCCACATCTCAACCTATTGTTTGACCTACAATCACTATTGGTCAAATGATTGTTTCGATTGGATTCTCTACCCCCTTAAAAAATGACCAAGATAGTAATTATTTTTACAAAGCCTGGTGTTGGGGTTCCCATGTTTTGGCCAGGTTGGCAAGACCAAAAGATGAGACAACATCAGAACCACTTTCAGACCTCAGGATCTAGCCCTCCTAGGTCCAGAGAGGGATCTCTCTATATAAGCAAAGGTTTATGTCTTTGAAGCTCCCAGGTTAAGATATTAGGCTAGTTATATGCACAGGGTTTGTTTTTTTGATTTTGAGTTTGGTTGTTGGGAATCAAGAAGGAAGGGTTCAATAGAAAACAAGGATGAGCAAGGAGGATTTTAGGCAAAGGAGAGGTGAATCAGAGAACATCAAGACCATTGGGAAATGGAGTCAGGAAAGGGTTTACTTGCTGCTCAACATGCAAACGTTCAATTGGGCTAGTCATCTAAAGCCTTGGATCCTAAAAAGATGGTGTGGCATGGAACATTATGGATTTAAAGTGAGTGAAGGAAAACCATATAATTCTGTCTATAGATTAGGTCAGAGGTCATTTAACTCCAGACCTGCTTGGACATAACCAGAGGCAGTACGAGGGAACTTAGAAAGGCAAGCTGGTCGCACAAGGGTCCTAGTGGACAAGGCTAACTCTGATCCCCAGTGTTCCCAAATCTTCCAGCTAAATCCTAACAAGAACATCTAAAAATAGATTCATTTAATTCATACATCAGCTAGCAGGCAATGACATCCACTACACTAGTTAAATTAACTAAAAATAATTCTTAGATAACACATTTAGCAGAAAACATTGAAGGCAAGGAGAGTAGAAACATAGGGTACCTAACAAGGGTAAATCCTATGCCAGATTTCTGATGCGAGCCAGAAGAAACATAATGAAATGAGATAAAACACAGAGACAAGAAAACATCACTGTAGCTTTAGATCAGGATCCAAAGAAATGTGCTTGTCATATTAAGAGCAACACCAGTCAAGTACAACATAACTTACAGCTTAATATTCATCCTGATAAACCTTCTTCAGCCTATCTTACAATCTTACACAGAGAACTTGTCTATCCAATCAACAACCTTTACAATGTTTTCTCATGAGTTTTTATAGCTGAAAAGAGCAGAGGAGGTAGGTGGAAGACTAAATGAAGCATTAAAACTCAGAAAAGAAAGATAGTCGAAGCCTATACTGTTTTAGTTCGGTGCATTAGTCTCTGGTGCTCTTTGGGAGAAAAAGTGATTTCCTTCCAAGCTTCCATTTACTCCATGTATGTCTCTGATGTACTTTGGCTGCAACACTCGGTAGTACTTTTGGTGAATAAACAAAATATAAATAAATGATGCCTGGGTCTGCCATACTTGTGAAACAAATGCTCTGATAGCATCGGGACTGTTATCAAGGGAAAAACTTCACTCAGACACAATGTAGACTGAAACAGCATTGTGTATTGTGTCCTTGCTCAGGAAAAACATTCTGCTGATTTGAAAACCCTGCTATCATTAATTTCTGTGTATTGGACTTTCTGGTTGATCCTCGGGGTCTTCAATTCTGGCGCCTTACCTTTGAAACCTTGGATTAGGGCTTAAGGTCTTCAATGATGTATGAAAGAACTCCCTAACTCTGTGCTGATACTCTTTTCCGCTTGAAACTGTCTTTTTCAGTGGAAAATTGAGCTTTAATGGCGCAGGGGAGATTTGCAGAGTTTGAACTCTGCTTTTTTAATGCAAGTCCTATCATGGCTTCTCTGGGCCATTTCTTCATGATTTCTACCTCTGCACACGGTATTTTCCTGTATTTTCTGTCACTCTGACAGCAGGTGCAAATCATGGCGGCTTTCACCACCTCAAAACCCTGCAAAACAAAAAACTTGTTATGAAATCCATGAATGGGGGTAATGGATGTAGTGTGGATGATGAAAATGGTCGTGCGACTGGTGGAATGGCAGAAAAATGTAGAGGAATGATGGAGGGAAACCTTGGTGAAGGTTGGAGGAGCGCAGAGGAAATTTAAATGAGAAACCTTAACAAACTCGACTTTGAACAATCATATGCAACGGGATGGGCGGATGCATAGCGGATACACGTGGGGGTGACATGGCGGGAAGGTCAACGGTAGGGCAATTAAATTTGGACCATCCAATCTCGGCGGAGATCGAAGGTGGAAAGCACATCGGAGGGCGATGGACAGTGGGTCAGGGGGCACGATCGCCTTGTTTTAACTCCCGCGCATCTTCATGGAGCGGTCACCGTTGGATGGATGCTCGTAGATCAGACGACTGATATGCATATCGCTCTGTGTCTTGTGCCAAATGTTAACTGGCGATGAGTGGGTGGTTTTAAAACAGTGTCGCTGCCACGTGCCGTTTGATGAGTGGAATCGTAGGCCAATCGGAAAATACCGTCCGCCCTCCAAAGGTGGTGCGATAGAAACTGGATGGTTTTTAAATAGTGCGCGGGAACCACTGGGGCGAGTAAAGTATTGGACCGTTGGATCAACGTGTAAAAGGACAGTGATGGCGCGGTCGAGGCGATGAACGGGAAAATAATGGACGTTGTGGGAGCCACGATCGCCGTTCGATCTATACAGATCAATGGCTTAAACTATGCCCGATTTCCATTTGAGGTAAGTGCCTTTCGGGCCAGCGCTCGGGACACGTGGAGAAAAGGCTGAGGGGCTAAGGCCTAATGTAAGTTACAAAGTGGGTTTTTCGCCCATTTTAGTGCAAATTTGAGGCCCGGGAAGGGTAACGATAGAGGGAATAAGGGGGGTTTAGGCTAAACAAAGGGCGTAGGAATGATCTAAGAGGGAATGAGTATGATTTAGAAATGTTAGGAGGGAAATTGGACAAGGGAAGGAGAGGTTAAAATGGGGATACTTTGCAGGGATATGGGGACAAACGGAAGGCCTTTTGGTGCGTAGCAGAGGGAATTTTGCATAGGGAAAAGGCATGAAGAAGCTTCAAGGATGGTGTGTTTTCAAGGGAAAATGCATTCCTTGAAGGCTTCAAAACAATCTAGCCCCCTTGCTTGTCAAGAAATTTTATAGGGGAGGCTAACACCCGGGACAAGCTAAGGAAAGAGGTGTTGGTTCCGATCGAGAAGGCTCTCCAATTGCCGAAGGTGTACATGGGTTCCAATTTGTGGAGCGAACTACCTTATGAAAGAGTGGCCTCTGTAGCCATGAAAAATTACAGAGACATTTTTATGAAGCACAATTCCAAAAGACTCACACACTATTTTAAGGAGGTGAAAGCTGGGAACAAGAAAATTGCAGCTGGAGCTCTGCTTCTGCATTAAATTATTGAATAGGCCAAGAATGAAGAATTTTCGATTGCATAATTGCAGTGGAAGTGAACGATGGAAGACATCAAGAAAAAAGGAAATCTTTCTAACACCTTGGTGGTCTATGATGTTTCAGGGAGCATGTCCGGAACTCCCATGGAGGTCTACATAGTGCTTGGATTTTTGGTTTTGGAAATAAGTGAGGAGCCGTGGAAAGGCCATGTTATGAATTTCAGTGAAAATACTCAATTGCATTTTGTCACAAGCCATTCCCTAGTTGCAAAGTATGAATTCACAGAGAGCATGGATTGGGGAATGAATACCGATTTCCAGAAGGTGTTCGATGTGATATTGGAGATGGCAGTGAAATGCATACTAGAATCGAAGAAGATGATAAAGCAACTGGTGGTGTTCAGTGACGTGGAATTCAAGAAAGCTTCCTCAAATCCATGGATAACAGACTACATGGTAATCAAGGATAAGTTTAGAGAGGCGGGATATGGAGTTCCTCCCAGGATCATCTTTTGGAACTTGTGAGATTCTAACAACACACCAATGTTAAAGGGAGAAGAAGGGGTTTCCATGCTCAGTGGTTTCTCTAAAAACCTCCTCATGCTCTTCTTGGAAAACAATGGACAAATAAATCCATTGATGGTCATGAACAAGGCCATTGAAGGGAGCTTTTCCAATGGTTGCGCATTGTTGATTAACCTAGTGTACCATCACAACTACCACTCCTCTTAATTTTCATTTAGTTTTCACAACATTTTCAAATAATTTTAAATGAAGGATTTCAACATATTCAAATATTTTTAAAAGAATCATTTCAACATTTTAATAGTTTGTCTTAATCTACAAATAAATGATGCTGCTGGGCAAGATAAAGACATGATTTATCAATTACATGAAAAATGACCATAAATTCCATTTCAAAACAAGTTATTTTTACACAAATGTTCACTCTCAAAGGAAAAGGGGCGCCTCTCTTGCATTAACTGTGCCAAAATGGAAATATATGCACCAATGTTGTTATACACACAATATAAAGCTCAATATTCCCCAATACTTTATTTAGGTGTAAAAGCATCAACAATTTTTAAAATAAAAAGAAAAAAATGATGTATGATAATTATACGAGTAATGGCATTCCATTAAAAAATATATTAATTAGATATTTGAAAAGCATCAATCTTCTCTGTATGTGAACTCAACCATTGATTCACAAGATTAATGTTTAATTAAACATATATTTTAATTCTCAAAATTTTCCTTTGTGAAATCAAGGAAGCATTGGAACATCAAGTAACCTATCTACATAGCATATAATTTCAACTACGAAGTCACCATTACATTGTGTTAACCAACTCCCATCATACGTATTTAGTTTAGGTATCATAATTATAGAACGTCACATGTCTTGCATACAAAAGATTTAGTTAAACATTTAGATATTTTGACTGGTTAGATTCAAAATTTTGAAAAACTAAATCTTTGGAAATCTAGAAAAATGAATTTTTTTATACCATAAAGAAACATTAAATATCTACTTTCCATGCACAATACCCACTTTGGATAGGACATGTAAGATAAAACACATGTAAATTGATGAGACATATGTCACATGGATGCCACATAAAAATCATGAAGCAATCCATAAATTACCATAAAGGAAAAACTTGGATGTGGATGACATGTAAGATAGAAACATAACTGACAAGTGGAAGACATTGTAAGATAAACACCTAATATGATGTCTAGGTATTCATATCTTCACTCTTCTCTCTAACTCATGTTCTTCATGCACCAACCAATGTAAGATAAACACCTAATCTGATGTCTAGGTATTCATATCTTCACTCTTCTCTCTAACTTGTGTTCATGCACTAACCAATCTTTAGGTTACTTCTTTTTTGTATTAGATATTTCCACTTGGACTATATTTTTCCAATTAGATCTGCATCTAGAATGACTTCAATGAATTGCTTCCAAGATCTGCAATAGGTATACACTATAGTCTCAAGGGTCTAAACATTGTATGCAACAATGGTCTTCGCTACACAATATTCTAAAAGGATTATCTCCAGTAAAGTTCGTCACTATATTTGTTCCAATGTCTACACTAGCCAATTCTTCAATGGTATACAATTATGTCTCCAATATTCTCTGCTATAGTGTCTTCAATAGACTTTATGTTTCAGGTCCATATCATCTCCATGTCAACAAGTCAATATGTATATTTCTCTTGTAAAGGGGTAGCTCCAACAAAGGTCTAAGTCTGTACAACCATTGTTCAAAGACACAACTTCATCAATACTCTAGGTTCTTATCAAACAAATATATCCAAACACTGCAACATAAAATTCACAACTTCTGCACAAAAGGGTCCTCTATAATATTCTCCAACAAGTCTTCAAAAGGGGCTTCAAATTATCTTCAAAAATGCCCTTTCAAGACTTCAAAGACTACCTCAACAAGCCTGCCTCTAGTTTGCTTCTATGTTTGATTCACAAGAGATAAAATTTCATTTTCAGCATTTCTGAGTCTTGTTCAAGATACTCCGAGGTCTTCTCCCACAAGGTTAAACTCCATCTTTTCCAAGCCCAAGATTGCTTCTTCTACAAGGCCAAAGAAGTAACACAAATTTCAGTTCTAATAGGTCAAAATTTGTCTCGTTACAAGTATCCTCAAGTCTACAAATGTCATTGCTCACAAATCTGCACTTAGGGTGGTATTTATATAGGTTTGCAACAAACCTTCCACAAGTCTGAAGTCTCCGATTTTTCTTAGCTTCATGGCTAATCACACAGGGTAAAAATTTCTTTGTTACATGTTTGTATTTTATCTTTTCACAAGGCCATAACTTCAGTTACAAAGTATAGATGGTATTCTTCATAAAGGTCAAAGAAATATTCTCAAAATAAAGGTCAAGACCAGGTCCAAGTGAGGACCAAATTCTTCTCCCAAACAAATCCTAGGCAAACCATAGAAAATGTTAACAAGTACTCGTAAGAAAAAAAACATTTTCTCATTTTATCTTCAATGCTCCTTAGTTCACAAGGTGTGAAATAATCCTTTCTTCATATTTGAATTATCCTATCCTTGCTCGAACAAATTGATTTGTTCTCTAAATGGAGAGGACAAATTGTTATTTATAGTGATCGATTATTTATGAATAAACATGTTTGTTGAGCAAGGGGCTAACATGAAGGGTTTTTTATTCAATTAATTTTTTTTTTTTAAAATTCAAATGTTTCCTTATGCTTAGGCAGTGTCTTTCAGAAGTGTCTTGCGTTCGACGAATTGGAAGATGATGGGACAGCTCCGAGATAGCTCCGACTGGCGACTCCCGCAGCTTTTCGGTAACTCGCGAATCGTGGAAGCTGCCTCCACCACTCGCTCCCTCCGCGCTGCTCCTCTTGGCTAAGCATGATGCTTCCATCATACCATCAGCCCCATCCATGCATCATCAATTTTGAATTTGTAAATGGGCGCGATTTGAATTTGAATTAAGTTATAGCGAAGCTATTCGGCAGGGAGCCATTTTGGCACACAAAGCGACGGGGGCCTTTATCAGCCACTGCAGATGGAATTCAAGCGTGGAAATCATGGCTGCGGGGATTTTGTTCATTGCGTTGCCGCTGCAGACGGACTAGCCGGTTAATGCTCTGCTTTTGGCGAGGGAAGCGAAAGTGGTGGTGGAGATGAAGATGATCGACGGGGTTGCTAGACAGGATGAAGTTGAGAGAGCGGTAGTGAGTTTATTCGGCGGGGAGGAGGGAGTGGAGGTAAAGCGGAGGTTGAAGCCGATGAGTAAAGCTGTCGTTTCTTCCCTTTCCCATGAGGGAGGGGCCGCCTGGAAAAACCTGGAATCATTCATTCAATACTCGTTACAAGTATGACTTCTATCCATTAGTTTTGCAAGGCAGATATTGAATTGAATCCTAATATGACACATTTTTAATGCGCAGTGAATTAAATATATCAGTATCGTCCTCTCTGCCAAAGCAGTTGCTGTAGTATTTTTCCATGAGCCAAAGTCGCTTGACTTAAGTAACCCTTTGTGATGGTTTAGTTTGAATGGTGGGGAAAGTATTTGTGATCTTTCACATTCGGGTTCAATCATTGAGATAGGTTGGCTTTAGTTTGAATGGTACTAAAAATTATTTAGGATCTTTCTCATATGGGTTAATTGTTTAAGTTTAAGTTTGAATGGTGAAGAAAAGTATTTGTAATCCTTTTCATTCTGGTTTAAGCATTGGAATATGTTAGCACCAGCTTGGAGATTATGTAGTATTTTTCCATGAGCCAAAGTCACTTGATTTCGGTAACCCTTTGTGATGATTGAATTTGAATAGTGATGGTTGAGTTTGAATGGTTAGGAAAAGTATTTTTGATCTTTTCTTAAGGGTTCAATCATCATATAATTTTATATGGTGAAGAAGAGTATGTATTTTTTTGTTTTTCTGGAAAAGTGGAAACAAAGAAACATTAAACATTTTATGAGGTTTTCAAAGACACTACGGAAAAGTATGTAGGTATTTTGGTAGCTAGTTCCTGGAATAATTTATTCAAGGAAGAGTTTGTCTAGAAACTCGGAGTGTTTATTGTAAAACTCCGTATGAAAAAGGCCTAATGGAGAAGCAATGTGTCCCATAAGCTATTTTTAGCCTCGTGGACTAATGGAGAAGCAATCCGTCTCATAAGCTAATTTTAGCCTCGTGGACTAATGGAGAAGCAATTTGTCCCATAAATTAGTTTCTTTTTTTCTTCCTTCTCATAGGGTTGAATGGTGATGAAAAGAATTCAAATCCCAAATATTTGGGATCTTTCTCATATGGGTTTAATTTTTGGGATATGTTGTGTTTAGTTTGAATGATGAAGAAAAATATTTATAATATTTTTTTTATTCTGGTTTAATTTTGAAATATGTGAGCAAAAGCTTGAAAAGTGAGTCAGGTAGAACTTTCTCTTTTTTAATAAATGTACTTTTGGTATCAATAAAGTTTATTTTCTCTTATAATAAATATATTCTAGGTTTTTTTTCCCTTATAATAAATACATTTTAAGTTTTTGTTTTTTCTTATAGTGAATACACTCTTAATATTATAGTGATAACCCAAAAAAAAAATTTATTTTCAAAATTAGTGTATATATATGATGCAAAATATTTCTTTTTACTTTTATAAATTGAATTTGCTTAATTACTTTTAATGTATTGAAATATGTTTATAAATATAAAATTTATATAATAAAAATGTATTCGGTAACCTTAAATAATATATATAATATTTTATGTATTGAAATATATTTGTAAATGTAAAATTTATATAATAGAACCGTATTTAGTAACCTTAAATAATTAATCTATATATATATATATATATATAATATTTTTTAATTAAATAAATATATCTATTAGATAAATGTTTTTATTTTGTATTAATGTTTTTTATTAATCATTAAATTTTATTATAATTTATAATTGACTTATTGTTTTTAATATGCACTATAATTTATAATTGATTTTTATTTTTCAATATGTACTATGTATTGAGAATGCTTATAATGGAGAATTGCAATTGAATTTAAGTGTAAATGTTTTAACAAATTTTCCTTGTACTTCTCATTTTTCAAAACAATTTTTTTTATTCTTCATAGTGTTGTTCTTTTTTTTTTCATGTATTGACTATGCTTATAACTGAAGATTGCAATTGAGTTTAAGTGTAAATGTTTGAACAAATTTTCCTTGAGTTTCTTATTTTTCACAACAAGTTTTTTTTATTTTTCAAAGTGTTGTCCTTGTTTTGAAAGAAAAAAATATAAAACTAGTTTATGTTAAATATCCTATAACTTGTTTATTTTGAAAAAGAAAACTATAATACTTGTTTCTTTATTATTTGAAGTTTGAAGCTAGTCTACATTCTTCATATTTGTATTTTTTATTTATTTTACAGTTATCTTATTTTATATCATTTCATTCTATATATTATATAGCTAAAACATTAACACTTTATTAGATATTTTTATTATAAAATAAAATCTTTATTATAAAATCAAGTGAGTGGTTATACACTCAAAAAGAAGTTGTATTTTTTATTTTTTATTTTTTATTTATTTATTTATTTTTTTCAGTTTAAAAATATCATATATATATATATATATATATATATATATATATATATATATATATATATATATATATATATATATATATATATATATATATATATATATATATATATTTAAATATTTCATAAAATATAATAATTTTTTTTTTCATTGTTTTCAATCAATCAAATTACATACTTCTAAAATATAAAAATTAATTTACAACAAAAAAAGAGATCTCTTTTACCATTTTTGTATTCCATGGACAATGATCATAAGATAGACAAATGGGAAAAGGGTGAAAATAAGTGTTTGTAAATGAATGTAAAAATTGGAATAATTTCTAAATTAATATTACTAGCAATTGTACCACATGTTGCAAAAAAAAACGTGATTAATAATCCTCCTAAACAAGCATGAAATGAGCATGTAACTCAAATAAAATATTTTAAATACATAATCTATCTTAGCATAGATGTAAATAAAGAGAAATTTTATTAACAAAAATAGAGTTTACTCTAATTTCATCTACATATCCTAGCTCCAATTGCATGCTTGTCAGAAATTGTATGTAAAGAACAATAGTCTTGGTATACAAGAAAGTGAATGCCATTTTAATATGGAGACGTTTTTGGAAGGAGATATTGTTCTTTATGTTATGGTTTATTTTCTTAACTCCAAACTTGGTTTTTTCTCTCTATATACATAATAAAAATGGAACGTACATACAAAAAAAAATTACTTTTCACCATACGGATAATTACACTAACCAAACGTATTACATTAAGTTAAATTTACAACACCTATGGTTAGTCTAACACATAATTACAATGAGTGAACTAAGGTCTTTATGAAAGCTCTGAACCTTAATCGTTATATGATTGTATTTAATTACAAAAACAATTCCATTTACCATGGAATACTTTATCACATTATATGCCTTGTATTAAGGACTTCATATAGTTTTCACCGATGCTAACTTTAATGTTATAAATGATTTTTAACATTTGCCAACCCACCAAGTGTATCATCCGTATCAATGATTCTACCGAGGTTATAACTGGCATGTCTTGGATATTAAAGGTAGTAAGTACTGGCAATTAAACTTTTGGACAGTTGTAAGATTTGCCATTACTCTTTGCGGTTTTCAATGATCCTTGCTCGGATATTCATCGTCGATTTCTGGGAGATCGATGGTTATTATTTCCGGTAGGAAATGACTTGGTTAACGTCGACAACCCTAGCTAACACTGTCATTTTTCACTGAGTCTTCGTCGAGAGGCTTCCTCTGCTCTGAGGATTTGATCCTTGTTAGCTTCGAACCATGTATCTTCTGCTCGGAAGGTTTGATACCACGACAGCTTCGAACCTTGATTCTGACAACTATGAATTTCAATCGGGTTGGTGAGGTTAATAGAGGTGTAACACTCCATAATCTTGCAGCATGGTGGAGTAAAGGTTCCGTTACGAACAATGATGAGTTTCAGGTGGAAATTTTCCCTCTGCCACCTTGGTAACTCCTTCAACTCTAGTTCACAAAACGCAACTAGGTAATCCATCTCGACTCCATTGCAATTTGTGTTTTCCTCCATTTGTTTTTATCGAATTTGGGATTTTTATCTTTTAGCAGATTATCATTTTAAGTTCTAACTCTTTTATGTTTACATGAACTCTAGCTTGATGCTCAGCATAGTCGAGGAAAACTTCTTTACAGGTTAACTCCTCACTATTTTCGCACTTTCGAATATTGTTTTTCTATTTTTCTTGATTATATATACTACAATGTAAAACCTATCTCACAGAGCCTGTTCCATGTTTTCCAATGTTTGCAGCTCAGTTTTCCTCTTACTCAATGGCAAGTCTTCTACACCCAAGAATTTTCATGTCACTTACCGGGTTTCCCAGCCTTACTGCTAATTTATTCAGTTCTCCTTACAGGTACTCGTAAGGATCTCGCTTCATAACAGAGGTCTTTCGACCGATTCAGTTTAAGGGTTTATTGACATACCTTGTTTATCTATTTTGGGTTATATTATGTATTGAACATTTCGACTTGTTTGTAAATATGGTAATAGTTTTCTAGCAAAATTCATAAGCCTTGGTTAAGCTTTGCTCGCACACTTTGTACTATGAGCTTTCCGTATTAATATTTTTTTATATGAACCTCTAAGGCTACATTTCTTCTGTACTTGACTCTTGTACTTGTCTTTCTCCAAGATGGAAATGACCACTATTATAAATTTTTTTTTGGTCTTCCTCATATCGTTATTGCGTAATTACAATTTTAGACAGAGTAGTTTTATTTACACTACTCGTTGCAAATGTGAAGTCTGTAAAATTTGAATGGTTCGATTCATTTATTAATTTTTATTTGTGTTTAGCATATATCCCTATTCATTCGATTTCATGTTTATATGCTCGGTCTTCAAGATTTATACTCATGTTTGGATAAACTGTACATGTCTTTAATATAAATTTAATCTCCAGTATTACTTCTTTTTTTGGAAGATACTAGATTTGTCTACTAGTTATAAATTCTTACTGTTTCTTGGTGACCGGACCACCTAAAATCCAGTATGTGTATAGAAAATAGGGGTAGCGATGCATATTGGGTTGGGGTTTAACCCCCGTACCCAGTACCAACAGCTCATCCTGCATTATCTTAGATAGAAAGTTCTAGTTCATATTTATTTGCACAATAATTTATAATTACAGTTTTTACATAATCTCCATTTAAACTGCTTTGTCACAGTTTCTTCTAGATGCATCGTGATGGATAAAAAACAATTCCTATAATATATTACCGTGTAAGCCTCGTACACAAACCATTCGTCCTCCCAAATAGCCTCATCCGGGCCGAAGTGCTTCCACTACACTTTAACCTGGGTGATGAATCGCTTCCGGAGCATAGTTTCTCTCCGGTCAAGTATGTGTTGCGGCTCGACCAGAAACTCGTTGTCTAGCTCTACCAGCAAGCAGCAAAGTTCCCTGTCAATTTTTTCATAAAGAAATCATATTTTAAGTTAGGATTTTGAATTCTATCTTGCTTGTATATTCTGCCAATGAATTATGTGCTTCGAATCATGCACATAACGCTTCAACAGGGAAACATGAAACACATTGTGTACTCAGATGTGACTGGGTAAAGCCAATCAATATGCCACATGTCCTACCCTTTCCAAGATTTTAAAGGGTCCACAGAACCTGGGAGCCAACTTGGCACAAGAGGCCCACCGCAAGGTGCTCTTCTTGGGTTTGATCCTCACATACACAAGATCACCTACTTCAAATTCTTGATAAGTCCTCTTCTTATCTACATAGATCTTCTGCCGATCTTGTGAAACCTTCAAATTTTAACTTATCTTCTTTACTTCTGATTCCATTTCAGCCATCATTTCTAGTCCCAACATTAGTTTTGTTTCGGAGCTACTCCAATGTATGGGTGTGCGACACTGCCTCCCATATAGGACTTCGAAAGGACTCATTTTAAAGGACTCTTCATAACCATTGTTGTAAGCAAATTCAAATAGATGCAAGTAATCTTCCCATTTGGTTGGCTGTTGCATCACGTACATGCACAAAATGTCCTCCAACACTTGGTTTACTCGCTCTGTTTGACCATCTGTTTGGGGATGATAAGCTGTACTAAAGTTTATTTAGTCCCCAGAACTGTAAATAGAGTCTTCCAGAATGAAAATCTATACTTTACCAATCCTTTAGCCTCTTATTCCTCATGCCTTTCACATCCACATCCTTGTTTCCTATAGTGCTACTTGTGCGTCGCTTTACATTCATATGCACTTCTATCGACATATATTTACACCTCTTGGTGCAAATGTAGTATTAGGATTTAATTCAATGTCCACCTTTGAGAACAACAAAATGGATAGAAGTCATACCTGTAACAAGTATTGAATGAATGATTCCAATTTTTTCCAAGAAGCTCCTCCCTCATGGGAAAGGAAAGAAACCATAGCTTTACTCACTGCCTTCACCCTCTGCTTTACCTCCACTCCTTTCTCCCTGCCCAATAAACTTAGTACCACTCTCTCAACCTCATCCCGTCTAGCAACCCCGTCGATCATCTTCATTTCCATCGCCACTTTCATTTCCCTCGCCAAAAGCAAAGCATTAACTGGCTGGTCCATCTGCAGTGGAAAAGTGATTAGCGGAACCCCTGTCGCCATGTTTTCTAGGCTTGAATTCCATCCGCAATGGATGATAAACGCCCCCGTTGCTTCGTGCACCAAAATGGCTCCCTGCAGGACCCACTCGATCTCGATCAGGCGTCGCCCCTATACCCACCATTTGTAGCCATCAGGAAATAGGTTCGCTTTCCAAACCTCAGCCGAAGAGGATGCCAATGGGCGTAACACCCACAGGAAGGGCTTACTGCTGGTCTCCAGACCCAAAGCCAGCTCGGTCACCTGCACCGGAGAATGTTTCAACTCCATTTCGAAAGACATATACACGACAGAGTCGGGCGTTTGGCGGTCCAACCATGCTAAAATCTCGGCGTCTCGGGGCCTGCGAGTTTGATCCCTACGATGAACATCAATGACTAGCCCAACCGTCTAGAACTGTTTACCGCTTCCAATGCCCACACTTTCCAGGTATCGGATAATATTGGGCTCCATCTCTTGGAACATGTTAAGGAGAACCCCATCTCCGAGGCGAGTGAAGGCCATGTGCCTGCAGCCCTGCGATGCCACAGAGTCCACCAAAGACACCTTCTCCATGGCCTCTGCAACTTCCGGTAGTAGCAGCGCCTCCGCCCGGTCCCAGAATATGGCCTCTGTACACACCCACATGTGCATGCTATTGGAGATGAAAATGAAGGTCTGTACGCCAAACTTGGCAGCCATAGGGGTATACCAGCCCATGAATAATTCTAAGAGGAGAACTAGGCGGTTAGGAGGTAGCAGGCCCCTGGATTCATAGTATTCTCTGCCGGTGAGCTCACTCATTAGACCCTCTAACGGTTCACACATCTTTTCTAGTAGATCGAAGCGTGAATTGAAGATGTTGGGCATCATTCCATGGGAGATTCTGTCGGTGTACAGATGGCATGAGGGCACATCATGAGCTTCAGTGTCAAAGATCGTTAACTCCTGGAAATAGAAGGGAAATCCATGATCATTCCATCCTTGTCCTTCCACTAGTGGGTGGATAATTTCCAGGGTTGAAGGGAGGCTCACGTAGATGACTGCTATGCCTCTGGTCACCAGCATTCTGGAAAGCTGTAACCATACATTGAAGTGAATTTTGGCTAAAAATGGGAACATCATTGCATAGAGTCTTTTGCTGCTCTTGCCTTCTTCCATGGCGGGCCTGTTCTTTTATAAAAGGATGTTTAATCGAAAAAATAATGTTACAGCAGGATCGAAAAGGAAGGGGAGGAAATTAAAGAAATAATTTTGAGATGCCAATCATTCGCACATAGTACATGATCATTTATGAAAATAGTAGATAAAATTATTAGCGCATGGTACGATAATTTATGAAAATAGTAGAATGGTATGTGGTGGTTGTTAGCCATCCAATAGTTATTGATCCATTAATGTTTGTTGCACTTGGTCACGTAATTTTGATATATCATGGTGTATTTCTTCCTCTTCTTCATGCATCATAGTAAAGCTTTCTGGTTTATTATTAGGTGTATCCATTTTTTTGTTTCAGGGCATTTCAACATAAAAAAATCATACATATGCTTTACTATGCCCTTTGTATCACTTCAAACTATTTTTTTCAAAAAAAAATTGTGCAAATTTTTTAATTTAAATACACACTTTTTTCTTGCCTTTTAGGAGCTCGATATTGAAATTCTTTGTATCTCTGTAATTTTAGGTCTATAAGGCCTAAAATATCTTCCTGCAATAGTCGTTTGAGTCTTCTTTCAAACCCCACCAGTGAGACTAAGATTGGATTCTTCAATAAAGAGTTATGTCCAATATCCCACGATGACTTGATTATATACTGGTTCAGTAGAGCGAACTTGTATGGAGTGCCATGTGTCACTGTTTTGACCTTTGACCCTGAAAATGATACCCAAAAAACTATTTGAGATGGAATTATGGAGCTTACAAAAATCATAACTTCATCGCATCATATCTCCAAAAATACAGCAAACAAAGATATGAAATTCTTACATGATGTTCACTAATATTTCGGCTCCACGTGGTTGCAATTTTAGCTTCTAAGGCTTCGTAGAAAAAATGATATAGCGAAAATTACAAGATGACATGTTTGAAGAAGTGAAACCCTAGAATCCAAAGTTTTGATACCAAAAGTTATGCGATCAGCTCAAAGAACAGAAGAAATGATAGATCAACTACTTAAAAATTATCCTCTTGTAGGGGGAAACCTCTTTTACATTACATAAATGAACAATTCTTAGATGATACAAATGATAAGATCTTCTTTGTATATATATAGTCTAAGGGGTCACAATATAATCAGAGCGTACATAACAATAATAATTTAAGGGCACAACAATAGCAATAATGGGCTTCCTTGGGGCACAACAATAACAACATGGAGGATACATGTGCACAACAATAAAAATAGGGGCTACACTAATAGTAACAATAACGGGAATACACTAGTATTATAGGGACCTAATAGAATGATGATGTAGTACTAACACCCAAGAATAAATCCATAAAAAATATAATGGAAGTATCACCCTTAGTGGTTGTATCATTAGTAGATTAAGATTATTAATCTCATTGAGTTTATTGAGCAATGATTGGGTATGATCTAGAATCGTAATTGATATGTCAAGTAATGAGAAGTAGTTGGTTTATTGCAAATGTGTTTTATTTGAAGAAAAATCTTATGGGATTTATTGCATTGAACTCACAAGAGAAAGGTCCAAACCTACTAGACCTACAATAGTGCCTACCTATGTAAGTGCTATATCTGTAATAAACGATCCATTTTATAAATAAGCACTACCTAGGTATAACTTAGTTAAATTATATCATGCTTACACTTCTCATTATATTGTTTGAATTGTTTCAAAACAATGTTGTTCATTTTTGCTTCTAGTCAATTTTGCAAAAGAGAATCATCGGGAATCATAAAATCTCTTTTTATGTAAATTTATGCTCCTGAAAGTTGAAAGATTCTAATGGTGTGTGGAAATTACTTGCAATAATCAAGGAAGAAGAAATAAATTCATCCCTACTAGTTGGCATGGCCCAACTCAATCCTTTACCCTACATACAACAATTATCAAATTAATGTTCATCATGTATACAAAATAACACATTGAATAATAATAATAAGATGATGCCTTCTCTTTCGCTCTTATAAACTAATCCCTATATATAAAGTTATTTTGTCATAATTAGTATTAGATATATACAAGTATTATATAGCCTTCATCATAAAATTTATTTATATCATAAAAATAAAAATAATGTTGAGTTTATTAATAATTTTTTCTCTTATTAATATTAGATTCTTTATACATGGAAATTATCTATATCTAATAAAGTGTTAATGTTTTAGCTATATAATATATAGAATGAAATGATATAAAATAAGATAATTGTAAAATAAATAAAAAATACAAATATGAAGAATGTAGACTAGCTTCAAACTTCAAATAATAAAGAAACAAGTATTATATTTTTCTTTTTCAAAATAAACAAGTTATAGGATATTTAACATAAACTAGTTTTATATTTTTTTCTTTCAAAACAAGGACAACACTTTGAAGAATAAAAAAAAATTGTTGTGAAAAATAAGAAACTCAAGGAAAATTTGTTGAAACATTTACACTTAAACTCAATTGCAATCTTCAGTTATAAGCATAGTCAATACATAGTGCACATTGAAAAAGAAAAGAACAACACTATGAAGAATAAAAAAAATTATTTTGAAAAATGAGAAGTGCAAGGAAAATTTGTTGAAACATTTACACTTAAATTCAATTGCAATTCTCCATTATAAGCATTCTCAATACATAGTACATATTGAAAAAGAAAAATCAATTATAAATTATAGTGCATATTAAAAACAATAAGTCAATTATAAATTATAATAAAATTTAATGATTAATAAAAAACATTAATACAAAATAAAAACATTTATCTAATAAAAATATTTATTTATTTAATTAAATAATATATATATATATATATATATATATATATATATATATATATATATATATATATATATATAATTTAAAGTTACTAAATATAGTTCTATTATATAAATTTTACATTTACAAAAATATTTTGCATCATATATATACACTAATTTTGAAAATAAATTTTTTTTCGGGTTATCACTATAATATTAAGAGTGTATTCACTATAAGAAAAAACAAAAACTTAAAATGTATTTATTATAAGGGAAAAAAAACCTAGAATATATTTATTATAAGAGAAAATAAACTTTATTGATACCAAAAGTACATTTATTAATAAAGAGAAAGTTTTACGTGACTCACTTTTCAAGCTTTTGCTAACATATTTCAAAATTAAACCAGAATAAAAAAAATATTATAAATATTTTTCTTCATCATTCAAACTAAACACAACATATCCCAAAAATTAAACCCATATGAGAAAGATCCCAAATATTTTGGATTTGAATTCTTTTCATCACCATTCAACCCTATGAGAAGGAAGAAAAAAATAAACTAATTTATGAGAACAATTTGCTTCTCCATTAGTCCACGAGGCTAAAATTAGCTTATGAGACGGATCGCTTCTCCATTAGTCCACGAGGCTAAAAATAGCTTATGGGACAGATTGCTTCTCCATTAGGCCTTTTTCATACGGAGTTTTACAATAAACACTCCGAGCTTGGACAAACTCTTCCCTGAATAAATTATTCCAGGAACTAGCTACCAAAAGACCTGCATAATTTGTCGTAGTGTCTTTGAAAACCTCATAAAATGTTTAATGTTTCTTTGTTTCCACTTTTCCAGAAAAATAAAAAAATACATACTCTTCTTCACCATATAAAATTATATGATGATTAAACCCTTAAGAAAAGATCAAAAATACTTTTCCTAACCATTCAAACTCAACCATCACTATCCAAATTCAACCATCACAAAGGGTTACCGAAATCAAGCGACTTTGGCTCATGGCAAAATACTACATAATCTTCAAGCTGTTGCTAACATATTCCAATGCTTAAACCAGAATGAAAAGGATTACAAATACTTTTCTTCACCATTCAAACTTAAACTTAAACAATTAACCCATATGAGAAAGATCCTAAATACTTTTTAGTACCATTCAAACTAAAGCCAACCTATCTCAATGATTGAATCTGAATGTGAAAGATCACAAATACTTTCCCCACCATTCAAACTAAACCATCACAAAGGGTTACTTAAGTCAAGCGACTTTGACTCATGGCAAAATACTATAGCAACTGCTTTGGCAGAGAGGACGATACTGATATATTCAATTCACTGCGCATTAAAAATGTGTCATATTAGGATTCAATTCAATGTCCGCCTTGCAAAACTACAAAATGGATAAAAGTCATACTTGTAACGAGTATTGAATGAATGATTCCAAGTGTTTCCAGGCGGCCCCTCCCTCATGGGAAAGGGAAGAAACAACAGCTTTACTCACCGGCTTCAACCTCCGCTTTACCTCCACTCCCTCCTCCCCGCTGAATAAAATCACTACCGCTCTCTCAAATTCATCCTGTCTAGCAACCCCGTTGATCATCTTCATCTCCACCGCCACTTTCGCTTCCCTCGCCAAAAGCAGAGCATTAACCGGCTGGTTCGTCTGCAGCGGCAACGCGATGAACAGAACCCCCGCAGCCATGATTTCCACGCTCGAATTCCATCCGCAGTGGCTGATAAAGGCCCCTGTCACTTCGTGCGCCAAAATGGCTCCCTGCGGAACAGCTTCGCTATAACTTAATTCAAATTCAAATCGTGCCCAATTACAAATTCAAAATTGATGATGCATGGATGGGGATCATGGTATGATGGACGCATCATGTTCAGCGAGGAGGAGCGGCGCGGAGGGAGCGAGTGGCGGAGGCAAGGTCCATGATTCGCGAGTTGCCAGAGTTGCCAGAAAGCTGCGGGAGTCGCCGGCCGGAGCTGTCCCATCATCTTCCAATTCGTCGAACGAAAGACACTTCCTTTTTTTTCTTCTGCGTGGATCTCCCGAGATCCCTCTTATACCTAGTTAAAGACAGGTTTTTGATTGAGCTTGCATACGGGATAGTCATGAGATCTTTTAATTAATTTTTGAGCGTAATAAATCGGAGATATGGGATTCACATGGAGGTACCATCACCAGAATTGGTGGGGTGGGTAGTTAGGCGCCGGGTAGTTGTATCAATGAATGAATGAGTGATGGGATGTTTTCTCTGACTACGTACCCACTATTCTGCAGTGTTTAAGATATGTAGTCGCTTTACACATTACATTAGTCACTTTACCTTTAATGGTGAATTTCCCTGATACGCGTATAGTGGAAATATAAGAGTGCGTATAGTGGAATTATAAGAGTGTTGTGAACGCATTTAGATCTGTTTCCCATGCATTACTATCTTGGCATTTGCGGTATTATATTTTTGAGTTCTTCAGTTCGGTTGATTATAAATATTTCACACTCAGCATA
The DNA here is from genome assembly GCA_034641835.2 of Pinus albicaulis. Lineage (NCBI taxonomy): Eukaryota > Viridiplantae > Streptophyta > Pinopsida > Pinales > Pinaceae > Pinus > Pinus albicaulis. The sequence continues at coordinate 979,018,563 of CM076572.1, forward strand.
GCAATTGAAAATGAAGATATTTTTGTTTTGTGCGAAGTAGATGTAGTGTCTGTGCAAGTGAAGTGCAAAAGAAAGGAGGAAGATAGTAATTTCGACTACCAGTCAAATATTGATTCTCGAAGTTTCGATGAGAACGGAGTATTTAAAGTCGAAGGAAGGTGATAAGCACATCTTTACCACCGATGGAAATTTAAACTTGTCCTCCTCCTCGTGCCCTAAAGAATTTTTGTGGCCACTCTTCCACTTCCCAAAATCCCATCCCAATCCCAAAACTTATCCACTTCCTAAGTTCCCAGTTCCAAAATTCCCACGAAAGACATTCCCTCCTCTTCCAAAACTCCCACCAAAAACATTCCTTCCTCTTCTAAAATTCCCTCCAAAAATATTACCTCCGCCTCTTGTGAAGTCTCCTCCCAAGCCATTCTTCCCTCCTACACCCTCGATATAACCAATCCCTCCCCCTTTTCCAAAGTCTCCTCCGAAGCCATCCTTCCCTCCTACACCCTTGATAAAACCAATCCCTCCCACTTTTCTGAAGTCCCCTCCCAAGCCATCCTCCCCTCCTACACCCTTGATAAAACCAATCCCACCCACTTTTCCGAAGTCCCCTCCCAAGCCATCCTTTCCTCCTACACCCTTGACAAAACCAATCCCTCCCACTTTTCCAGAGTCCCCTCCAAAGCCTAAAACAAAGCCTATCCCAGCCCCTTATGCCACATTCTCTCCAAAGCCCTGGTTTCCTCCTATGCCCTGGTTTCCTCCTAAGCCTAAAACAAAACCAAATTTTCCACCTATTCCCAAATTCCCGCCTCAACATTCATTTCCTTCTAAGCCTAAAAAAAAACCATCCTCACCAACTTTTCCCAAATTCCCTCCTAAATCTTCATTCCCTCCCCAAACTTAAAACAAAACCAATCCCACCACCTCTTGATAAATTCCCTCCTAAACCTTCTCTTCCTCCACAACATAAAACAAAGCCCGTCCCCCACCTCTACCTAAATTTCCTCCCAAACCATTTTTTCATCCAAAATAAAAAGAAAAAATCTATCTTCTCACCTTTTCCAAAATTTCCTCTAAAACCCTTATGCCCTCCCAAACCAAAAATAAAACCAAACTTACCACCTCTTCCAAAATTCCCTCCAAAACCCTTCTTCCCTCCCTACATAAAATAAAACCAATCCCACTGCCTCTTCCAAAATTTCCTCCATAGTCAAAACTTAACTTACCTCCCCATCCAATTCTCTCACGTCCTACTCATCTTTAATATTATTAGAGTAGCCCTACCTTTTTCCATCATAAGCACAGCTAGAATTCCATAATCAACCTAGTATTATGCATTTGATTTATTGGTTATATGGATATTTAACTTTGGACTTTGTTCCGAGACCATAAATAAAGCTTATGGCAGACTGTATTATTAAAATGTGATATGTTTACATTTTTAAATATGGATATTTAAGTTTGACTTTGTTCGAAGACCATAAATTATAATTTTATGGGAGAGTGTATTATGAAAATGTATATGTTTAGATTTATTTATTAAAAAGTGAGTTATTTCATAATTGTTTTGTAATAAAATTGTGTCATTCATTTTTTTTAAAATTATATATTTAATTAATCCAGTTAATTATTTAATTAAAAAATTAATATTTTTTATCATCATATCATTCACTAGGAATTAAATCTAAGTGGGAAAGATAACAACCGTCCTACCAAACCACATAATATGACTTTAATTGACATATTTAATATGAATACATCTTTAAAACATAAAATATATTCATTTTCTAGCAAATAAATAACTAAGAAAAAAATATATTAAAATTAAATATATAATAGATTTACCAAATGAATTTTGACCAGCTCAGTTCCATTTTCAATGTTTTAAAGTAATATTTTATTGTTAGGCAATAAACATCGAAATAGATATTAAATAGAAAAAGAAGAAGAATATGTGTGTTGAGAAATATATATAAGAATGAAAGGTAAGCCTTTTTGCGGGGGCAACCTCCATTTACAATAAAACAAATGTACAAGAATGAGATGAGATGCTCTAAAACAACCTCTCCTTAAGATATATAGGATACAAATTGTACAATTACAATTAAAAGGTCTAGCCAATGACACTAATATAACAATAGAAATATAACTCATTATCTAAGAATTTAGATGGGATTTATGAATAACATGGGGCTATGTCTGGGGCATAAAATGCCCCTCTCCTTCAAATAGATGATGTCCTCAACACTTGAATATTATGGTATTTTTGGCATGAATAACCCATCTTATGATGTCACCTCCTCCATTAGTAGGTTCTTTAATTTGACGAGATACTGAGTAATTGCTCATTTTTGAAGCTTCTGAATCATTGTTTCAAGGATTGTTTATGGTAATATTATTTATCCTTTTTCATTATTCTCTCGTAAAATAGTTTAAGGTGGGATTTTATCACCAATTACATTTTTTAACCAAGAAATATGGGGGATTGGTTATACATGTAAATATGGAGGAAACTAAAATTTGTAAGCCATACTTCCAATCCTTTGCAACACCTTATAAGGGCTATAATACTTGGGTGCTAATTTATTGTCTCTTTGTGCTTAAGGGATATTGTTTTTACGGTTGTAGCCTCAAAAATATGAAATCCTACACTTCAAATTCCCTATCACTGCAATGTTTATATGTTTTATGTTTTATGTTTCATCCTATTTTATGCCATAACCAACTTGTCCTTCAATAGTTTGAGAACCTCTTGTTGGTGCCTTACGTGGTTCTTGTTTATAGATTATTTATCCTATGACTAGGGTCAAAATCATAATTGAACATAAACTCAGTCCCAAAGTAGTAATAGCATACATTCAAGTAAAATGGTTATGGAGTACATACTTGGAAAAATCAAAGTCTGAAGTATATCTTGATTGGAAAGTCCTCATTTTTATGTCCTGCTACAAAACCAACCTTGTATACCTACACATAAAGAGAGCAAGCTACAAGTAAAAATGAAAAAAGAAGCAAATCCTAACTCCTTTAAATGTCCTATAATTTCACCATCAACTGGAAGGAAACCAAGCTCCCGAAAATGGACGAAATTGTGGCCTCTTTAATTTTCCCAATAACTCTTATTTTCTAGAAAATAAAAAAATGACCATTTTATTTTAATAAATAACAAAAAAATTAAAAAATAGGGTGGCGAGTCACCACCCCCGCCACCCTCTCCATCAAATATGTGATTGCATTATATATGGGGTGGCAGGTGTCCAAACCCTGCCACCTTGACACCACATTTATAACAATGTTGGGTAGGCTGCCCACCAGCAGATCCGACCCCTCCACTCTCCGCCAAGTGGCATACTCTAGAATTGGCGGGGCTCGAACTCGCCCGGCCTGGTGGGGTCGGCCCACCACCCGGGTAGTTCCACATTCAACGCTACCAAAAATTAAATACCAACCAAAATATTAATGCAGTTATGTGTGATGTTAAAATGCACCAACCAAAAATAGGAGGGGCGAGATTTTGTCTCCCGACCTCCCCTCAACAAATTTCATTTTAAAACCAATATGCCAATAACCTCATATGGTAAACTCCACCCACCAAATTATATAAAAACCCATCTTCATAGTGTGCCCATGGTAGGAGACGAGCACGAATTTCCAGAATAGTATTTTTTTATTGCAGGTGCAGAACCATGAGTGGCCAAAGGGGTGGAACCTTGCCCGGTGAATCTTGAGGGGCATCAAAAAGATTCCTTGAGGTATCGAACTTGCGGGAGGCAATTTTTGACAAATTTTATGTCGATTTTACACTTCTCGGTGACAAGAAATCATTGACGTTGTCTGTTTCAGCAATAGAGCTTCCCATCTTTTAGCCATTTTCCATATTGGAGTGATAGCTTCAAATTCCCAAGTGTGGTCAGTCGATTTTGTGCCTCTCAACGCCACGAATTCGATGGTGCAGCATTCGCCCTCAGCTCTTGCAGAACAACATTCTCCCTCAGCATTCGCCCTCGGCTCTTGCAGAACAACATTCACCCTCAGCTCTTGCAGAACAAAATTTGCCCTCAACATTCACCCTCAGCTCTTGCAGAACAACATTCGCCCTCAGCTCTTGCAAAATGGTAAGTTCTTACCTCAGGCCCTTCCTCCTATAGTAGGGTTGACTCTATTTGGGTTTTTTTGGTCAATTCCATTGGATTGTGTTAGGCTATAGGGTTCTCTAGAGATGTCTTCCAATGTTCTTCCGGATGAGTTTCAAAGAGGATGTGTAAGATGTGTTTGTGCTTGCATGAATTTGACTCCACCAGTTTCATGAAGTTTAAGCTATGGATTTTAGTTCGACAAACTCATCCATCTCAACACCTAGTAACGAATTTCCCTTGGTCTGATCTATATTGAAGGTGAAGTGCAAAGTGGTAGAGAATGGGAGATCGAAAGTCATCAACTTTATCACAAGGGTAGTACTCCATATCGAAAGTGATGAGCTTTAGTTCTCCAGATTTGGGGATTTTCTGATGACATACCAAAGGTCACATCCATACAACCATATCAAGGTCAATGTTGAGATCATTCTCATATAGATATAGGTCACTGATATATAGGGTTAATATCATCATAACTATCCATGGAAACCGAATGGTTACAAAATCTGTGATTGTGGTTGGTTCATTTATAATTATTACCCATTTACAGTAGAGAACAAAAACACTAAATATGGCCCAAGCAGAGCCTTTACAATAGGCAATGGAATTGCAGCTGCTTCATCAATAACCAATAGCTCCACTTGAGAAAAAATTTCATAATATTGGGGCTGGATATACTGTAGAGCAAACAATTGTAGTTATCATTCGTGCTCCAATATATTAATATACTTCTTACATTGAACTCAAGAAAGGGAAACAAGAAAATGCTAGCCATCATACAATGCTTTGACATAAGAGTTTTGAGTGACATACTTGAAAAAAGAACTCATCCACTGATATTTATAATCATTTGAGTTATTCAAGTTAAACACAATGTCAAGAATCAAGATTCAATACCCTTTATTATCTTCATCACCCAATACAAGATTTAAATTTTTCCCAAAGAAACGCTTATTAAATTGGCAGCCATTATTTCTCCCTGCTTAAAAAACCCTACATTTAAATGAAAACAAGCATTGGATTTCAACTACAAAAATCTATTAGTGTTCAAGTGTACATGTGTGCATCACTTGTGTAGGGTATTCCTTTTCCACTTTCACATTATCCAAGAATGTGTGCAGTATAGTTCATATTTTTTGTGATTTAGATTATCTTGAAAAAGGAAAAGTAAATTATTTCCCATGGAAAAATAAGGTTTTCCCTTTTTACTACTGGAAATGGTACAAAAAAGTTCCATTTCTACCCGAAACTCCTATGAAACAGGAACCAAATAAAGGTCATGTCCTCAATGGACATCATTTGGCTTTGAAAATGGCCATTGCACCGTGTTGTTTCTTATATTACATCACGATAGTTTCTTAGGTCATTTCTTGTTTCTTGAGATGAAAAACAACCAAAGAAATCGTGAAGATCCTTTCAAGAAATAAATGACCATTTCTCAATCATATATAAACTATTTTTTATTTTATTCAGTGGTTGCTTACTTTGAGAGAAATTTGACACTTTTATAAGGAACATAACATAAAAACACAAAATGGGAAGGAATTGATGAGGTAGATGACCTTTAGTTGTTGTCAATTAAGAATTTATAATACACGATGCATGTTCTATACTACAAACTAGATTCCTTCCTAGAGTTAGGACACAGAGTATTGAATCAAAGTTGTAGTTTCTAACTTCTTGTATTGGTTCATCAATCTTGAAATTCAGACATTGCATGTCTTCATTGCTTCATGTTTGAATAATTTGCATCATATCGTACAATAGGAAATTAGGAATTATGATTATTATTACTTTATGGATTTTTTAAGTTACTTTTAAGTTTGCATGGTTTAGTGTGAAATTATTCTAGTGTGCCCCTAGGCCCAAGTGAAGGAATGCCAAGGACTGAGAACCCTAGTTTTTAAATGGTATTGTTTCTTATACCCAAAAACCCCTCAACATCACTTCTTATTATTTCTTAACAATAGTGTTGTAAACAATTTGAGAATTGATATAGCAAAATCTCGCACTTCTCAAGATAAAGTCCTAAAGCTAAAGTGTGATACCATGTGTGATTCAATAGCCCCATTGTCACCTCACCAACCTCTTTTCACTTCGGGCTATCTCTCCTCCAACTCAAGGGGGGTTCTCCCTAGTAGATGTTAGGGATCTAATGGCCCAACCAAACCAAGTTAAGAGCCCCCTAACTCTCTAAGTTTACTACTATCAATCAAAATATTGAACAATAGGGTCAGACATGCATCCTGAAGATAAAATTTCCAGGGTAATTTTGGGTAATTTCAAAGGGAAAGTCCCCAAACACATATAATCAAGGAATTATAACGCGATTTCAAACATTAAATATCAACAAAATCATTTAAAGGATATTGAAAGGAAAAAGGTGATGGAAGATAGAAAGTGCCTTACTTAAATGCTCTAAGGATTTTTCAATAGTTGCTCCAAAAGCTTCACTTCAAGGCCCTTCAAGATCGTCTCCAACAATGCTATACCATCAGCTTCAACAATGTTGCTCCAAAAATGTCCTCAAGGTTTTTGCAACAAGTTTACTAGAAGTTGCTCCAATAATATATTCAATAATGTCTTCATTGTCAACTCGTCTCTTGTTTGGGTTCCTTAATGTGCAATGACATGTTTCCAGGACTGAATTCAATGCAAGGCATATTTGAAACTCTAACTCTATCTTCTAGTTTCTTATTAGAAATTATTTAAGTTTTCATTTTGTGTTTTCAAGTTTTTACATTTATAATTTTATTGCAATGTGGCAGACTGATCAGGGCAGTACAGGAACAACCCCGAGACGGGATGATCGCGGAAAGAGGCTAGCGGAAGAACATGTAAAGTGCCAGGATTGCTCTATCTTCAGGTATTTTAGTTATTTACATAATTGAAATAATATTAATTTTGTTCAAATATGCAGACACCTAGCCGTGGTACGCCTGATGATTCCCTCTATGAGGAAGAGCTTTCTTCATCCCTATCTCCAGTGCTCTTGTTGCATAAAATGGCATGAAATGCAAGGTCGGAATTTGATACTTTGATAGACACGCCTCAAACACCTGAAATAGAAGAGAGGATAAAAAAACTTATGACCTAGCTAGAAACATATCAGGTAATAATAAAAATTCAAAAGGATTTTTTTTTGTTATGCATGAGATGAATTGTGATAGATTGATTTTTAATTTTTACATTGACTAAACTAACAAAAAGTTCTTTTGTATGTAACATTTTCTGACACTTGCTGAACCCAGAAACCCTCTCATACACCTTCAACTCCTTTAGGTGCTAGCCAAGAAACACACCCTGCCCAAGAAGACACCCAGCCAACCGTTGAACGTGTTGGCAGTGATGAGGCTGATATAGCCAACTACATTATTGCGTTTCCTAGAGCTACACGTGTTAGCTCCACAGGGACCATTAATGGCATGTTGTTGGTGAAAAATGAAGGTGTCCCTATAAAGCACGTATAACTCCTAGGTAAATTTTAATATTTTAACTATTTCATGTACTCTATTTAAAACATATTTATCATGATTTTTATTTTTAAATTAATGATAATATATTTCTTTTTTTTCTGTGTAGGAAACAATGAGTTCTATAGGTTTTTGGAGAGCCATGCGTTGGTAATTTTTTGCCCAACCATACGCACAAGGTGGAATTCCCAGAATTCCAACCTGAAAAAAGAACTTCTAGATTATCTAGAAGCCTTTTTTGGGGTCGACACATTTGACAAAACAACGATGGCTCGGGTAGCCGGCAAATATTTGAAATATGCCAGGGACACCTATAGGACGCAATTGCAATTTAACCCTAGATACGAGCATCCTCTCATAGTTCCAAAGAGTGAGTGGAGAGCACTCATCCATGATGGAAAAGAGAAAAGGGCAAAGAAAGAAGGAAAAATTCCAACTAGACCCGCAAGGTAAATTACAACTTTAATTCAATAGCTTTAATTTTCTCTATGTCTAAAATAAAAGTGTGCTACATCATATCTAACTTCAATATTTTGATGATAGGTTGCCTGAAACCTCAAAGGCAACCAAAGCTAGGATTGAAGACAAGGGCAATCACAAGCTAGGCCAGGGTGGCTACTTGAAATTAGCCGCAAGAATTGTAATTAAGTAGCTAAACATCTTATAATTAATTGTATCGCCTTCCAACGTTTTTGTAATCCTATAAAATATGATTAAAAATACACAATCATATGTAATGTAGGGTGATGACTTCGGAACAGAAACTACAAAGGAAGATAAAAATATCGCTTTCCATTTCGGCTATCAAGCCGTAGTTGAACGTCGCAGAAGCTTGGGGCGGGTCCCAAGATCTAGAATGCCTGATAAGGTAAAACATTAACCTTTCAATATGTTTGTTTTCGTCCATAAATTTAATGTCTAACAACTTTGTTTAAATCAGGGGAGCAGCACTACCGACGAGGCAAATAACCTAGTTTTAGAGCCAGATGTAGATGTTCCTCACGTGCAACCTGATCATTGTAGTGGGGACCAGGCCGACAATGCTACTATCAGTGAGGGCCATGACGGTAATTAATTTCCACTTATATTTTTTTCTAATTATACCTTGATGGTTGTCCTTATAATGTTTTTTGTTTAAATGACAGAGAATGTTTCCCTTGAGGATCTTACCACCAGAGAGGAAGACAGGGCAACAGTCCCAACGGCGACAACTGGTGCACCAGGTAAATAATCTCATTACAATTTTTTTTATTAATATTACCGAACTAGTTCAATGATATTTAAAAACTGACAATTAAAATTTAATATTATCTGTTTTTGTAGGCGATGCCCCATCACTGGATGAGACCAGACATCGTGACTACGCAACTAGGTCAGCAGTGCGGGTCGAAAGGCATGAAACAGGAGCAGAGCACAATGATATTGATGATGTAATTAGGAGCTTTAGAAATAGGAAGAAGAAAAATAAAATTTGATAATGTAAAATATTGTATTATTATAAGACAAACGTTACCATACTTGGAACGTTTTTTGCGTTATATAAAAAACTCATTTATCATATTATTTTTATGTCAAGCATTAATTGCAATGTTTCCTTGCGTACTTTTTGTTGAATTTTTTTTTTATTAGTTATTGAATATTTTTTTTTATGCTCATGAAAGTAAAAAATGAAATATAGATTGGGTATTGGGGAATTGAGAGTGATGTGAGGGGGGGGGGAGGGGCCATAAGAGCTTCCACCTTCACGTGGTTGGCCCTGTTTAGTAGAAAATAATTTATTGGAGCGATTTAATCTTGGAGCAAACCTCCCTCGATCCAACGTAGCAACAAAAAAGTCACTGTTGACTTAGTTGCTACTCTTTCAGATCGTGGGAGGCTTGTTCCAAGTTCATGCGACTCCAATAAATTGTTCTTGAAACGAAGAGGATCTTATTCAGGTACGTTTTGGCATTTTCAACATATGTTCTAACATTATCATAAGAATTCATCTTAGAGTAAAAAATACTACATCAATTACTTGTATTTATTGTATAGATAATGATGGATTTTGATTGACTTGGCAATGCAGGTACAATTCCTCTTGCATCATGAGCAATACAACTTGTCAACCAGGGTCATGTCCAGGATATTTTTTCTTGTGCGCTTGACCAAGTTCGTAATGTCACATTTTGTAAGTTCCTTTACAGTTCATAATTCAATATTAAGCTTGTTCATGATTATTATCTAGCTTTTTTGTATGTGTTTTTTCATCTATTTGACTGCAAGCAACTCTGCATGTTTCCTGTTGTTCACTATGATTTCTCCCATTACCACTCTCAGGATGAATTCAAATTTATTTTTACATAGGTTACTTTATTGTTACTATTATTTCTCCATTTACGATTTCATAGGTTACGTCATGTAAAGTTGTCAATCTCAGGTTGGTGATGAGCTTTAGTTCTCCAGATTTGGGGCTTTTCTGATATTTTATCCCTCATGTCATTCTTGCATCACCTTGTTGTTTGAGCTTGCCAATTGTCTACCACTTGTACCAATTGGCACATGTCAATCTCTGAGTGGTGCCACATTTCACCTATTTTCAGCCCACTTGATCAGCTGAAAAACTCAAATCCACACACCATGTGTCTTTATCATGGAGTGCCACGTGTCCTAGATATTTATGCCGATAGGCCTTCTGTTATGAAAGAGATCATTTTTTTTTCGTCAACACTTCTTATCTAGGCACGACACCTGTTACTTGTTTAATCTGATGGTCACAGTCTCTCGGGTTACCTTCTAGGTTTGACATACCATTGGTTTCTAGTATATTTCCATGGAATCAGTCTGAAAATACCAACAACAATCCACACACCTGCAACTGTCGACAGACCTGCCATTTTAGTAGCTGCATTTCCGCAACTGCCAATACACCTGCCATTTTAGTTGTTGCATTTCGGCAACTGCCAATGCACCCGCCATTTCATTCTCTTGGACTCTGTGTATGCATATTTTTCATATAATTTTATCACGAAGATGGCTGCAGTGCTTTGACATGCCTTTGAATATTTTTGCAGGTTAGAAGACATTTTAGGACAGAGCTATTGAATAGAATTGATGAGATAGTTGTATTTGATCCTCTTTCTTGTGATGAGCTCAAAAAATTTGCTAGACTACATATGAAAGATGTAGCGATTCATCTTACAGAGAGAGGTGTTGCTTTAGGGGTTACATATGCTGCTCTGGATCTTGTTCTTCAGGAAGCCTATGATCCTGTAACTAATCACTTTATTTTGCTTTCTTTCTTATTCAGAGTCTATCTTACCAGGGGATGTGCCTGCTATGGTTTTTTATGAGATCGTTGTCAATTTCATCACCATCCCTCATAATATCTTTTATTTTGTTTATAAATAATAAACAATTATTACACCAAACAATAACCAATTAACTATACTATGAGTAATATGATATCTTGAAATAATTCTCATTATAATTTCATAACCTCTTCTCTCACTTGGTGGTGTCTATATCACTAAGTGTGTCTTCTTTAAAATTATAGTTACAGCAGGAAATGAACAATCAACTACACTGTGAGTGATATCTTGTAATAACTCTTATTATAATTTCCTAACCTCTACTCTCACTAGGTGTCTGTATCACTAGGTGTATCTATTTTAAAATTATAGTTTCAATGGTAGATAAATTGTTATCTTAAAATTATAGCTTTGATGGTGATACCTTGTGATTGATAATGCAGTTTGAAGCAACTTTGGCTTTGACTAATATAGTCTCAGGAACCTCTAAGAATACAAAGGTTGTGATTGATTACCGGGCGCTGCCTCTATTTGTGGAACTTCTTACCTCTGGGAATGATAATGTTCGAGAACAAGTAGCACGTTTATTTTAGAGGCATAAAATTATTCTTCCCAACTATCTTTAAATGTCTATAATTTTGGTTCAATTTGATTTAAAAAACTAGTACCCAACTTTGAGTTCAACTGGTGTTCATGTAAGGCTGTTTGGGCTTTGGGAAATATTGTTGGAGACTTTGCAACATTTAGGGATCTTGCCCTCATTCATGGAGCTCTGAGGCAGGTGCTTGCCCAATTGAATGATACTGCCGGAATTTCAATGATAAGAAATGCTACATGGGCTCTGTCAAATTTTTTCCGTGGTAAACCCCAACCACTATTCGAACATGTAAGCAGAATACATTTTCTGCCTCTTCTTCTGATCTGAAACTGTAAGAACAAAGTATTTCTCATACAGAGATTGACTGTAGGGGCATTCACCAGATCTTTCACCTTTCAAAGAAAGGATGAATCCGAAGGCTACCTGGCCCTTCTACAGACTTTGCCTAAAGAAATAAATGTAATCACTGAGATCCGATCAATGAAAGTATTTGTTTTAAGTGCAAAGTATTCATTGATCCAACTTTAATGTGTGAATAGGCAAGTATACATATTCTGCAAATGAAGTATAATGGTTTGAAGATGAACTAATAAGTTTTGTTCACTGTTTAAACCTGCTTGGGAAAAGTTTGCTTATAAAAATTTACTGTTTAAAAGAGAAGAATCTGAAAATATGCAGCAAAATTATACAGTATGACAGCAAATAATTTTTTAAGTGGTTCACCCCTCTCTTGGGCTACCTCCGCTGGGTCCAAAAGCCTCTAATTAGTCTTTTCTCTTTTTGATTAAATGCTAAAAATGTGAATACAACTGTATAGAAGCCTCAAATGGAAAAATAAACTGCAAATTAATATTCAGAAGGCTCAAATTAGTATAAAATGACTAAACAAACACCTCCATTGGATGAAGGTAGTCCAAAACAACTCTTCTTCCCTTAGGCCCTGGTGGCTACACGACCAAAAACGCTGGTAAATTCTCTGTTAGAGTGCCCTGATGGCTCTACAAACACTCCCAAAACCTCGATAATGATCAATTACCCCAGAATCAAAAAAAATTTCGTATCAAAAGGCCTTTCCTAGCCAAAGTTATGGCTCTTTTACTCCAACTGCCAGTTTGGCCTAGAAAAACTCCACTTAATCTGGTGGAACTATAGTTAATCCGACTAAACTGGAGATAAGAGCTAAAATTGGGGTGGACCACTGAAACTGCTGCTAGAGGAAGGGGGCTAGTGGATAAGGTCCACGTGACCAGACTGAACGGAGGTGGTTGAAGAACTTGAGTTATATGCGCTGAAACCTTAATGTAAAACCATATGTTTTAAATAATTCCGCTCTCGGTGCTATTTACACGGGACCATGTCCCAAACGAATTCCACGCCAATGGTTTAAATAAACAAACATAACCGTGGCGTAATGGTTAAAACATTTCGTTTGAATCCACCCGACCCGGTTTCAAATCCTGCCGAGTCCATAACAATATTTTTTAAACGCGCCATTCCTTCCGCCTTGGGGCCACGTGGTGCTCTGTGATAGGCTGCCACTGGAATATTCCCCAGAATATTCTATGGAATATTCCACATAATATTCCCAAATTATTCTGTGGAATATTCTTTTTTTAATAAAAATAATTTTTATAAAGTCAATTTTGGCATTTTTTTAATTGACATTGGCGAATTTCAAAATGCAATATATCCTCCATACGATAACGGATTTGAGTGCCGTTCACGGCATTGGGATCGTATCTCCGAGCTCTTTCCAGTCGATCTATTTCAGAGAAATTCTGAGCAACTTCATTTTTGAGCATTTTTCTACAAGAGACTTGATCTCCTGATCACACCTCCCAAATGGGAAGCTTTTGGACCCTCAAAAGCTTTCAATTACCTGTTAAGAAGGTGAGGATACAGCCTCCTCACCTGTTCCAGTTCTATCCAATTTTATTTGCTTGGTTTACTGCCTTTTAAACCAACTCTTAGATAATCAACATCTCCCCTCCTTGAAGTGCATGTCCTTCTGTCAAGGATTGCATCTTCTTTCAACTCATCCAAAAATTCTGGCAAGAAATATTCTATGGATGGTAGCTGAACATGATTTTCAGAATCATCAATAATAGGAGGTTCATACAAACGTAAATTTTCCATATTAACAACGGAATACATTTGCATGGATGAAGGCAAATCTAGTTGAAAAGCATTATTTCCAGCTTGTTTAAGGATTTTGTATGGACCATAACGAATAGGCTTCAGATTTTTACCTTCTCCTTGCATTCTATCCTTACTTATATGCAACCATACCTCATCTCCTTCTTGAAACTTGTGATCAATTCTATGTTTGTCATGTCTTTCTTTGTACTTGCCTTGACTCTTTTCAAGCTGTTCTTGAACTTGCTGATGAATGAGCTGAATTCTTTCAATGAACATGCGAGCTTTGTCAATGTCACTATGCCCATCAATGGTAATATCCTTATCAAGAATGAAGTCTAATGGTGACTTAGGCAAATATCCAAAACTTGCTTCAAATGGCGAAGTATTTGTAGAAGAGTGTTTGGCCCAGTTGTAAGCATGCTGAATGTAATGCAAATGCTCATCCCAAAGCTTGGGATGCTTGCTGCAATACCCTCTCAAAAGATGCACAATGGTTCTGTTCACTAACTCTGTTTGGCCATCTGTTTGTGGATGGAAAGCAGTACTCTTTTTCAACTTGGTGTCCATCATCTTCCATAGATTGGACCAAAAATTCCCAACAAATCTGGAATCCCTATCACTAACAATAGAAGTAGGCAAGCCATAATGAACCCATACATGTTGAAAATATAAATCAGCAGTTTGTTCAGCAGTTATAGTTTTCTTACATGGCATAAGAATACACATCTTGCTGAAACGATCAACTACTACAAAAAGATAATCATGTTGCTTTCTAGATAATGGTAATCCCCCAACAAAATCCATAGAAACACTTTCCCATGGTCTAGAAGGTACCGGCAATGGCGTATACAATCCAAGCTTCCTATTGCTAGGCTTGCTTGTAGCACATAATGAACAACCTCTAATGAAACGTGTAACACTATCTACCATGCAAGGCCAGTAAAAATACCTCTGTAGATGTGCCACCGTTTTGCTTACACCGAAATGACCAGCAATAAGAGAAGAATGAGCTTCTCTCATCATGCTTAATCTCTCTCCCTGTGGTATACATAACTTTCCCAAGTGAAACAACAAATTTTTATGCAAATGATAATCATTCTCCTCAACATGATTCCCTTTACTCAAGTTAGCATACACCTCTTTAAAATCTTCATCTAATGCATACTGTTCTATGTAGCTTTCATGCACAATAGAATCATTCTTAAGCAAAATACTAGCACTAATAATAGGCCTTGAAATCATATCAGCAACTTTATTGTTAATACCTTTCTTGTACCTTATTACCAAGTGAAATTGTTGTAGGAAACCCATCCATCTGAAATGTCGTGACTGCTGCAATTTACTTTACGACTGCAAATACTGTAAAGGCTGATGGTCGGTATGCACAATTGTTTCTTTTCCCATCAAATAGTGCTTCCACTTTTTGACACTTTGTACCAACGCATACAACTCGTTATCATATGTAGGATAATTCACAACAGCACCATTAAATGTTTCAAAATGAAAAGCGATAGGCTTACCATGCTGTAAGAACTGCACCCATGGCATAATCACTAGCATCTGTCTGAATCTCGAATGGCTATCTCAAATCTGGTAATGCAAGAACCGGAGCTGAACTGATCTTTTCTTTCAAAGATTCGAAATATTTTTGTTGCTTACTTCCCCATTGGAAAGCACGCTTCACACTTGTCACTGCATGCATAGGAGCTGCTATGGCAATAAAGTTAGCAATAAACTTTCTCCAATACTGAGCTGCACCCAAAAAAATTCTTACCTCTGTAATGGACTTGGGAGTAGGCCAATTCACAATAGCTTCTACTTTGGAAGGATCAATTCTCAAAGCGCCTCCACCTACTATGTGTCCCAAATAAGCCAAAGAAGTCTTTCCAAATTCACACTTTGACATCTTAAGAAATTACTGATTTTTCTTCAAAACATCAAGTACTTTACTGACATGCATGACATGATCTTCTCTTGTCTTGCTGAAAATCAAGATTTCATCTAAGTAGACAATAAAAAAATCATCAAGAAAAGGACGTAAGACATCATCCATTACCCGCATGAAAGTTGCAGGTGCATTGCATAAACCAAACGGCATCACAAGCCACTCAAAGAGTCCTTGTTTGGTTTTAAAAATTGTCTTCCAAATGTCTCTTTCTTAAATTCTTACTTGATGATAACCACTTCTTAAGTCTAACTTAGTGAAATATCTTGCATCTTTCAGCTGATCTAACAAATCATCTATTCTTGGAAGTGGGTAACGATTCTTTACCGTTATCTTGTTCAAAGCTCTGAAGTCAACACACATACGCCAAGTTCCATCTTTCTTCGGAATCAACACTATTGGTGACCCACATGGAGAAGTGCTTGGCCTTATGAAACCCTTGTCCAACAAATCTTTAATCTGCTTCTTTATTTCAGCATTCTCCATAACAGACATGCGATACATGCCTATGCTAGGAAGAGGACAATCTGGATGTAAATGGATTTCATGCTGAATCTCCCTTTTAGGAGGTAAACCTGTTGGCTCATGAAACATCTCATGATGTGCATCAACTACATCATATAAATCAGATTTAAGATTTGCATCACAATTTTCAAATGACTCATGATTCACATCAACTTTTGGCTTGACCATAAGAAGTACAAAACTCTTTCTTGAATTGACTAGCCTTTTTACCTGTCCTGCATTTACCATTGCAACATTTGTCTTCTTGCGATGAGCTCTGACAATAAACTCCTTGCCATATTTGAAAAGATGATATTTGTTTTCATGGCGATAGAATATCGCTTTCCTGTCAAACAAGTAAGGAATTCCCAAAACAATACCAGATATATCAAGTGGAACCACATCAAGTTCAACTGTGTCAATAAAGTGTGTAGTTATTGCAAAGCGCAATATGAACTTCCTTGAGACTTGCAAGTTGGCATCCTTGCATATCCATCCAAGTGGATAAGGCTTCGGATGTGGAATGGTCTCAAGTTTAAGTTGCTTGACCAAGTCTTCAGATATAAGGTTAGCTTGTGACCCACTGTCAAATAGTGTGTCAATTTTGGTATGTTTTGACACTACCCTCACATGGAACAGTTCAATTCTTTCTTCCTCATTAGGAGTTTGTGTATGACAGTTTGAAGAACTAGCACTTGCTTGAGTTTCAATTTCCTTCCATTTCAAACTTTTCAAACCCATGGCTGTAATTTTTGTTTCGTCACCTGAATCATCACCTAAATCTTGTGGTGTAGTTGTAGTAGCTGCATTTTTCTTCTTTCCCTTGATTTTGTTAAACTGGTTTCTTTTTTCAGGATGAAGTTTCCAACATTTTTTCTCTTCATGGCCACTCTTTGAACAATGTTTAAAAATGACCTTTTCACCCTCTTGTTTGATAAATGCATTTTTCTTGCCTTTTCCTTTGTTTTTCTCTTTGTTCCTTCCTTTGAAAGTCTTGTTTCTACCCTCATCAAAAGTATTCTTTCCTCTAGATTCTAAATGTGTAGCCTGCACACAGACTTCATCTAAGCTGGTAGGATTGAACATTAGGATAGTATGTTTAAGGTAACTCTGCAAACCTCCTATGTATTTCAACAGGGTGTCTTGACTTTGTAAGTCTACTCCAAGTAGAAGTGCTCTCCTTCTAAACTCTTGGGTATAATCTTGCACATTTTGACCCTTAAGTTGCCTAAAATTTTTCCAATTCATGATTGCTTTCTGAATGTAAGCAAGAGGATAAATCTGTTTCTTAATAGCAGTAATCAACTCAGTCCATGTTAGAGTTATCTTACCATGCTTTTTAATCTCCTCTCCAGTCTTGGCTTCCCACCAAACCAAAGCTGCTCCATCCATTCTCAAAGAGGCTAATTGGATTTTTGTGTCATCATCATGCAAATTCTGAATTCTTAGATAGACTTCCAGCTGTCTAATCCAGTTATCCAATTTTTTTGCATTCACATCACCATTAAACATCGGCAACTCAAACTTCACATCAAGCTTTAACAAAGGATTTTTAAGAGATGTTTTTGTTTTTTGTGACTGATTTTTAGAAGTTGAAGAGGATGATGTGGAGGATGAGGATGATGATGGAGATGGTGGATCACCATTTCCTCCATTCCCTTTCTTAGACTCATCTTTGTCTTTCTTTCCTCCTGAAGAATCTCCTTCTTCTCTTTGGTTCCTAGACCCTTCTCCAGCAATCCTATCATTTCTCTCCTGGTATAGGATCCTAACCATCTCAGTCAAGTCCAAGAAAGCTTTTCTAAAGACTCTTTCTTCTTCCTTGGGATCCATTTCCTCATGTACTTCTCCTTCTCTGGATGACATGTTTGTGTCTGATTCTAAGGCTATTGAGGATGAAATGGAAGGTGTATGTAATGGCACTCTAGCCCTCCTTGGTTGAGGATTAACTTGTTCTCTAACCAATTGACCTTCCCCTCTTTTCAATTTCAGCCTAGTAAGCATCAAATTTTGTAGAATAATACAATTTACTTGCACAAATTTCACAAACTCTTAAGAAAAACCTTGACCTCTGATACCAACCTGATCTGAAATTGTGAGAACAAAGTATTTCTCATACAGAGATTGACTGTAGGGGCATTCACCGGATCTTTCACCTTTCAAAGAAAGGATGAATCCGGAGGCTACCTGGCCCTTCTACAGACTCTACCTAAAGAAATAAAATGTAATAACTAAGATCCGATCAATGAAAGTATTTGTTTTAAGTGCAAAGTATTCATTGATCCAGCATTAATGTGTGAATAGGCAAGTATACATATTCTACAAATGACGTATAATGGTTTGAAGATGAACTAATAAGTTTTGTTCACTGTTTAAACCCGCTTGGGAAAAGTTTACTTATAAAAATTTACTGGTTAAAAGAGAAGAATATGAAAATATGCAGCAAAATTATACAGTATGACAGCAAATAATTGTTTAAGCGGTTCACCCCTCTCTTGGGCTACCTCCGCTGGGTCCAAAAGCCTCTAATTAGGCTTTTCCCTTTTTGATTAAATGCTAAAAATGTGAATACAACTGTATAGAATCCTCAAATGGAAAATAAACTGCAAATTAATATTCAAAAGGCTCAAATCAGTATAAAATGACTAAACAAACACCTCCATTGGATGAAGGTAGTCCAAAACAACTCTTCTTCCCTTAGGCCCTGGTGGCTCCATGACCAAAAACGCTGGTAAATTCTCTGATAGAGCACCGTGATGGCTCTGCAAACACTCCCAATAGCTCCAAAATGATCAATTACCCCAGAATAAAAAAAAAATTCGTATCAAAAGGCCTTTCCTAGCCAAATTTATGGCTCTTTTACTCCAACTGCCAGTTTGGCCTAGAAAAACTCCACTTAATCTGGTGGAACTGCAGTTAATTCGACTAAACTAGAGATAAGCGCTAAAATTGGGGCGGACCGCCGAAACTGCCGCCAGAGGAAGTGGGCTAGTGGATAAGGTCCACGTGACCGGACTGAATGGAGGTAGTTGAAGAACTTGAGTTATATGCACTGAAACCTTAATGTAAAACCATATGTTTTAAATAATTCCGCTCCCAGTGCTATTTACACGGGACCACGTCCCAAATGAATTCAATGCCAACGGTTTAAATAAACAAACATAACCGTGGCGTAATGGTTAAAACATTCCGTTTGAATCCGCCCAACCCGGTTTCAAATCCTGCTGAGTCCATAATAATATTTTTTAAACGCGCCATTCCTTCTGCCTTGGGGCCACGTGGCGCTCTGTGATAGGCTGCCACTGGAATATTCCCTAGAATATTCTGTGGAATATTTCTTTTTTAATAAAATTAATTTTTATAAAGTCAATTTTGGCATTTTTTTAATTGACATTGGCGAATTTCAAAATGCAATATCTCCTCCATAAGATAACGGATTTGAGTGCTGTTCATGGCGTTGGGATCATATCACCGAGCTCTTTCCATTCAATCTGTTTCGGAGCAATTCTAAGCAACTTAATTTCTGAGCATTTTTCTACAAGAGACTTGATCTCCTGATCATCTTCTTAGTTCGCAGATACAATGGATTTTTTTTATAGATCTTGGTGCTTGGTAGATTTGGACGTAATATGGACCTAGGTGCTTGTTCATTGCAATGACTCTGTCATCAGGTTTTAGAAAATGTTCAGAAATTTGGGTTTCACAAGGGGATTACCCTTGCTTGTAATTATCGATTATCAATCACAATAAAAAAATTTCTTTCATAGCATTGTTGAGCTCTTTGTAGGTGAATTTCTGAGGCAATTCACAATATCTGAACTAAATTTTTCTGTCCTTTTCAATAATCTGCGCTTGTAACAGAACTAGACAAACAATCTAATGGCCAATGCAACAACAACAACACCTCCTATTGCAATGCCTACAATTCACCCTCTCTACACA
The DNA here is from genome assembly GCA_034641835.2 of Pinus albicaulis. Classification (NCBI taxonomy): domain Eukaryota; kingdom Viridiplantae; phylum Streptophyta; class Pinopsida; order Pinales; family Pinaceae; genus Pinus; species Pinus albicaulis. The sequence goes on from CM076572.1 coordinate 979,038,590, forward strand.
CATGAATGACTATGGCACCCTATTTTGTGAATAGGTACTAGAGCTGAAGGTACTAATTTCCATTAGGATCATGGAATTCAACATCCAAAATAGTATCAAATTCCACTGCAATAGTATTCCCCAGTGAGGGAAACAGTTCATTGAGACCTATTGGACTCATCACCCCCAATTAGCCTCCAGGGCTACCCAGAGTGTGATCATTTGGAGCAATAACAAATGCTGATCCATCCCCAATTGAAATAAGAACAGGACCCACATTGGTTACAGAAAACGAGAAAGACGTTTTGAAAGAAGAAGAAAATTTTGTATTAGGGTCTAGAAATCTAACTGGTTTATTGTACAATGCCCTACCTACACTTCAAATTGGTACTCTCAACTCCATGCTAAGGCTCACTGTGCCATTCTTCAGATGAGAATATTAACCTGAAGTTTGATTCCAAAAAACCCAAGTCGCCTGTTCTATGCCCAAGACCTCTATTACAACGAGTAGAGTTCTGAGCGAAATACTTCACAATAGGAAGGAAAAGAAACATCACAAAATTTCTCGCTTTAGACTGATAATTTTCTGTGTGAAAATTCAACTGCGGACAATAAAAACATAATATCAAACACAACCAATACACAATGGAATTTGAACATGAGGATTTATAACCAGAGAAAACCCTCTCCAGGTTAAAAGAATTCCAGAATGGCTTTAAGATTCTACTAATGAGCACTTACAACACCATAGCAATTACTGTCACATGAAATCTGCTGGAAGCAAAGCCCTTGTACAGTTTCTACATTTCCACAGTGGAAGCAAGAATATTGCTATCTCTCATGATCTAGTTCTGTGGTCAGATCCTTTGCTATGGTTGTCTTGTTCTGCTAAACGTGAATCTCTCTTAGCTTTGGCTCTGGTTCTCATTTAGGATCATGGCTATTTGATCTTACTATGGCTTTGACTATACAAACTTGTTCAATAGGAAAATGTTGACTTTGCTATATATAGAAGCTTCAATGGGTGCTCTCAAACTGCTCTACTACAGTAGTTGCACTCTCAATGGACTTCTACAACAATTGGCACCATCAATATTCTTTGTTACAATGATGGCTCACGTCAAAAAACTGTGCTACAACCATTGGCACCATGAATCTTCTCTCTGCTTCGTCAAATGGTTGGCACCATCAACTGACTTTGCGCTCCTCGGGGTGATGACAGTGGCAAACACTTTTTTGGGTAGCTTTGTTTTGTCTCTGATTCAAGGCAGAACTATGTTGGCCTTGTTTTTTTAGTCCTTGGAACTTAGTTCTCTCATATTTTCCATCCTATCCCCAGTTTTCTACCGAGAAATACATAACTTCACGATATCAAAATTGACTATTTTTGGCCATTTATATTTAGTAATGGTACAACTTTAATTTGGTGCATTCGTACAGTATCTGAAGAGCACTCTCAAGCTGTTATTTAGTATTTTAGCATAACTAATACATTTAACTGCCATGCTCTGATATTTATATCAACCATAAGCATTCTTAAGGTAGTTCCACGTTTGTGAAGCAGAAGGAATGCTTCTGACAACTTCTTATCATAATGGTACAATTCTGTTCACAGTTTATCTTTTATAAACCTCCAATTTTCCAAACGTAGTAGAGACTACAATTTGCATCTCAAATTTTGGACAAATCTGTTTAGTATTCTATAGAAAATGCATTAAGAATACAGTGCTGTGTCTACTAGGCACAAATAATTGTTGTACTGAGTCATCTAAACATCTTAACATCATCGTTTTATATTCCTTTTCTGTTTTCGCAAAGTTTCCTCTGCTACGGAAAATGTAATTATATTAATTTTTTTCCATTGATATATGGATTGGATCTAATTAGATGTAAAACCTTGCTACAGTGGTTATTTGAATGGGTTAGAATGTGCATTGTTATTTGTTTCTTTTGAAATACATGCATTACCACTACGCAAGATCTTTGCATTAATTTTGAAATGTTGATATCTTTGCATTGATGTTGCCTTTGCTTGGTGGTGTCTCTGAGATTGAGTTGATCCAAAGGCAATGGATGTGAATCAGCGGTCGATTTCTCTTTGCTAGTACTGTAATCCAAATCCTCTAGCATGCAAATAGGTGCTGCATCAATTATATCTAGAATTGATCCTTTTTTTCTCACCTTCACTTAGGCTTGGAAAACTTTGTTCTAGATTTTTTAGCATTTGACTCATCTGATAGACAGTGATCTATGTGGGCATTTAAGGCCATATTGGATGTAGATGAGAAATATCTACAAACAGTACAAACCTTTGGTATCATGGTCTCTGGAAGAGATCCCGGATTCCCAAATTCTTCGTTCTTCCCAGGATCTACCTTGCTCTTCTCCAAAGTTTGGATCTGCCTTGTAGGATCTTGCCTCTTCTACACTGCTTGAATTTGAGCACCTCCATTATGATATCAAATCATCCGCTACTATGAAATGACACAGGTCACAGATGCTTTGATAGACTTGCCTTTTGGGCACTTCACCATGAACCAAGTTTTAAAATGTCACAAACCACTTGATATTTATCCCTAGCAAAAGTGTCACATGTGAAGATCAGGATTTTGATGAAGCGAATAACTTGGTAAAGAGAATTTTTGATTACTTATGTATTCGGCCCAACAATATATATTTTGATGCACTATCATTTTTAGCCATGTGCTGAAAAACATACAAAAAACTATGTTTTTAGTGAAATTTGAGTTCACAAGAATTGATGCCAATCAAAATCTAGACCTTGCTCCCAGCTTACTAGTAAAAGGCGGTACTCATATTTCATGCAAGTAATGGAATGCCTTTTTCGTTGTTTTATCTCGTCTTATTCAAACTTCCAAGTCTAGCATCAATGATTGTCTTATGCTTCAGAAAAATGGTATTATGCTTTAGAGAAGTGTATCTACTTCTTATTATACTTCTTAACTTCCAAGTCTAGCATCAATGATTATTTTATGCTTCACACATAATCTAGTTTTCATTATACTCCTTCAAACATTATTTATTAGTTGAATGAGACAAAATTAAAAGGAGTAAGCTAATATATTAGCAAAAGGATTTCTGTCACAAATCTAAGATTCTTATAGGAATTCAATGGAAATTTCAGGCATCACCTGAGTAATCTTCAGTGTCTACAAATTTTGACATCCAGAGAGAAGTTTTTTACAAAATTAGGGAGCTCCTACTTGAAAACATGTTGATGTTGACGCGTAGCAATCTCCTTCATTTATAGCCATGTGTTGGAATATTTGAAAATTCCAGAATAACAATGGAGAGAGTAATACTCTCCTCTTCTAACATAGAGAAAATATTGAAATTTCTTCACTGGAAATAGAGTTCAACACTTTGAAAATTTCTATTCCTTGAAAAAAAAACTATTACAAATTCTTCCTCACTGAGAGGGATTATAGAATGCGACTGCTGCAAAATGCAATGCACTCAAAATTCTTCTTTGTCTCTAAAAATACGCACTGTTGTGCTCTTCAAACACTTACACTACTATTGTGTGTAATAATAAAATTTACAACTACATTCCGAAACATGCTCACAACCCTTTTCTTTTATATGCAACACATATATTAAAAACATAGCAAAACTATGCAAATAACAAATCTATTAAAATGCTCCTAGGTTACACAATTTATAAATGTTGTAATATATATATGAAATATATATATAAAACATATATACGTCGCATTTAAAACAAAATATTACCAAAACTAGTGTGGAACCTTAACAAACAATAAAACTATTCCGCTGCACGTTATATAAAACATATAACAAAACCTTTGTCAAAACTTCAAACGAACCCTTTAGCCGTGGAGCCCGCCGGACTTCAAACGACGATAAACCATAATTCAAACCAAATTCGCGTTCCAAAATAGCCTGCTGACGTCGGCCAATTTTGTGACGCGAAAACCAAATGAATTCCGCCCTAATATTTTTCGGGTTCGGATATCTCGAGCGGCCCAAACAAAGATCCACTCCAATCAATTTCTGCCACATGTCCTCCTCTGGCTTGTCGTGGTGCGGGACCACCAAAATTTAAACAAAACCCGCACTTCAATCAAAAGTTTCCCTGTTCCCGGATGCTGGTGCATTGGATGGCGTTTAAGGTGATGGGACATGGGTGTGGCGAAGTGTGGAGACACTTGCCCACCCATGTCATGGCTGGCAGACGATATTTAAGTTCCAAGGTTTTCATATCAATTGCATTAAGTTTTAACACTGTTCAAGATCCGACCTCCACTCCTGTTAGCGATTCCGCATGCTCCAATATGCTCCGGCCTTCGGCTCTCATCAATGAGATATTTGTGATGGGTGTTCTTTTATGCCATTGCAGTCAGGTCGATAAAATGGCATTTCGCTATGGTTTCTCAGACGAGTCGTAACCTTTGAATTGTAGATGCTCTCTGGTTGCTGGGTTACCCTGCCTGCGCACTGTGACGGGAAGGATAAGCTAACTGAACTACTGCTTAGACCTTGGTGAAAATATGAATTTCTCTCGGTCTGGTCTGTTTTTGTCTTCCTTGGTTTCTTGGAATCCTTCTTCTCCATCTCGTCTTGTGCCCACTGCTGAGACTGCACCCATGCCTCGCCTGCATCAAAGGATGAATTTTAGCAGGGGTAGCACCAGAGGACAACCCCTGCGTTCTCCCTCCAGCCCCTCAACCGAGTCGTCTTCCCACTCCAATGATTATTACACAGGACGCTATCCAAAGACTAGAAGTGGGCGGGGTCGGGTTCTAGTATCTAGCCACCGTATGGGCTCCCCTGCTCCTCATTTCCCCACCGCTTCACCTTCTCCCACGATGGACACTGCGATTTTTTCCTTTAATTGCTCTCTGAACTGCCCACAAATCACAGCTTCAATCACCTTGGTTTTCCGTGAAGAGGCCCAAGTGGAGGACCAATGCACCCGTCCGGCGAGTTTGAGCTCAGGAAAAGCCCAACTTTCGGGCCTTCAGAAGCGGAGCTGTGGTGTGAATGTGCAGGAACCAGAGGCTTAGGTTCGTAGGGCTCGTGATGTGGAGATAACGCCTGGAGATCTTGGACCTTCCATGTTTGAAGCTGCTCCTGCCATGGACAGTGACATGTTTGTCGAAGGATGGTGCCGAATTGTCGAAGAACCACCGGATGAGTAGCTGCTTCTCTTTGGTTTTGTTTTCTTGCTTCGCGGCCCACTTAATTGGGCATATTTTTGCTTATATTACTGTGCTGGACCTCTATTTTATTTTTGAATTCTGTAAACACTGTAATCGTCAAAGATATCAAACGATGGTTTCCCTGCGTGGGCAATGCAACGACTTGAAAAACATTCAAGACTGGTTTCCCTGTATGAGGGCAGTCTTCTTTTTTTATTTTTTGACAAATTTGCCATAAGTCTCAGAAATGTTTTTGACTTCGGTCACGCTGTAATTTTATTCCCACTATTAATAGATTAACCTTACTTAGAAAAAAAAAAGTTTCCCTGTTTCTATTTTAAACCTGTTTTTGAAATACAGAGCCATGTACTCTGTTTTCTGTTTTAACACTCTGTTTTCAATGTGCAGTACTGGTTGTTGTTTTTAAACCTTGACTCTGACTGTTCAAACATTTTGGCAAGCGGCATGGTGAAAGAATTTCTTCAAACAAATATAGAAGGTGGCTCTCAGTACAGAGGTAGGTGAAAGTAATATTTCAACAGTTGAGTCTTAACATATATTAGTGAGGAGTATTATAGTAGTTCACACCTGTAATACTCACAAAGGGAACTCAGAAAAACCATCATCTCTCCAAAACAGTGACTAAGATTTTCACAGTTGGTTTCTTCAGATTTATTGATGCCACAATACCATGTCTCTTTCAGATTACTTCAAATTCACCGAATGCTTTCAAGTGATTTTCATTATGAATTAGTCAAAACAGGTTTCAGCATACGACAAGGATTTATATGCACTGGATTTGGATAGTTTAACTACCACTTCGCCCATTTCCAGGAGTTTATATGCCAAGAACTACTGCATTTTTAATCAGGCTGTTGGAAAATTTTGTTTCATATTTTGACATTATTAATTCCAACCCTAACTTGCGACTCTTCGAAATGAAGATTCAAACAGTTGAGTAATGTGGTTATTAAGGGAAAAGAGTCAGATCATACATGTATCAAGGTAGGCTTGATCCAGATGAACTCCACCTGCAGATTACAGATGTCTATCAACACTTGTATCCTTCAATAGTGTAGTTTGCAATACCATCTCATTCAATCTTTTGGTGTTCAAGAGTCAAGATCAATAAAAATGCATGAATCTTTCTCAGACTGCTTATATTGTCAAATCATCAACTCTAAACCTTTGAACACCATGCAAATAAAATTGAGCACCTGGTCACTGGATTTAAATTTCTCGCATGGCTAAATTGTGTATAAGCTTCTCTTATCCCAAACATCTCCCACAATCCCCCATAAATAGAAAACAATGGAAATGGTTTGCATCCCTCTTATTTGACAATTTCTAAGCTAACTTTATGGAATTGTTCTAGTTACCATAAACATATCTTGGTTGATGGGGTAAAAACCCACAGTCCCGGTTCTTCTCTCATTTTCAAACCTCAAGCTGTGTATAGATGCCTTCAAAATTCATTCCCAAATTCAATTGTGGGAAAATTTACAATACTGATGCGGAAGCACTTTTCAATAATTAATTGGTTACAAACCCAACCAACCCAGAAATTAAATCTAAACGCTGCAAAGAGAACTGCATAGCGCTGCATAGGGAAGACGAGGCCATTGTATCGAAGATCTAGCCAAGGACGAAGAGACTGTAAGAAATTTCATTTATATAAGGAATCTGTTAGTATTATATGTGCGTTGATTGAGTAAGTTTTCTGTGTGTGAATATATGTACGCATCCTAGTTATAAAGTGAATGCCATCACTAAAGGTTAGTGGGGTCTGATCTTATTATATGATTGTTTATAGTCGAAGCACTGCAGGGTGGTTTATTATATTAATATTTCACGGTCGAATTATGTTCATAACAATTGGAACGCCCGCAATTCATAACAAATTTTAAAGATTTACTATCCTGTTTTAAAGTTTCAATTTTTTTTTTTTAAATTGAACCCGTCGTCGGTATACCGATGCTTTGTAAGCGTTGCTCTTATGACACCTTATAAGCGTCAGTCTTCCGATGTTTTGAACGATTTCCATTTTCATCGGTCTTGTGATGTCCGTCGATATTGCGACAGTTCTTCCTGGCGTCGGTATTGCGACGCTTTTGGAATGCGTCGGTATTGCGATGATTCTGGAAAGCGTCGGTCTTGCGACACTTTTGCAATGTGTTGGTCTTGCAACACTTTTGTACGGTGTCAGAATTGCGACAGTTTAGAAATGTCGGAAGAGCTACAGTATAAAAACGTCAGAAGAGCGACGTTCAAAATGTCGGACCACATTTCATCGGAATTGCGACAGTTTACAAACGTCGGAAGAGCGACAGTTTTGGAAACGTCGGAAGAGCGACGCTTGTTTGGAAGCGACAGAAAAAGTGTCGGTATTGCGACACTTTGTCAAGGCGTCGGAATTGCGACGTAATGGCGAACCACGTTTTGTCCATCCTCGAACTGTCACTCTTGCGACAACTATGTGTCGGAATAGCGACGAAGTGGCCGTCGGAAATTGGGCCAAATTTTCTAGTGACATGTCTCATCTGCTACATTTTCTTGGTAAAATATTGTTATAAGATTGGCATTGATACATCTTGTATCTAGATCATTATCCTGTAAAATTGGTGAGCACCAAGGTTGGGTACCTAGGTGTCTTAGTAAATGAGAATGTTTCCATGAGATGATGAATGTCCTAGTCCTTATATCAAGATTGATTTTTAGCCCTAGAGTACAACATGTTCCTATTCAACCTATACCATTATACAAATGTTTGGCCCAAAGTTATGGTTGGTTCCTAGTTAGTATATTTCTCCTAATCATATCCTTGCAAGTGAATATAAGAGCCTATCATCATATTATAGTTATAATCCAAACTCCCTCCATAGACTTTCATGTTTCATTTTCCCTAATTTTTTCTTGGTGAAAGGCTATTACTTTATGAAGAATGTAATATTGGCATTGACACATCCCATATCTAGATTATTCTCTTAGAGATCTCACAAGCACTATTATTTCGTACCTAGGTGTCTTGGTAGATGGAATGTGTCCATAGGATGATCAATAGTTCAATCCTAGTTGTTGTGTGTCCTAGTTCCTAGTTAAACTAGTGTTTGTGTAGTACCTCACTATGGTTGATTGATCCTAATATGACATTAGCCTTGACATAGTCTTAGGGATCATACATTATTTTTGAGGACCTCAGGTCGAGGACCAGATATTTGGATTTTTCTATTTGTGGATGTGATAATAATTATTTTGGAGGTTGATGTTATGATAATATAGTTGTAATGGATGTCTTTATGATTATGTCTAATCATGTGATGGGTTAATTATGTTGTCTATTTATATTAGTTCTTGTTTACAATTAACAAGATGTTGATGATCATGTCATGGTGATGATTTAGCATACACGAGTATATTGGTGACTATTATTATGAACAAATACTACTAATGATTATTGAGTGTGGCAAGAGAGTACCCATATGCACTTGCATATGTTGAGCCAACAATTTCTAGTTTGATTTGAATTACATATTATTGTATAAAAAAATTAAAGCTCAATTTAAAATAGTGCTATGAGTACTAATAACATGGTTACCAACCAAAAGAGAGCTTCACCGAGTTCTCACTTTTTTAGAGGTAGCAAAAAATCATCTGATTTCGAAAAGTGTTGATTCATAATGCACTTTTTCTTTTGCAGCATATTTTTGATACTTTAAATTTTCTTATGTATTGAGTATGCACATTTTGAAAAATATCAACCTTTTTTTTCGAGGCATATTTTTTCCACTTTAATTTTTTATGTTCTAAGTATGCATTTTTTTTAAATGTTTTTTATTTAATCTATTTTCAAGTTTGCTTCTTCTTCTTCTTCTTCTTTCTTGAGATGTTTATTTTTAAAGGGTTTTTCAAGTTTGTGTTATTTATTTTTCCTAACATTTTTCTTTTGTAATGAAATTTTGATTCTTTTGGAAAGTCTAAAATATAATACAAATAATATTTTGAAGTTATGATTTTTTTTTAATATATTTAAGTATCATTAGTTAATACTTCAATACACATAAAATAATTTTCACTAAAAAGATAATAATTTTAAACATTTGACCAAAAAGATATACATTTTGCATATAGATATATTAAAAAAATATACATTTTGAGACCTTTTTGCCAAGATGACATGTCAAATAAAGGATTTTTATGGAAAAAAATTGTACCAAAAAAAGTTGAAAAAATAATATTTTTAACGAATTTTTTATAAATTTTATGTCTAGAGATCATAACATTTGATTCTTTTTCAAAAATAATGATTCACATAGAATATTTTAGTCTTTCAGTGAGAATTTTTGGAGTTTCTGGCTGCAGTAGAGAACTTTTGAGGTCTAAATTGGGCCTCCTAAGAAAAATGTACAACAAAAATAAAGTTTATAAGAACGGATATGATTCAAGATGATGATGTCAACCGTGTGGGATGATTCACCATTTTTGGGATAAAAAAGGTAAACATATTAAAAAATAATAAAATAATAAAGCGAAATTTTCAACTTATCTCCCTAAGGTTTTACTCAAATTTCAAGTGGGAGTACTCGATGGATGCAAAATTTAATTCATCATCGTAGGAGTACTCATGTTGCATACTTTTGATGGACCCCGCTACATGAAAAATGAGAGATATATGAAAAACGTAATTGCAATCATGTTTTTCATGTATTTTTGATTTTTCTTGTAGCAAGATTGATCGAAAGTATGCAACATGGGTACTCATTGAAAGTGGAATCAAATTCTGCATCCAACGAGTACTCCCGCTCGAAATTTGAGTAAACTCATAGGGAGATAAGTTGAAAATATGAGTTGAATTTTTTTTCTTTTTTTTCTTTTTCCCCTCTAAAATTTGATGATGTAATCCAATCTTCTTTTATTATTTCAACTATTATTTTATAATTTCGTTAGGAGCCCCATTTTAGACCTCCAAATTCCCCTAATGAATCCGACGAAAAAAATTGTGGTCAAATCTTGATTTGTTTTATTTAAATTGATTTTTTGACTACATATATGGATTCAACACCCTCAATAACACATGGGGCACTTCGATTGTAAAGAGTTCACTTGTCAAACTTGTGATTTCAATGGATCCCTGTCGGATTCTAGACAAATTAGATCAGAAAATAAACCGAAAAACTTTCCGAAAAGTCACATCCAAAGGTTACTCGTAAAACTTTAAGTAAAATCAAAATTAAAAAATATTGTTAAAAAATATCAAAAGTAATAAATTAAAACTAAATCGTTAAAATAAATGCTACATGAAACATCGAAAAACAAAAACATTATAATAATTGTTAAAAAAACATTATAATAAGAAAATTCAAAAATTCAAAATAAATAAATAAATATTAAATATTACTTTTTTTAAATATATATATATATATATATATATATATATATATATATATATATATATATATATATATATATATATAAAGAAAGAAAATAACACAATATATTTGAAAAAAAAAAACTTAACAAATCTATATATATATATATATATATATATATATATATATATATATATATTAAAAAACAAAATAATTAAAATATTAAACATTAAAAAAAGAAGATTAAATATTTCCCCATGGAGGCAGGGCCCACTCCAATCTAATAGAGTGTTGTGTAATTTAAGTAGTTCTCTTTTTTGGTTGTGTAATTTAACTCCTTAGTTATTTATTCACGTATAATTTAGTTCTATAATTAATATATTGTTGTTTGATTTTTTATTTTTGCAATACAATATATATAGTTGTTTTATTCATGCACTGTTGTATTCATTTATTTATCAAATTATTTATGCAAATTATTTTTCATTTGGCATGCTTGCATTTCATATTGGTTTGCATTTATCTATGTTTTTGAATAAATGTGTTCAACACAATGATTAATTTGTTGGTCTTAGAAAAATAGAGATAATCTAGGAAATATTAGTCTTTTCATTCAATTTTTACTCTTTTTCTTATCTCCTACTTGTGTGGTTTGTTGTACCTATGTTTGGGGTTATATTGATAAGCGTCTTAAGCCCACTAGATAAAATTATATTATTTAAATTATGTAAGTGTGTACATTTTATTTCCAACATGTGTGTTTCATTTTATGCAAATGACGAAAGCTTCACAAGATGCCCATCCCTTTTTACAAGTGTTTGTACTTTCATGCAAGTGTGTTTACTTTATTCTAAGTGTGTTTAATTTCATTCAAGTGTATTTACTTTCCAACAAGTGTGTTTACTTTCTTGTAAGTAACTTTAGTCACTTTAATTTTGAATTTGTAGAACATTTCTAGGCTTGTAAATTATTTATATTCTATATGCAAAATTAATCATTGATATTGCAACCATAAAAAAAACTAGTGCAAGTAGGGAGTGTATCCTGCATATACAATGGATGGTAACTCACAAGTTCCATATGAGGCTTGCGTTGATAATTAAATGCATAGTCTTTTGGTTGTCTTTATGAGAAATTATAAAGGTAATTAAAAGGTCTTTCATTTTGGTGTCATTGCGAGGAGTTACCAAAGGCACATTTTCATTCTTGCATTGATTTGAAATTTGGTTATTTATTGTAGGTCATTTAGATACACTAATTGAATTGCTAAATATTTTGTGGTGCAGTAAGAGCCACCCATGGTACTAGTATTTATTTTGTAGGAAGGTTGGAAGAAGGAAAAGAAAAAAAATTATGAATGAAGAGGATCTAAGGGGATGTCAAAGCCTTTAAGCTTAAGTTATGAGATGCTTTTTGGATTTCATGGATTTGGTAGGTTTGTAAATCACAATTTTGTTTTAGAAAATTATTCTTTCTCATTCTTCCCTCCCTTCTTTATTTTCCATATTCTAACTTATAGTTATTTTCTGGAACACACCTAGTCTCTTTGTTTTTGGGAAAAATGTACATTAATCAATGAATCAATGTTTCAGAAATTAACAGTCGAAAACAATACTTGAGTATGCTCGGTAAAGTTTGATTACATGTCTCATCTACTACATTTTCTTGGTAAAATATTGTTGTAATATTGGCATTGATACATCTTGTATCTAGACCATTATCCTGTAAAATTGGTGAGCACCGAGGTTGGGTACCTAGGTGTCTTAGTAAATGAGAATGTCCATGAGATGACAATTTTCCTAGTCCTTATATCAAGATTGATGTTTGGCCCTAGAGTACAACAGGTTCGTAGTCAACCTATACCATTATGAAAATGTTTGGCCCAAAGGTATGGTTGGTTCCTAGTTGGTATATTTCTCCTAATCATATCCTTGCAAGTGAATAGAAGAGCCTATCATCATATTATAGTTATAATCCAAACTCCCTGCATAGAATTTCGTGTTTCATTTTCCCTCTTTTTTTCTTGGTGAATGGCTATTACTTTATGAAGAATGTAATATTGGAATCGACATGTCCCATATCTAGATTATTCTCTTAGAGAACTAGCAAGCACTATTATTTGGCACCTAGGTGTCTCGGTAGATGGAATGTGTCCATAGGATGATCAAATGTTCAATCCTAGTTGATGTTTGTCCCTAGAGTACAACTAGTTCCTAGTTAAACTAGTGTTTGTGTAGTGCCTCACTCTGGTTGATTGATCCTGATATGACATTAGCCTGGATATAGTCTTAGGGATCATACAATATTTTTGAGGACCTCAGGTCGAGGACTAGATATTTGAATTTTTCTATTTTAGGATGTGATAATAATTAGTTTGGAGGTTGATGTTATGATAATATAGTTGTAATGGATGTCTTAATGATTATGTCTAATCATGTGATGGGTTAATTATGTTGTCTATTTATATTAGTTCTTGTTTACAATTAAAAAGATGTTGATGATCATGTCATGGTGATGATTTGGCATCCACGAGTATATTGGTGACTATTATTATGAACAAATACTACTAATGATTATTGAGTGTGGCAAGAGAGTACCCATATGCACTTGCATATGTTGAGTCGACAATCTCTAGTTTGACTTGAATGACATATTATTGTATAAAAAATTTAAAGCTCAATTTAAAATTGTGCTATGAGTACTAGTAACATGGTTACTAACCAAAAGAGAGCTTCACGGAGTTCTCACTTTTTTAGAGGTAGCAAAAAATCATCTGATTTTGAAAAGTGTTGATTCATAATGCACTTTTTCTTTTGGAGCATATTTTTGATACTTTAAACTTTCTTATGTATTGAGTATGCACATTTTTTTAAATGTTAGTGATTTTCCTGCACATTATGAAAAATATCAACCGTTTTTTTCGAGGCATATTTTTTACACTTTAAATTTTTTTATGTCATAAGTATGCATTTTTTTAAAATGGTTTTTATTTAATAAATTTTCAAGTTTGCTTCTTCTTCTTTCTTGAGATGTTTATTTTTAAAGGGTTTTTCAAGTTTGTGTTATTTATTTTTCCTAACATTTTTCTTTTGTAATGAAATTTTTGATTCTTTTGCAAAGTCTAAAAAAATAATACAAATAATATTTTGAAGTTATGATTTTTTTTTAATATATTTATGCATCATTAATTAATACTTCAATACACATAAAATAATTTTCACTAAAAAGATAATAATTTTAAAAATTTGACCAAAAAATATACATTTTGCATATAGATATATTAAAATATATATATTTTGGGACCTTTTCGCTAAACGGTGAAAATGTGAAGTGAGGTTACACTTTTGTGAGAATCGGGGGCGAAATTTTTTTTTCGGCAATAGTTTGGCCGAACTTTTGAGAATGTTCAGCTGAACTATTGGATAGTTCGGCCAAACTATATGAGAAAGTTCGGTCAAACTCGTTCTATCATTTAGATTGACGTCACACTGATGGCGTGGGCAAACATAATTTTTTTCGAAGATGGGAAACCCGTCACTAATAGTTCGGGCAAACTTTTAGTTCGGCCAGACTATTAGTGCGGCCGAACTTTAAAAAAAGTTCGGTCGAACTCCTATTTTATAAATATATCACCCACAAACTATTTTCATTTTCGCGTGTCTCTGTTCGCATAGTTTGTTCGTGGGTTCGCATAGTCTGTTCACGCGTCTCTATTCACATAGTCTGTTTAAGTTTCTATGGTGCGTCTTTGTTTGCATAGTCTGTTCGCACTTTATTGCTCTGTTGTTGATCATTTAGCGCTCGCTCCCGCGAATTGCTGCTCAGGAGTTGCTCCAGGTAAGTAATTGCTCCATATTAGAGCAGTTCTTTGGTTTATTTGGCAATTGAATGGTGAAAAAACGTTGCTTTAAATGTCAAAGTCATATCGCCACAACAATATCATCTTACTTTTACTATCTTTCTAAATTATTTTCAACAGGTATTAACTTGCTATGGGAAGTGTATACATTCTCCTATTTTAATATTATTGTTACGATCTAGTTTCTGTGTATAAAATTGTTTGAATGTAAAATACCATTATAGACCAGAGTAAGTAAAGCATAGTAGAGGAGGATGCATTGTTTAAGTTTAGAGATAATTTTAGACATAGTGATATTCATTCTATTTGGGTGTTATTTGTCGATGTAAATCAGTCCACCATACCTCGAGGTACACATGACATGTATGATTACGAGTTTGATGTTTGGTTTTGTCATTTCTACAGAGGCAATTGTTGCAATTTCATATTACTTGAAATTCCATGTCGCTTGGCTGCTATATTTTTTCTCCATGTCGATTGGCCACCTGTAGCCATGTAGTATTCGCCTCCATACCCTCCAAAGACTCCTCAAAGGGAATTTCTTATGGTGTAACTACGTGGTGGTGAATTGTGTTTTATTTTGTAAAGTAAGGGCTTTTATTTATTTATTTCCAGGCAAGTAAAAATCAGAGTTTTATATTAAATAAAATAGTTACATGATTATAGGTTTAAAGTGAGTAATGTTGCTCAAATGATATACTACAAATCACAATATAGATAGGCAAGTGGTTCGGAGAGCTTGAAGGAACTAGAAAAAGTTCAAAAACTGATCTATGAGAGGCATATAAGCTGAAACCAGCTAAATATAATACAATCCCAAGATATAAACACGTAGAAGAAGAAAGCAAGGCACCACATGTGCAAATGATAACATATCATAAATCTTGCCCAAAAATCTAAGTAGGAATAGTCAATGTAAATAGAGATCCAATCATCTAGAGCTCCAGAGAATACTAAAAACTGAAGAAACATAAGAATAGAGGGGAATGTTCCCATAACCCAAGTAAATATCATTCTTATAAACCTTAAAATATATCATGCCCACCAACATGGTGAGGCCCTCCTTTGATACTATGTTCTTCGTGGAGTTCTGGATTCTTTGGATGTGAGTGAATGTGTGCTCCTCAAAATGCTGTGTGAGTTCCCATATGCATTGTAGCCAATTTGATACATGTGGAGGGTTGAAGCGTGTCCTGCGGTTTTGCCAATCAATAGAAACTTTATAGTCACCAAAGATTGTTAAGGATTTAACATATATCCACATAGCACAATAAAAGAGTCCCCATAAAGCCAATATCTCCATTTTGGAATTGGTACTAGGACCACCATTCCAACAGAAATAATAAAATATACTAGGAGTAGTGGAGATGTGTGCTCCATAACCACAAGTCATATTCTGAGTTGCATGGTCAAATAATCCTACTAGGAATTTACACTAGCATTCAGTGGGTAGGATGTGTTTTTTAATCCCACTATCAGTCTTCTAATGGTATTCCAAGTAGTGAGATATGATTCTATTACAAATTTTGTCAATGAGGAAATGATATGATGTGATATATTTTAATAATGTCGACGAGACACACTGGTCTAAGGGACCCACATTCCACCTCAAACAAGACATCATATTCTCAAGTTTCCCTCTAGAGCAGTTATTTCGCTGTGAATAGAGAAAAAACCTTTTATATTCAATGTATGTAAAACACAAATTAGCCATATCTCTAGAATAGATCTAATTAGAAGTCTTTCATTTTCATATCCATGGTCTCAAACAATGAGAGAGAAAAAAGCCTTTTATATTCAACATATATATATTATTTAGAAGAAAAAAGTAATTTGATACAAAACATAGGTTTTAACCAAGTATATAGTTTTTCATTTTCATATCCATGGTCTCAAATAACAAGAGAGAAAAAACCTTTTATATTCAATGTATGTAAAACACAAATTAGCCATATCTCTAGAATAGATTTAAATAGAAGATTTTCATTTTCATATCCATGGTCTAAAACAATGAGAGATAAAAAAAACCTTTTATATTCAACATGTAAAACACAAATTAGCAAGTTTTTCATTTTCATATCCATGGTCTCAAACAATGAGAGAAAAAACATTTTATATTCAATGTATGTAAAACGCAAATTAGCCATATCTATAGAATAGATATAAATATAATTTTTTCATTTTCATATCCATGGTCTCAAACAATGAGAGAGAAAAAAACATTTTATATTCAACATGTAAAACATAAATTAGCCATAAAAGTTTCTCATTGAAACCATAAGTGATTTGATACAAAACATAGGTTTTAACCTAAGAGTAAATTCCCCTACAGTCAATCTCTGGAATAGTTTTAAATAGAAATTTTTCATTTTCATATCCATGTTCTCAAATAATTAGAGAAAAAACTTTTTATATTCAATGTATGTAAAACACAAATTAGCCATATCTCTAGAATAGATCTAAATAGAAGTTTTTCATTTTCATATCCATGGTCTCAAACAATGAGAGAGAAAAAAACCTTTTATATTCAACATGTAAAAAAAAAATTAGCCATAAAAGTTTCCCATTGAAACCATAAGTGATTTGATACAAAACATAGGTTTTAACCTAAGAGTAAATGCCCCTACAAGTCAATCAATCTCTCAAATAGTTTTAAATATAGAAGTTTTTCATTTTCATATCCATGGTCTCAAACAATGAGAGAAAAAACCTTTTATATTCAATGTATGTAAAACACAAATTAGCCATATCTCTAGAATAGATCTAAATAGAAGTTTTCATTTTCATATCCATGGTCTCAAACAATGAGAGAGAGAAAAAAACCTTTTATATTCAACATGTAAAACACAAGTTAGCCATAAAAGTTTCCCATTGAAACCAAAAGTGATTTGATACAAAACATAGGTTTTAACCTAAGAGTAAATGCCCCTACAGTCAATCTCTGGAATAGTTTTAAATAGAAGCTTTTCATTTTCATATCCATGGTCTCAAACAATGAGAGAAAAAACCTTTTATATTCAATGTATGTAAAACACAAATTAGCCATATCTCTAGAATAGATCTAAATAGAATTTTTTCATTTTCATATCCATGGTCTCAAACAATGAGAGAGAAAAAAACCTTTTATATTCAACATGTAAAACAAAAATTATCCATAAAAGTTTCCCATTGAAACCATAAGTGATTTGATACAAAACATAGGTTTTAACCTAAGGGTAAATGCCCCTACAAGTCAATCAATCTCTCGAATAGTTTTAAATATAGATGTTTTTCATTTTCATATCCATGGTCTCAAACAATGAGAGAAAAAACATTTTATATTCAATTTATGTAAAACACAAATTAGCCATATCTCTAGAATAGATCTAAAAAGAAGTTTTTCTTTTTCATATCCATGGTCTCAAACAATGAGAGAGAAAAAAACCTTTTCTATTGAACATGTAAAACACAAATTAGCCATAAAAGTTTCTCATTGAAACCATAAGTGATTTGATACAAAACATAGGTTTTAACCTAAGAGTAAATGCCCAATGCCCCTACAGCCAATCTCTGGAATAGTTTTAAATAGAAGTTTTTCATTTTCATATCCATGGTCTCAAATAATGAGAGAAAAAACCTTTTATATTCAGTGTATGTAAAACAAAAATTAGCCATATCTCTAGAATAGATCTAAGTAGAATTTTTTCATTTTCATGTCCATGGTATCAAACAATGAGAGAGAAAAAAACCTTTTATATTCAACATGTAAAACACAAATTATCCATAAAGGTTTCCCATTGAAACCATAAGTGATTTGATACAAAACATAGTTTTTAACCTAAGAGTAAATGCCCCTACAAGTCAATCAATCTTTCGAATAGTTTTAAATATAGAAGTTGTTCATTTTCATATCCATGGTCTCAAGCAATGAGAGAAAAAACATTTTAACATTTTATGTTCAATGTATGTAAAAAAAAAATTATCCATATCTCTAGAATAGATCTAAATAGAATTTTTTCATTTTCATATCCATGGTCTCAAACAATGAGAGAGAAAAAAACCTTTTATATTCAACATGTGTAAAACACAAATTAGCCATAAAAGTTTCCCATTGAAACCATAAGTGATCTGATACAAAACATAGGTTTTAACCTTAGAGTAAATGCCCCTACAAGTAAATTAATCTCTCGAATAGTTTTAAATATAGAAGTTTTTCATTTTCATATCCATGGTCTCAAACAATGAGAGAAAAAAACTTTTATAATCAATGTATGTTAGCCATATCTCTAGAATAGATCTAAATAGAAGTTTTTCATTTTCATATCCATGGTCTCAAACAATGAGAGAGAAAAAAATCTTAGGAAAAAACTTTTTATATTCAACATGTATATATTATTTAGAAACAAAAAGTAATTTGATACAAAACATAGGTTTTAACCAATTATATAGATTTTCATTTTCATATCCACAACCTTAAATAATGAGAGAGAAAAAACCTTTTATATTCAACATGTAAAACAAAATTAGCCATAAAATTTTCCCATTGAAACCAAAAGTGATTTGATACAAAACATAGGTTTTAACCTAATCTAGTAAATGCCCCTACATTCAATTTCTAGAATAGATCTAATTAGAAGTTTTTCATTTTCATATCCATGGCAATTTTATATGTAGAGTCTGTAAAGGGACAAGTAGCCTTTGGATCTCATCTTTTATGAAAGGTGACATATCTAGTAAATGCCCCTACAGTCAATCTCTGCAATAGATCTAAATGCCCCTACAGTAAATGCCCCTACAGTCAACATGTATATAGTATTTAGAAACAAAAAGTAATTCGATACAAAACATAGGTTTTAACTAATTATATAGTTTTTCATTTTCATATCCATGGTCTCAAACAATGAGAGAGAAAAAACCTTTTGTGTTAAACATGTAAAACACAAATTAGGCATAAAAGTTTCCCATTGAAACCAAAAGTGATTTGATACAAAACATAGGTTTTAACCTAATCTAGTAAATGCCCCTATATTCAATCTTTAGAATAGATATAATTAGATGTTTTTCATTTTCATATCCATGGTAGTTCTATAGGAAGAGTCTGTAAAGGGCTAGGTAGCCTCTAGATCTCATCTTTTATGAAAGGTGACATATCTAGTAAATTCCCCTACAGTCAATCTCTGGAATAGATCTAAATGCCCCTACAGTAAATGCCCCTGGAGTCAACATGTATATAGTATTTAGAAACAAAAAGTAATTTGATACAAAACATAGGTTTTAACCAAGTATATAGTTTTTCATTTTGATATCCATGGTCTCAAACAATGAGAGAGAAAAAACCTTTTATATTCAACATGTAAAACACAAATTAGCCATAAAAGTTTCCCATTGAAACCAAAAGTGATTTGATACAAAAGATAGGTTTTAACCTAATCTAGTAAATTCCCCTACATTCAATCTTTAGAATATATCTAATTAGAAATTTTTCATTTTCATATCCATGGTAGTTCTATAGGCAGAGTCTGTAATGGGCCAGGTAGCCTCTGGATCTCATCTTTTATGAAAGGTGACATTTCTAGTAAATTCCCCTACAGTCAATCTCTGGAATAGATATAAATTCCCCTACAGTAAATGCCACTATAGTCAACATGTATATAGTATTTAGAAACAAAAAGTATTTTGATACAAAACATAGGTTTTAACCAAGTATATAGTTTTTCATTTTCATATCCATGGTCTCAAACAATGAGAGAGAAAAAACCTTTTATATTCAACATGTAAAATACAAACTAGCCACAAAAGTTTCCCATTGAAACCAAAAGTGATTTGATACAAAACATAGGTTTTAACCTAACAGTAAATGCCCCTACATTCAATCTATAGAATAGATCTAATTAGATGTTTTTCATTTTCATATCCATGGTAGTTCTATAGGCAGAGTCTGTAAAGGGCCAGGTAGCCTCTAGATCTCATCTTTTATGAAAGGTGACATATCTAGTAAATGTCCCTACAGTCAATCTCTAAAATAGATCTAAATATAAGTTTTTCATTTCTCCCATGCATTTGCAATAAATGTTGACTTAATATATATATTTTTATTGAATTTGTTTTTTTTTAAGGATAAGAAAACCATTAAATAAGGTTGAAAAATGGAAATTATGCATAGAAGTTTCTTGCTATCCAAATCCACGGAATGCAGTGATTACATATGCGATTTCCAATATTGCAACTAGAAAAGTCGTCCAAAGAAAAATGAATATACCGGGAAGAACAAAAAACAACGAGGCATATTATATTAGATTTACAAAAGGCTTCGGAACAATGATGGAGTATGGATCAAATGGAATTGTAGTTTTCATCAATTATGAACTTGTGTGCAACCAAATGAATGGCGTATACCAAGTTAAGAAGGAGAGGCTAAAAGAACTGCATGGAATAGCAAACAATATTGTTAGACAATTTAAATTTTTTAGTATAAGGCATTGTTCAAATGTGAATAAGATGTTTGCTGATTTATTGCATGGGGCAATGCAAATTCAGGATTCATCTATCAAAGATGAATTAATAGATGAATTAGAATTATACGGGGCAATTCCAATGCAAGATTCATCTCTCAAAGATGAATTATTTTTGAGACACTCTTCTTCAAAAATTCAAGATTCATCTCTCAAAGATGAATTATTTTTGAGACGCTCTTCAAAAATTCAAGATTCATCTCTCAAAGATGAATTAGTGTTGAGACGCTGTCCTTCAAAATTTATTGATCGACATTGTAACATATCTTGAATATGTGTGTGTTGTGTACTTATAAATGTGTATTTTTTAATGACCATGTGCTTTTTTCAATTATATACCAAGTGTGCTCCCACCACACCATGTAAAGCGCAACTTGGTGAACTTCACATTTGCAACAAGTGGTGAACTTCACATTTTTATGAAATTAAAATGCATGGACTTTAACAAAATTTTGTTTAAATGGTGTTTCACTTCTTTTTTAATGACAGTGTGTTTTTTTCAATTTTATACCAAGTGTGCTCTCACCATGTAAAACATAATTTGGTGAACTTATCATTTTTATAACTTTTTTTTTGCTTCGATTGAGTTTCACACATCAATTAGTGCTTTCAAAGTTGTGTTTTACATAATTTTTTTACACTAAATTACATTAATTTTCTGAAATTTATTTTGAATTTAATTTAAATTAGTTATTTAAAAAAATAATTGTAAATGTCCACTATAGATATATATATCATGGAGGATGAATGACGAAGATCAACAAAATCCCATATCTCTACGAAAGGGGGGGATCAGGGATCGGGATGGAGTGTTGTTCATGGTAAATTTAAATATAATCTTAAATCTCCATACATGTGTGTACATATGGAATTGATTTTTTATCAACTTTGTAGTTAAATTAGTTGTTAATAAGTTTTATTTTTTAGGAGCTAATAAGAAGAGAAGGGTCTCTACTCCAGCCATGGATGCTCATGTTTCACCCAGTCGTGGTATGGTTTTAACACAATTTAATCAATGAATATGTACATGTGTATTTATATGTATGCATGTATTTTTCAATTGATTATAAATTCGTATTTGTTTATGAAGCTTCTCTCTCCTCTCGAGAGGTTGGTGGTGGTTCAAATCCCCTTAGAGGGCCATCAATAAGTGGTAGAAGGTTGAGTGAAGGTGGTGATATTTATTCTCCCGGAGGCCAATCAACGGCTGGTGGTGCTGGTTCTCAGCAGGGTCGTTCTAGTTCTCAACAGTTTCAGGGTGGAGAAGATGCTAGCCAACCACATCGAGGTTGCCATCAATTTCAATATTTTTTTCATTGAATTTGTACAAATTTGTTTACATGTGTTTTTTATAATATACAAAATTATATATATATATATATATATATATATATATATATATATATATATATATATATATATATTGATGCAGAGGCTGAAAATGTTCCAAATATTGGTCAAAATAGACACAGGGAAGAACGCTACATTCAAGAAGAAGGTTGTCTACCCACCACAACTTATCCGACTGACATTTCTGATATACCATGGGAAAGAAACATGGCACAATGCACCTTAGAAAGGTGTCAACAACTTCATGCAAAATTGCGGAGAGATATCATGGCTTTGACTCTACCTGCTGAGAGTCGACAAAGCCTCAAAATAGATACACATTCATTGGGTGAACTAGTAAATGTGTACAAAAATCTTGGGCCAACAATTGATACATTTGTAGAAGTCATGAGAAAGAGAAAGGAATAGTAATGGGTCCCGATATATGGGAGGATGTAAAACAAAGAGTTACAAAAGAAATGGTGAAGTCAATGTTTGATTTCAAGGAAGGGCCAAAAAGAAAAATGTTGAAGGTGCAATATTTCAAGCACCCCGATATAGCTCACTATTTGTATGATAGGCACCTTGCGGCCTATGGAAGGCTCCCATGGAACGACAAGGTTCCTATTTATTTTGCAAAATTGTTTTACACAGAATTTGTTTTTGAAAATGAAACCCAATTACAATGACCTTCCGTTAGAATTTTTTGATCCGGGGAAAGGTCGATTGTATGACCACAGGGGTGCTAGGCAAGATGTGGAGTTGCCTCGCCCTGAGTCGCCATTGGTGAGTCGACCTTTTTGGGTCGAAACTCTGCAGTCAGAGATGGATGCGACTTCTCAAATAATTCGAGAAGCAAGGGATGTCATCATCGACAATGTTCACAGTGGATTGGGTGGAGTCGATGTTTGTCTAAATCGACAAAGAGCACGTGAGAATGCACGTGCCAATTTTGTGTATTGTACAGATGAAGAGATTGACAACATGAATGTTTAAGATCTCCGAATATATGCAAAGAATTGTCGCAATGGTTGGCAAGACCTAATTCTTCATGAGGAAGAGGGAATGGGAACGGTATGTGTTAATGACCTTAGGGTTCAATTATTTTAACACATACATGTGTACAATTTGTAAGAAATACATGTGTATGTACATGTATACATTTATTTGTATGTACATTAATCTAACAAAAATGTATCATTATATGTTAAAACACCATTTGCAGTTGTCACGCATGATGAATGATGAAAATGTTAATATCACGTTCGGGGCTTCTGGTTCAAACAATGAAGATGGGTCTCACCATCAAGATATGTTGACAAATGTTAGTGTTTTTTAAGTGATATTTTTAAAATAAATAATTGTGCACACATGTACATGTACATATATAATAATAAAATGTTTTAACAGATTCTGATTCCGTCCGATGTTTTTGGGATGGCGGTACCTTCTTCTTCCTTGGGAGATGTACCTTCTACTTCCTTAGGAGATGTGCCACATCCACAACAAGTATGGACAATTTTTCACTTTTAAAATTTATGTTTAAGTTATATATATATATATTCCACCTCAAAAAGTTCCATTAAAAATTGAGATATATATAGGAGATGTCCCAAATTCACCTGCAGAAGTATTCAAATTTTCACTTTTAAATATATATATGTTTTTTTAAAAGTTATAATTTATAAATTGAAGTTTATTTAAGTTTTATTATAAATTGAGATCTTGATCTTGAGTTATTTTATACTTTTAAAATTTTGAATTTTAGGTTTCTGTAGAATATTTTTTTAATCCATGGACTCTAGCGATGGAGATAGGAACATGCACACCATTTCAACCATTTGAACAAGTTGTCTAACTTTTTTTTTAATATTTTTGAAAATAATTTTATATATACACATGTGCATTTTCATCTGAATTTTTTTAATATATATATATATATATATATATATATATATATATATATATAACTAACTGTACATGTATATTGTACAATTTACTGTTGGAAATGTTCCCATGGGGGAACTTGTAGCAGGCGAACAAATGGAGAGGGAACCTCATGAGGTATTGCATGATTTTTTTTTTATATTTTGTTTTTTACATGAAGTTCTATATATTCTCACTCATTTTTAAAACATCAAATTTTAATGTTTGTATGTGCATTGTGTACAGGTTCCCCATGCTTCAAAAGATACGTGCGGATTGAGAATCTGATAGGAAAGACACTACATCCATCTGTATTTGATGGACATGATTTGTAGATTTGATTTCAAGATTTTTAGTCTTAAATTTACTTTTTTATATATTATCTAGATGCACAGTCATATATATATAATTTGATACTTGATACAGTTTGTGAGATCTACAATTTTTGGACATATTTTATTACAGTAATAATATAATTTGTTTTGTTCCAAAAAGTTAAGTTTTGAATGGTTTTAGTACTTTTGGCATGTGAATGTGAATTAATGTTGTTATATAATTTGTTTGGTTTTTAAAACTTTTAATTTTTGGATAGTTGAACTCCTAGTATTGTTGTCATCTATAAATTAATGTTTTTCTTCTGAACTACATTTGGCATGCTATGTAATGATGTGTTATAATTTGTTTTGTTTTTAAAACTTAAGTTTTGGATGCTTGAGGTACATTTGGCATGTGAAGTAATGTTGTGATCTATAATTTTTTGTTAAATTAAAAGTTAAGTTTCGGATGGTTTCAATCTACATCTGGCATGTGATATAATGTTAAATTTTTTTATTGGATAGTTGAATTATAATTGGCATGGAATGTGAAGTAATGTTGCATGATATATAATCAAAAAGTTTTTAAAACTTAAGTTTTGGATGGTTTCAATCTACATTTGGCATGTGATATAATGTTAAATGTTTTTATTAGATAGTTGAACTACAATTGGCATGGCATGTGAAGTAATTTTGTGATATAATCAAAAAGTTTTTAAAACTCAAGTTTTTGATGGTTGAAGTACACTTGGCATGTGAAGTAATGTTGTGATCTATAATTTTTTGTTAAATTAAAGGTTAAGTTTTGGATGGTGCAATCTACATTTGGCATGTGATATAATGTTAAATGTTTTTATTGGATAGTTGAACTACAATTGGCATGGCATGTTAAGTAATGTTGTGATATATAATCAAAAAGTTTTTAAAACTCAAGTTTTGGATGGTTGAAGTACATTAGGCATGTGAAGTAATGTTGTGATATAATAAAAACGTTTTTAAAACTAAGTTTTGGATACCATTTCAATCTACATTTGGCATGTGATATAATGTTAAATGTTTAATGCTTTTATTGGATAGTTGAACTACAATTGGCATGACATGTGAAGTAATTTGTTTTGATATAATCAAAAAGTTTTTAAAATTCAAGTTTTGGATGGCTGAAGTACATTTGGTAAGTTAAAAAAAAAAAATTCACTCAAACAATAGTATGTAGTATGTAAATATCAAAAACAATCTTAAGATTACTTTTAAGTACAATCGAATGTTCTTGAAACATTTTCCCACATGATGATACCTTCATTGAGCTATGAACTAAAGTAGTTCATAGGTTATATGTTTTGTGTCTTTCCCATATAAATCCCTTTAATTTTGATTGGAAAATATAAGAAGTAGATATATGTTTGTTGAATTGGGGTCAATGTCATTAATGCACTCAACTAGGTAGCCTTGTTGATTTATAAACTGGTAAATTGATGGTCCATTCAGTTTTAATTGCATTCTAGAACATATATATTCAGTATGTGAAACATTTTTCATCAATGCACATGGGAAAACTACTTGAACAATTAATTGCATTCTAGAACACACACACACACACACAAAGACACACACACACACACACACACACACACACACACACACATATATATATATATATGCACAACATTTTTCATCAATGTAAATAGAACATATTCGACCATTGGACAGACAAATTTTGTGCTAGATTTTCAATCAGGAATAGAGATGTGGGTCAAATCCCACCAAAAGTCGAAGAAGTGCTCCGAGTCTCTTGTCTGAAAGGAATCTTCGTACAAAATTATACTGCGGATGATTTATTTACATTGTGGATACTTTTTACCAAAAAATCCCATAAGAAAAACTGGGTGTGCATTGAGTTCTTGTATATATCCAATACATGCAACATTTTTCATCAATGCACATAGAAAAACCACTTTTAGTTAATTGCATTCTAGAACAAATATATTCAGTACGTGAAACATTTTTCATCGATGCACATAGTAAAACTACTTGAACAGTTAATTGCATTCTAGAACACACACAAACAAACACACACACACATATATATATATCCAATACATGCAACATTTTTCATCAATGCATGTATAGAAAAGCTACTTTTAGTTGATACTAGAGTGTGCATGTACCAAAAAAATTTGTACATGTGCAAACACTTGCACAGATAACATAACAGGGCAGCTCAATTTTTAATTGAGTACTAGAAGTTCTAGAACATATAATCCAAAGAGAATAAATTGTTGGGCAGTTCAATCAAAAAAATTCCAATGGAATGCCATCTTCAATAATCTGTTCATGATCGGATTTTGACATTTTCCATTTCTTAATTTTCGTTTTTTTCTTTGCTTGAACCTCGATCAACTTTATGTGTGTTGCACACACCAAGTGACTATATTGACAACTTATGAAATCAGGTTCATAGTCTTCAAAGTAAACAAAATTCCCACTTTTATTACTTTGTCTGAAAAAATAACCTTTCAGTATAATAGATCCTCTTTCATATGGAAATACGTGATCATTATAGTCTTCTAATAATTTCATTTTTCGTTTAGTGCAATGCATCAAATAATACTTCACATTTTCATCGTTGTTAGTAGGTGCAATTATAGCAAAAGCATCTTCTGCACAATAAAGCAAACTTAACAAAATTATACATATTCAAATTTATTTCTAGATCTTTATCATTAGAAAGAAATTCAAATGTTACCTTCTCTAACAAGATCAGAAACTCGATCACCATCAGATGATATTGTAGTCTCCTATGATTGCATGTCTTCAAACATTGCAACGAACATTTTTCCCTTTGTATTTAGCTCTGTATGTTTCCAATCTTTTATATAGATTTTGTTTTCACAAACGTCATTGGATTTTTTGTTGTCTATGCCATGACAAAAACAAGAATATTTTATTTTATCCAATGCAAACACATTTCTAGATGACTTTGTTTTAATTGAATGCAATTATCGAATCCCTTTTATTGTTTCAATGTCATTTTCAATTGATCTATCTACGTCTTCGATTCCAATATGCCAAAAAAAACCTTTATATGGAAAATTTAAAGAAGAATGTAAATATGATATCAAAATACAATCAAAGATAATCATTCTGATAAATGTACACTGTTTAAAATTAGATATCCAATAAAAATTAAATTGAATGTACCTTCACACTTCCCTTGATCGGTTAGTCTCATGGCTTAGAGCAGCGATGCACCATTGAACAAATTCTTTCGTGTCCACAAGTCAGCTTGCATAGGGGTTCATTTGATATCTTCAAAGTGCTCATTTTATGCATGCCCCTGCACCGTCATGTTCTCCTTTTCCATGGCCAGTCTCAAAGAAATTTCAATAATGTTTAATGCAGGTTTTCTTATGAAGACAACACAACCAAAAGAATGATCATGCTGATTTGAATTGTCCTGCACATCCGTCTGACCATATCCAATGTTCATTGAATGTTATTCCATGATTTTTCAAGGAATCATAAATTTTTCCAAAACAATGTTGTACAAAATATGTATCATGTGTACGATTGTCACTTATACAAAAGTGATATTCTTTAATAATATGTCGATTTTCACTGGTGCTTTCTATATGATTGACGTTTTGCTCAGCATGTCTATATAGAATATGGACAAGCATGGAGACTTGGTCAGAATGATAGTATTCACTCTGAATTTCTTTTTGTGAAACAAATGTGTAGTTTTCTACAAAATAAATTACTGACAAAATGGTCCCTGGTGGAAAAACTTCACGGGATTTTTTGAATTGTAAGTCTTTCCATCAAGCTCTATAGGAATGCTTGGTTTATTTGTAAATTTCTTCCTCAAACTTTCTCAAAAACTCTATCACAAAAATTTCTTCTTGTCGTAATTCAATTCTTTTAACACTATTTTCACCTTGAATCAATGTATGGGTATATTCATATCTCTTCCATTTCACTTTCATGTTGGACAATGATTGATCATTTATATCAGTACGATATTTGTTTTGAAATTTAGTCAAATTTCCACAATCATTGCATTTTTTTACCACCAACACATTTCTTTTCGTAAAATAGTTCATCACTTTTTCTTTCACATAGAATTTGAGATATGAAATCATGGATAGTGGAAGCAGGAGGTGAATCCTTCATAAATTTTCTACCAAAATCAAGGAATGTGCCATAATATTAATCAAATTCCACATGATAATGGCAACAACAAGTGTCGCATACAGTGATAGGTTTTACATACCATGGTTTTTGTTGAACAAAAGCACTGATTGAAACATGAATTTCGATTCTCTTCTTTGAACTTGTTGAACAATTCTATCTGAGTGGTTTCCAAGAAATGTTTTTCATGTTCTTCGTAGTGATTTCGTGCTATTCTTCTTCGTATAACATGCCTTGTAGTTGGCGAAACACGTGAATTGTTCTTCCAATATTCATATATTATTTTTTAAACATTTTCTCCAAGTCTATCTTTGTATGGTTGCCTAGAAATAGCTTTCCAACAAGCAAGTTCATCATTTACATCTATTTGCAACCGAAATTTTTGATGTTTGTGCAAAGTTTTTTGCAAGATTCCTAATGCTTGTGCCATAGATTTTACCAAGCAATTCTCTTTAGTACTTGACAAAACCACTGCCATATATATTGCTCTACTTACAACTAAAACATTTTTCTATCTAGATCTTCTAATTGAATTTATAGCACTATTTATATTTTGTATCAGATTTTCCTTCATTTTTTTACCTTTGGTTGATTTTCGAATACCCAATAAAGTCGTAGCTTCTTTTAATTCCCTTAATGATATGAGACCTTTCAATATTTGGGCTTGAACAATCACATTTTCCTTAATGAAATACTTCTCAAAAATGTGGATAACACGATATCGTATATAATGGTCAGCTTTTTTATCTCCATGTGTGTGAGTGTCAACATTTTCTAACATCTCGTCATCGACATTGATTTCATCTGTACATATTCGAATGAATAGTACATAATAAGTTTACATATTCAATAAATAAATAAATTAATAAATATATGTATAATTTCAATAATACGTGAATGTGTTCAACACACACACACACACACACACACACACATATATACACCTTGTGATTCAATTTCTTCACTTGAATTTCTTTCATCATTTTCACCATCTTCAATAATTGGTTCAATATCTCTTTCACTTTCTCTTTCAAAATTTTGTATCTCATCATCAATGTTTTGAGGAATATCTCTCTCTGTTTACATTGCAAAATAATTTTCAAATTAGTTTATCAAATAAAAATTAAGCTTCACATTTTACATTAGGAAAATTTTAAATATATCAAAATCATAATATTTACACTTACATACCTGTTTCAAATTCTAGTTGAGGTTGATTTTCACCTTCAATATTTGAGAGTGCTTCTATCTTTCTTTTGCGAAATTATCTTGTCTCTTCTCTACGTTCCTCAGGGTCTCTTTTTTGATTATATTTTCTCGTACAATTTCTTCGATTTCCCATGATAATAGAGTATGAAGTTCAAAAAATGTCCTTCAAAAATTTGGATAAAAACTCAATTAAAAAAAACATCACAAAAGATTTAATTTAAAAAAATCTCATTTTAAATTTTTTTCAAAAAATACATACTTCAATCCAAAACATTTACTTTAAAAAATTCAAGAAAAAAATGTCCTATAAAAATGAAATAAAGTTCAAAATATTCCCTTCCAAGTCCTACAAAAAAATTTCATTTAAAAAGTTACACAAAAACTCATTAAGATTTACTTCAACCCAAAACCAAAAAATGTCCTTTCGAAATTAAGCCCAAATCCATGCTTTAAAAAAAATGAAACCCAAAATACTATATGACATACCTCCAAGAAATATCTTTTGAATGTACCTCCATGAAAATTCTTTAAACCCAAAAAAATTCCTTGCAAAATCAGATCAAATGTACAAAAAATAATGTGTCTCAAAGAAAATTCCTTTGAATGTACCTCTAAGAAAAGTCCTTAAACCCAAAAAAATTCTTTGCAAAATCAGATCAAGACTTTTGTAAAATCAGACCAAACATGCGAAAATATGTGAAAATAAAGAATGGTTTCGCGGAAATTTATATTGCTGCGAAATGTTTTTTTAGAGGGGCTCGGCGGTACTTTCCGGCCGATGGAAAGTTAAGTAAAATTTTGGCCGAAATTTTAAGAAATATTTCAACCGAACTACTTTTTCGTTTGATTTAATGGGCCGTCAGCGCAAAAAGCAGTTCGACCGAACTTTGTTTAAGAGTTTGGCCGAACTAACGCGTCACTAGTTACGCGGAGCCAAGCCCTGAATATATTTATGAAAATTTGGAATGATTAAACTCCATGGAACATTTTGAATTAACTGTCGAAACCAAGACAAGAATTTTCAGAATTGAATCTACTTTCAGGAAATATAATTTGCATGGAATTTCATTAATATTTACTAATTTTAATTAATTTTGTAATAAAATGGATGCAAACAATTTCTGAAGGTCATTGTGATTCAGTGAAATCAAAATTCTGTATCTTCCAAAATACATTGTAAAAAAATTTGAAAAAATTATGGTACATTACATTGGTCCGTCGTCTCTAATGGGTAGCTTTTAGATTTTTAGTTTATAACTTTTATGTTAAGAAATTTCTTGCGTCGCGAAACATATTCAAAATATGCAGTTTTTCATATTTGACCAGTTCAAAAAATTCTAGTAATTATGATATGCATACATTGGCTTTGTAAATATGACAAAACCAAAGTATACTCTGTCTAGATTGTTGTAACACATTTTGTTTCTCAAAAAAACAAATTTTCAAAGAATACAAGATTGTGTATTAACATGACTTCTTATGAATCCGTTGATTGTTAAAAAACACACACTCAGAAATGTGAATAAAAAAATTCCAAAAAATAAGTAATAGAAAGCTAACAAAATTTCTAACAACTTTTATTTTTTATCGCAAAATGAAATTCTAAACAGAAAAATTGTTTTAGCTTGTAGAAAGTTGAAGAACTGAAAAAAATGAAATTTTTTTCTCAAAAAAGGGCAAAAAGTGTAACCCAACTTCACATTTTCACCCTAAAATGACATGTCAAATAAGTGATTTTTATGGAAAAAAATTGCACCAAAAAAAGTTGAAAAAATAATATTTTTAATGAAATTTTTATAAATTTTATGTCCAGAGATCATAACATTTGATTTTTTTTCAAATATAATGATTCACATAAAATATTTTAGTCTTTCAGTGAGACTTTTTGGAGTTTTTTGCCGCATTAGATAACTTTTGAGGTCTAAAATGGGCCTCCTAAGAAGTACAACCAAAATAAAGTTTATAAGAACCAATATGATTCAAGATGATGATGTCAACCATGGGGGATGATTCACCATTTTTCAGATAAAAAAAGTAAACATATTAAAAAATAATAAAATAATAAAACAAATTTTTCAACTTATTTCCCTAAGGTTTTACTCAAATTTCAAGTGAGAGTAGTTGATGGATACAAAATTTAATTTATCATCGAAGGAATGCTCATGTTGCATACTTTCGATGGACCCTACTACATGAAAAATGAGATATATATGAAAAACATGATTACAATCATGTATTTCATGTATTTCTCATTTTTTGTGTAGAAGGAGCAATCGAAAGTATGCAATATGGTACTCATTGAATGAGGAATCAAATTCTGCATCCAACGAGTACTCCTGCTTGAGATTTGAGTAAGCTCATAGGGAGATAAGTTGAAAATACAAGTTGAAAAATTAGTTTTTTCTTTTTCCTCTCTAAAATTTGATGATGCAATCTAATCTTATTTTATTATTTCAGCTGTTATTTTATAATTTCCTTAGGAGTCCCATTTTAGACCTCAAAATTCCCCTAATGAATCCGACGAAAATAATTGTGGCCAAACCTTGATTTGTGTTTTTTAAACTGATTTTTGAACTACATATATGGATTCAACACCCTCAATAACACATGGGGCACTTCGATTGTAAAGAGTTCACTTGTCAAACTCGTGATTTCAATGGATACTTATCGGATTCTAGACAAATTGGATCATAAAATAAACCGGAAAACATTCCGAAAAGTCTCACCTAATGGTTGCTCATAAAAATTTCAGTAAAAATCAAAATAAAAAAATATTGTTAAAAAAAACAACTTTAACAAATAAATCAAAGTAATAAATTAAAACTAAATTGTTAAAATAAATGTTACGAGAAACATCTAAAAAAATTAAAACATTATAAATCAATAAAATCAAAATTTATTAAAAACACATTATAATAAGAAAATTAAAAAACTCAAATAAATAAATAAATATTAAATATTAATTCTTTTGAATATATATATATATAACACAATATATTTGGAAAAAAAAACTTAACATATATATATATATTTAAAAAAACATTTTAACATTAAAAAAATATACATTGAAAAAACTTCAAAAAATATCTATTAGAAAAAGAATATATATATATATATATTAAAAAATAAAATAATTAACATATTAAACATTAAAAAAAGAAGATTAAATATTTCCCCTATGGCACCTAGGAGGTTGGGTGGGGTGGAAGATCGATTCCCGGGTTCTTGCCACCCAAGCTCGCGGCGCAGAATCGGTCTGGCCCTGCCCCCACACAGTTGCCAAGGGGTCGTGGGCCAGGGTAGCAAGAGTTGCATGAGCTCCTCTTGCTTTGGCCCACGACCTCGTAGCAGCTGGGTGTGGGTGGCACGTCGATTCCACGAATCAACTATCCACCTTCGTTGAGCCGCCAAGGGGTCGTGGGCGAGGGCAAGAAGAGCTGGCACAACTGTTTCTGCCTTGTTTCGTGATGCTTTGGCCAGTGGGTAGGGTTGCAGGTCGATTCCAGGAATCGACCTACAATATTTATTCTTTTTATTTTTTAGAATATTTTAAATTGTGTAATTATTATATATATATATATGCGTAGTCTAACTTATAGACGAAATATTTTTTTTTCACTGGAATTCACTAAAATCGAGCAATATAATTTCAATATTTTTTGTTGTTTAAAATACATTTTTAAATGCATACATGGATTCAACACCCTGGAAAACCCCCAAAACACTTGAATTATGCAGATTAAACAATTTAAACTCAAGTTTTTAAAAATTTATGTCAGATTTTGATTAAAATTAACGAGAAAAATGATCATGAAAAAGACTATTTCATATATATATATATATATATATATATATATATATATATATATATATATGTTTGTTTTATTTATTAATTTTTATATATAGTTTTTTTTTTTCCTAAATTTATATTTTAATACAATTTATTTTATTTATTATTTTTTAATATATATATATATATATATATATATATATATATATATATATATTATTTTTTTGATTTGTTTTTTTATGTTTTTATGGGTTATTTTGGTTGTTATTTATTTATTTTTGATAATTTTTTTTTATATTTGATTTTTTTAAAGTTATTTTTAATTTTTAATCTAATTTTTTCCATGTTTTAATTTAATTTAATTTTTACTTATTATTATTATTATTATTTAATTTTTTTTTTCCTCTGATTTTATTGATTTATTTATCTATTTATTGTTGTAAGAGTTGTGTCGATGTTCGACTAGCAACCTGACCCTAATATGTGTCAATTTGATAGTTAATTTTTTAGTTTTCTTTACAATGAATCAAGCTCGCCTCCACTATGTGTTAATTTGATAGTTGATTTTTAAATTTCAATTACAATGGGTCAAGCATGCCCCCAATATGTGTCAGTTCGATGGTTGATTTTTTTTGTTTTCGTTGCAATGCACCTAGTTGTCTTACACTAATATTTTAAAAGAACTATATTTTAAGCAGTTGATATAATGACTTTTTGATTTAGTTATTTATTTTTAAGGTTTAACTTAGTCGTGATATCTGAACTCGAAATATGTTGAAAATCTAAGTTTTGTTATAGTGGTGGAGGAGTACAAAAGGAACAAGATGATACTCCCAAATTTCAATTTGACTTTTATAGCTCTGATCCCTAGGAAGGACTCATTCGATTCCTTTGAATACTTCAAGATGATTTCATTATGCAATGTTGTCTACAAATTCATCACCAAAATTATTTGCAACAGAATTAAATTGATTCTCTCCACTCATATCTCATATGAACAATTTGGGTTTTTTCATGGTCAACAAATTCATGAAGCAATTGGAGTAGCACAAGAAGGAATGCACAACATGAAGGTTCAGGATAAAAAAAAGGGAAATCATTAAAATCGACCTCTCTAAAGCTTACAATAGGGTAAGCTGGATATATTTCCAAATGATCCTTACACACATTGGTTTCAGTATTTATTTCATTGATTGGGTAATGAGTTGCATACAATCAGTCTCCTTTGTTGTGCTTCTCAATCTCAATAACACCATCATAAATGACTTTATGATTTTTAATATCACTCTCTTCCTTTCTAAGAAGTAAATGAAAACTAAAAGAATGATAAGATTTAGAAGCATGAGAATTCTCATAGCTATTGAAGATGTGATTATTAAATGATTCAGTATCCTGATCAAAACTAACCAATAATTCATCATTTACTAAATTTATGGTAGCTCCCCTATTTTTAGAAATCATATTTTGGTAAGGGATTGCTCAATGTTTTTCAAATTAATTAATATCATCGAAAATATTGTAACAACCTTGGTGAAAATTCTATGTAATAAAAGTTAATAAAGGAAAAATAATAACCAAATTCATGGGACACGTATTCCAAGCTAAATGTTGGGTAAAACATCGTGGGTGTTCATTTGGTTTATTATGGCTATGGAAATTGGCAAAGTAAATGGTTGTGTCTTTGGAAATGAAAAGTGGAATTTATTGGCATTTATTTATGAAAATAATGGAAAATAGGAGAAAATGGAGGTGAAAGGTCACAGGTTGCATGTGAGGAGGAAAATGAAGGAAAATAATGGAAAATGAAGAAAATAGAGGGATCGTTAATAAAAAGGTTTCTAAGGATCATTTTATGGCTTTTGGTCAGTGAAGTTTTTGAGCTCTCGCTATTCTCTCTCTCTCCCTCTCTCATATTCTTAGATACTTAGAGTTTTCTTGGAGCACTTTTGGAGAGTGTGGCATACTTGGAGGTTTGGAGCAAGAAGGCAAAGGAAGAGCAAGAAAGTGCAGGAGGATAGCAGGATCAACAGCTACAACAGATTTTTGTTTGCAGGTATCGAGTTGCATATATGTTTTCCTCACTAGTTTTGGAATGCATGTCATATGCATGTGGTTTCTTGGTCATGATCTGTGATTGGCATGGAGGATTTCCTAGATTGACAGTGGATCTAACTAGCCTTTCCATTTCCTGGATAACCATGGTATTGTGGGTTCATTTCATTGCTTGTTTTTCTGGTTGGTTATCATGTGCTTTTGGTTTTCAGTTGAGTTATTATTTCTTGGAAGCCTTAGATGGAAAAATTATCGAGAATCCTGGAGATCACTATTATTTGAGTTACTAGTCCTAGAAGCCCTGGTTCGAACAAACACTTTGGAGCCCTGGACATCTTGGGTGGAGACCGATCTGGTGATGGTTGTAATGTCCGACCATGAGGTGGAATCACTAGTTGAGGGCTGAGGTGGTTTGGTCTTTGGAGCCCTAGTTTGGTTTTGAATGATTATTTTTATGAGATTCCCCATTCATTCTTGGAATATGGCACGAGGGTGACTAGATGAAGAGAGATTTGGTTCAGCCATGTCTGTGGTCGGGTGGAATGTGTAAGTCCCAGAGTTGGTTTCATTTTTCTTATGGCAATAAGAACTCTTTTCCTCTTATATTAATGGGTAAATAAGATTGTTATTATGTGGTCTATATGGTTGTTCTATGCTTGTCATTTATTTTGTTTACATGTTGGTTATGAACGTGTTTTATGATAGTGATGATGTATGTCTCTCATATGTTTTGATTTGTAAAATGATTGAAAAATGTATCTATGACCATAGATGATAATGCAGTTAATGAGATGAGGCAACAATGCTTCTTAGCAATTATCAGATAAGTATGATACCCCTATGCTCAAATATGTTATTTAAACATGAAAATTATATATTTGTGACATGTTTGACGAAATGTCAGTCATGGCTAGTAGGGGTCCAATCAAGTCCTTATTCAAGTGTTTGAATTTACATCATTATTTCATTGTTACATTTCTTTTCTGAAAGGGTCATGGTGTTCTGAATAGTGACCTGGGACCTAGGCCTGAAAAAGTGGCACAAAAATCAGGGTCACAGACTCAGAACTACTGGGAAAAGACCCTAGTCGTATGCATGACATGTTGTGTGTGCGACTGGAGGGTCCCAGTCACACTCTTTCCCATGTCAAGGGAGATAATGTGAGGTTGATGCTTGAAAAGGTCAATTTCATGCAGGGGCTAGCCTTCTAGAAGGTTGTCATGGCTCCTGGCTATCTTGTAGCATGCACAGAGGGTCTGTGTTGTTATGTGGTGTCGGTTAAACTTGTGACTTGGGAGGTTGAATCATATCATAGTAACTCTTCATCACATGTTTACCTCGGTTGGCCAATTACTTGGGTATATGTGGGAGGAGGGTGTTACAAAGATAGGGATAAAGAGAAAAATGGTGGTTTTAACATAAAAATATGAAAATTTCTCTACTTGTAGATTATTCTTTATTTTCCCTAATGTAAATTTTAGATTCACCATTAATTGAAATTATTCTAGGAAATTCAGGTATTTGGCTAACCACATTATTTTGAGAATTAATATTTAGTTGCTCCAAACTTTGTGGTTGAACATTATTAATAGAATTAGAAAACCCATAAGCATTTTCTTAAAGAATTTCGTTGTTAAAAGGACCCTTGTGGATGATGTTTTCGATTTGAATGGTTGACAATTGATTTTATTCTTCATTATGAGCAACAAATTTATTTTGATTTAGAGCAGCTTGTCCTAAAGATGGATGAGTGTGAGTCCCGAGGAATGAACTCTGGACTGGTTGATGGTGCAGTTATTCATTTAACCATACCAAAAAAGATAAATATTGTTTATGTGAGCCTAGTATCTCCAAGCATTTGTTTTCCATGTTTATGGCTCTTTTCTATGGAGTTCTGGTGGGGAAATTGGGTTGGAGATAATCGAATATTCCTAGGTTGGAACTGGCACTAACTGAGGGGTTTATTTTGGTTTGACTGTTTGGAACTTGGATGTTAGAAGATAGAAGAGCTCTTGGATTTTTAGGGGTATTAATATTGCAACTCTATCTAGAAATCACTAATTAAAATTTGTGGGACAATCATTGACAACACATTATATTGTGCAAAACATGCAAGAATACCTTGAAGTTAAGGTCTAGTTAGATGTTTGAAAAGTAATTCTTTTAATAATATGATATTTTTTTAATTTAATTCTATTATAAAACTAGCATAGATCCATCTAAATCACGGATCTAACATAAGCTGAGAGACATCAAATTTATTTTGTTGCAAACTTATTTTAGAGTGCAAAAAAACAATGTTAACTTTTTAGTGTTTAAATTGCATTTTTGAATGTTATAGGGATTACATAACATGTGTATTGAGCCATTTGATATTGAATCATATTAAAATATATTTAATTCATAACTCACATTGGATATTTTATTCTATATGACATTAAAATATATTTTTTGTTTAGCCGACATGAGCGAAAATTATTTTTACTATTTGTTAAGGACATGACATACTTGCCCATGTCCCTCATACTGGATTGTAGAATGAGCCTCTCAGCCCAATAAACATGCCGTATAATATAATAAAGGATGACATTAATTTGGAGAATTGAATTGCAAGCCAAGTGAATGGAGTGGAGAGAGAAACATGGATGGTGGATACATCACACCCAAAATGTTATGTTTAATTTGGGATGGTGGAGTCGCACGCGGTGACAACAGCTTCCATGTTCAAAATTGAACACATCACAGCACATCAAGACCCCTCTAGCATTTCAGAGAAGTGCTCCCCAAAATTTACGCATAAAAAAAAAAAATATTTTTATTTTTACCAATTCTAAAAAAAAATTAAACTATATTATAAAATTCCCTAGGAAGGGTTGTCGGTCTGCCGGAAATTTTTGAAATTGATCAGGTTATCAATTGCTGGGGATGTTTGCAAGTTGCCTTGTTATCTGACTCACGTATAGGGTACCTATGTTTAGGGTAAGGTACCTGTGTCTAGGGTACGCTGGTGCCAGGAGTTTGTTGTAGCATTAAAGAAAGCATAAATTAAGTATAGTTAACGTCCAGCATAGGTTTTTGTTAATGGAGAATGTCTGCTTAATATAGGATGTTGCATTGATAGTAGTCATAATAGCTGCAACTTGAGCCATGTGAAAAAGTTGGAGGAGGGTTGTGAGCAAAGTTTTGGTGGCATTTAGCCATGAATTTAGATTGTTCATGTAAAGATTTGTCATTCCAATTTCCCCAAGATGGACACTAGGATGTTGATGGTTGGTACATTTCTTTTTATTGCGCCTGTATGTTTGGAGTTGCAAATAGATGGGAGTTTCTTAGCTGAAGAAAATTGTGGTATGTTTGGAGTTGCAAATAGATGGGGGTTTCTTAGCTGAAGAAAACTGTGGGTTTCCCAGCTGAAAAAAATTCAGTGGTTAGATGACAGTTGGTGCCTTCAGTGGTTCTAGATTTTGATTTGTATATGAAGTTTATTATATTTGTAGATGACAATGGGTGCATTCACTCATTTTTTTTAATTAAATATTTATGGTTATTAATGATTGAGGAACCAGTAATAAAATGCATTTTAGCCTTCATTGATCAATGACAGAATCAAGAATGTGGTTCATATCCTTTAGTGTTTAATATAATAATAATAATAATAATAATAATTTTTAGTTTAATTTTTTTGGTTTTGAACCTGTGACCTTTTAGGAGGAAACACATGCTTTTATCCATTAGGCTCACTCAAGCTGCATAAAATTCTCAACATAGATCCATTATATATAAGTAAAAAATAACATTCTCAACATAAATACATTATATGCAAGTAAAAATAACATTTTCACAATAGATGCATTGGCTGAAATTAGTTTTGAATAGCTCAAATATTCCATTAAAGTTTGTCATAATCCAATACAATGTAGGTAGGTACTCAATTCAGTACAAGAAAGTATTTGAATGGCCCAGGTAAGTATTTGAATGGCATCCGCCAATGGCCCTTAATTTCATGACACAATCATGAAACCTAATGTCCAATATTTGTGGGTCTTCACTGTGACCAAAGGGGAGCAAGGACGTTTAGAACCCAACAAATAGTTCTAGGCATGCTCCAGGCTATTCCATACATGCTCCTAATGTTCATTAGCCAAATCTCAAATTGGAAAGGAATTCCATCATCATACACTAATTGCTTGGGCACACCCAAAGATGTTGATATTGATATGTTTTAACTAAATTATATATATATATATATATAATAAGAGATAAGAAGTTAGTATTTTTAAATTTATTAATATAATTTTTTTGGATGGTTTTTTCCTGTTATTTCTAAAATTGTTTTTGATGGTACTACTGGATAACCAAGAATTTTTTTTTTCTTCTCAATTCAATTTACAAATTTTCAAAACACTTCATAAATTTATAAGCATATTATAAATATGATTACGCTCTTAAATGATATTACTTCACCATTTTTACGAGCAGATTATAAATATGACTACACTCATAAATGTTATTTGTTCACAGTTTAGTAGAATATTGGCTATATGTTTTCTTCTTACAATTGTAAATATTGTGATAAATTCAATGATATTCACAGTCTTACAAATAGTTCAAAGTTATAATTTTTCAATTGAATTGAATGAAAAATATCACCTAAAGTGTACAAAACAAATTTCCAAATTTTTATATAGAATTATGATGTTTCATTTAAATTGAATAAAAAACATCACTTAAATGATAGAAAACAAATGTCCATTTTTAATTTTGAAAAAAACATTATTTCATTTTGGAATATTTTTATATATGAAAAGTTTATTTAGTATACAGAGAAGGGCAATTTTTTTTAACTTTTCATCTTTAAAAAGTTAAAAATATATATGCCCCTCTAAATAACAATAAGACTACCCCTTCAAATTTGATCACTGAGGCATCACATCCCAAATGTTTCGTTGGACGCGACAACAACGACTTCGTTTTCATTAGGACAAAAGTATAAATGACCAGCACAAAGCATAAACCGAAACAGAAACAAAAATTTATCCAAAACAAATCTCGCCAACATATAGTGGAGTGATAGTGGAGCAAAAAGAAACTGAAATTTAACCCAAAAAATTCTCAAGAACATATCTCGTGGAGTTTGAAGCCAAATATTTCTTCACCACAGTTATTTATTTAAATGAATCACAGCTTCAGCTTCAACTTCTTCTATAACTTCCATGGCTGCGCTTCTCCTTGGGCCCCCAGAGCTCTGCAACTATAAAAATTTTGTGGTGCCTGGTTGTGGATCCGAATTAGATGACCCAAAATCAAAATCTAGGACAGTTGAGAATGAAATGCAATCAGAGCATACCCGCTACTTGAAACAGTGTTTCCAAGTTTTGAAACGGTTCTTGGAAGCGGCTATTCCAACTTTGAAACGCTACTTTGAATTACAGTGGGTAGTGTTGGAATTAATTGTCAACTTCCAAGATACGGCAGCGCAGCACAACAAAGAACAGCGACAAGACTGTTCGCGGGGGTCAAGGCAGGTAGAGCCGGTGATGGGTGAACTCCATCGGAACGGCTGTTGTAATATACAGCCAGGCCCACACCATACAGCGGCAAGGTAAGTCCGCAGGGGTCGTGAAAGTTTTGTGGGCGGAGGTTCTTACCCCCTCGGAACAGCTGGGGGTCCACATATCATACGGCACACATGTTATATATGATCGCCGGTTAAATATTTTTATCACGGCATTTTTTTAACAGTTGTTTTTAATGTTTTATTTTGTTATTTGTTTTATTTTTAATATATATAACACATATATATATATTAAAAGGCCCGTGAGGAAAAGGGTTGTAATGTTATTACACAGGAATGTAATTTTTATTACACAGCAGAACCGTTAATATATGCATAGTAAATGTTTATGAAAGCACAACAGTGCTGGAATAAAAATCAAAGTGCCAGCAAACAGAACTTGACTTCAATGCGTTTCCAAGCGGTGCAGGTAGAAGTAAATGAGCCATAAAGATTTTTGAAGCGGTGAATTTAGTGGTTGTATGTCAGTTAATGGCATTAATTCAACCTGAGATCTTTTGGGATATTTCTGTTTTGTAATATGTAGAGACAAAGTCATTTTTTGAATTGTAATGTTTTGATACACAGCAACGTATTTAAAATAGAGAGACAAAGAATAGTTTTTTATGCACAACAGTGTATTGTTTGAAAAACACTGCAGAGTGTTTTGAAAAACAGAGTATTCACATCAGTGAATGTTTTTAGTGAGACAGAGTGTCATTTGTAAATGACAGAGTGATAATTATTGAACTATGTTTGCAGCACTCAAAATTATTTTGTAATCCCTCTTTTTGAGGAAGAGTCTGTAACAGCAATTTTTTTAATAGAATTTTTTTTTATGTGAAACTCTGTCACTCTGGAAGAAATTCTGAATATTTCTCTGTGTTAAGGAAGACAATTTTATTGTTTTGGAATTCTGAAATATTCCAACATGGTATCAGAGCCAATCCAGGCTATTTGAAGGTCAAATAAGCTGAAGGGAAGGAGTTCTTTATTTGCAACAACCTCTCCAGCAGTGTGAAGGTTCAGACAAGAAGAATTTGAAGGTATTTCTCTATATAGTTTTGTGTTACTGTTGCAGTACAGTTGGTTATTTTAAAACACACAGTCAAGTGTTTTTGAGATCATAGTTAAGAGTGCAGAATGGCTGGAGCCAGCACAGGTATGAGTTTGGGAAATACCCATCTCCCACAATTCAATGGAAAAAATTATGACTGCTGGTCAATAACTATGAAAGCTTTATTTACCTCACAAGAGTTATGGGAATTAGTTGAGGATGGCTTTGAAGAGCCAGCAAATGAAGTAGAGTTTATTCTTTTAACTCAGGCAGAAAGGGAGTCACTGAAGAACAATAAGAAGAGAGATGCCAAGGCTCTTTTCTTTTTGTATCAAGCAGTGCATGAGAGTGTGTTTCCAAGGATAGCAGCAGCCAAGAAATCCAGTGAAGCATGGGAAACTCTCAAGATAGCTTATCAGGGCATGGAAAGAGTGAAGACAGCAAAACTTCAGTTGCTGAGGAGAGACTTTGAGACTCTCTGTATGAAGGAGTCAGATAATATTGACTCATTCTTCACTCATGTGATTGGAATGGTCACACAAATCAGATCTCATGGAGAGACTCTTGAGGACAAGAGGATTGTGGAAAAAATCTTGAGAATTTTACCCTCAAGATTCGATGTGATTGTCACCACCATAGAAGAGATAAGGGATCTCACAAAGTTTTCAGTGGATGAATTACATGC
This sequence comes from Pinus albicaulis, assembly GCA_034641835.2. Lineage (NCBI taxonomy): Eukaryota > Viridiplantae > Streptophyta > Pinopsida > Pinales > Pinaceae > Pinus > Pinus albicaulis. Next base: position 979,081,572 of record CM076572.1, read on the forward strand.
ATCACTGATTACCCATGAACAGAGATTGGGTAGGAGTGAAAACTCATCTCTTGAACATGCTTTTAAGACCTAGATGTCTTTCGGAAGAGGAAGAGGGCAAGGCAGAGGAAACAAGAGAGGAAGAGGCAGAAGCCAAAACAGAGGTGGAAGAGGCAGTCCAGCAAATGCTCAAGCAAGGGGCAGCAATCCAAATCAGCATCAAGGCCAAGGCAGCAGCCAGCAGAATGGTCAGCAGAATGCTCAAGGACAAAGGTATGATAAGTCCAATGTCCAATGTTATAATTGTAAGAAATATGGTCATTATGCTAATGAATGTAGAAAGAAGAAGCAGACTGATATGAGAAGTGAAACTAGTGCAAATTTCACAAAAGAAAACAACAGTCAAAGTAATTTGTTTTTAGCTTGTAATATGGCTGAAGAAAAGAGTGAAGACTTATGGTTTCTAGACTCCGGTTGTAGTAACCATATGACATGAAACTTAGCAATGTTTTCTATATTAGATGAAAGTGTGCAGTCACAAGTCACACTAGGAACTGATAGCAAAGTTTCTGTTATGGGAAAAGGAGATGTAAATGTTTTAACAAGATTAGGTGCAAAGAAAACCATAGCAGATGTTTATTATGTTCCAGGAATGAAGTGTAACCTCTTAAGTATTGGACAGCTTGTCCATAAGGGGTATAATGTCTTCTTTGATAATGATGTTTGTACCATCATGGATAAACCACCCAGAAATCTGTGTATTTTTGAAGTGAAGATGACAAGGAATAGGATGTTCCCTCTTAGAATGAGAGCAGATTTGAAGAATGATGAAGAGAAAGCAGCAATTGCACAGGAGAATTACCAAAGCGAACCAAAAGATGATAATTGGTTATGGCACTTGAGATTTGGACATCTCAACTTTGGAGGTCTTAACTTGTTGAACAGAAAAGGGATGGTAAGTGGATTACCATTGATAGAGAAACCGGACAGCCTTTGTGAAGGTTGTATTCTTGGGAAACAACACAGAGAAAGTTTTCCTTCCGAGAAAAGCATAAGGGCAAAAGCACCCTTAGAGATTGTCCACTCAGATGTATGTGGACCAATGCAAACTCCATCGCTTGCAAGCAGCCACTATGTGTTAACATTCATAGATGATTTTACAAGAAAAACATGGGTTTACTTTTTAAAAAACAAAAGTGAAGTGTTTGAAAAATTTTGCAATTTCAAAGCACTTGTTGAGAACCAGAGTGGGCTGCATATCAAAGTCCTTAGGACTGATAGAGGAGGTGAGTATATATCTAAATATTTTCTACGGTTTTGTAGAGAAAATGGTATTCATAAGCAGTTTACAACTAGATATACTCCGCAGCAAAATGGAGTAGCCGAAAGGAAGAACCAAACCATAATGGACATGGCGAGGAGTATGTTAAAGGCAAAGCATTTGCCTAATGATTATTGGGCTGAAGCTGTACATTGTGCAGCGTATATTTTGAACAGGTGTCCTACAAAAGCAGTCATGAACAAAGTGCCGGAAGAGGCATGGAGTGGCGCAAAGCAAAGTGTCACACACATGAAAGTTTTCGGATGTGTGGCTTATGCACACATTCCGGATCAGCTAAGGAAGAAGTTGGACAGCAAGGGGGAGAAATGTATTTTCATTGGATACAGTGAGGAATCCAAGGCCTACAGGTTATATAACCCATCCAACAAGAAGTTTCTTGTGAGCAGAGATGTTCAGTTCATTGAAGAGGAAGCTTGGGATGGAAGCATAGAGAAAACAATGAATGTTAAACACTGTTTATCTCATGATGAAAATGATGATGAGTTGGCTGAAATACATCCCCAAATAGCAGCACCAACACAAGGGCAGCAAGAGACACCCTTGAGGAGAAATGAAAGTGCTTCTCCAAGCACACCACAAGGAGGAAATTCAAGTGCTTCTTCAAGCATTTGTACACCTAATGAAAGAGGTAAGAAGTTCAGAAATTTGAATGACATTTATGCACAAGAGGCAGCAAATGAAGGTATCAATTCTTTTTTTGCTTTATATTGTCATGTTGATGATCCTGTTCATTTCGAAGAAGCTATTAAGGATAAGAAATGGATAGAAGCTATGGATGAGGAGATTAATGCCATAGAAAGAAACAAGACTTGGGATTTGGTTGAACTCCCAAAAGGTAAAGATGTCATTAGAGTTAAATGGGTCTACAAGACCAAGAGTAATGCTGAAGGCAAAATAGAGAGACACAAGGCAAGACTTGTCGTCAAAGGGTATAAGCAGAAGCATGGGATAGATTATGAGGAAACTTTCGCACCGGTTGCTAGAATGGAAACCGTGAGAGAAGTGTTGTCCATAGCAGCACAAAACAAGTGGAAAGTTTACCAAATGGACGTGAAGTCAACATTCCTAAATGGAGTGTTAATGGAAGAGGTTTACATTGAACAACCTCTCAGCTATGAAAAGAAAGGCCAAGAGCACAAAGTGTGCAAGTTGAAGAAAGCTCTTTATGGGTTGAAGCAAGCGCCAAGAGCGTGGTACAGTAGGATAGATTCCTATCTACTGGAAAATGGTTTTGAAAAGTGTGAGGGAGAACCCACCCTCTACATCAAAGAACAAGATGGTAAAATTTTGATTGTAGTCTTGTATGTTGATGATGTTATTTTTACAGGTAATGATGATTTCCTTATTGAAAATTTTAAAACAATCATGAAAGAAGAATTTAAAATGACTGATATGGGTTTGCTGAGATACTTCTTGGGAATAGAAGTAGAACAAGATAAAGATGGGATTTTTATCTCACAGGAAAAGTATGTTAATGAGGTACTTGAAAGATTTAACATGCAGGAATGCAAATCAGTAATCACTCCCACAGTGATGGGATTAAAGCTCAGCAGAGAGGACAGCAGCAAGGATTTTGATCCTAGTTTATACAAGAGCATGGTTGGTAGCCTCATGTATTTGACTGCAACTAGGCCGGACATAATGCATGCTGTTAGTTTGATTTCCAGGTTCATGGAAAATCCAAACGATGCGCATTGGCAAGCAGCAAAAAGAATTTTGAGGTATGTTAAAGGTACTAAAAGGTTTGGTATTTTTTATACTACTTCAGAATGTTCAGATTTAGTTGGATACACTGACAGTGATTGGGCTGGAAGTGTAGATGATCGGAAGAGCACTTCCAGTTATGTTTTTCATATGGGTTCAGGAGCCATTTCATGGGCTTCTAAGAAACAACCCATTGTAGCATTGTCTACAGCAGAAGCAGAATATGTGGCAGCTACAGCAGCAGCGTGTCAAGCAGTTTGGATGCGGAAAATGTTGAGAAGCTTATGTCAAGAATAGGTAAAAGGGACAGTGATATTTTGTGACAATAGCTCAGCTATTGCATTGTCTAAAAATTCTGTTTTTCATAAAAGGACAAAACACATTGACACCAAGTTTCATTTCATACGGGAATTGGTAAGCAATGGCGAGATTGTTTTGCAGCATTGCAGAACGGAGGATCAATTTGCAGATATCCTCACAAAGCCACTACAGCAGAAAAGCTTTGAATATTTTAGGAAATGCCTGGGTATGCAGGAAAACCCAGCAGTTGAAATTAAGGGGGAGTGTTGGAATTAATTGTCAACTGCCAAGATACGGCAGCGCAGCACAACAAAGAACAGTGGCAAGACTGTCCGCGGGGGTCAAGGCAGGTAGAGCCGGTGATGGGTGAACCCCATCGGAACGACTGTTGTAATATACAGCCGGGCCCACACCATACAGCGGCAAGGTAAGTCCGCGGGGGTCATGAAAGTTTTGTGGGCGGAGGTTCTTACCCTCTCGGAACAGCTGGGGGTCCACATATCATACGGCACACATGTTATATATGATCTCCGGTTAAATGTTTTTATCACGACATTTTTTTAACAGTTGTTTTTAATGTTTAATTTTGTTATTTGTTTTATTTTTAATATATATAACACATATATATATTAAAAGGCCCGTGAGGCAAAGGGTTGTAATGTTATTACACAGGAATGTAATTTTTATTACACAGCAGAACCGTTAATATATGCACAGTAAATGTTTATGAAAGCACAACAGTGCTGGAATAAAAATCAAAGTGCCAGCAAACAGAACTTGACTTCAATGCGTTTCCAAGCATTGCAAGCAGAAGTAAATGAGCCATAAAGATTTCTGAAGCGGTGAATTTAGTGGTTGTATGTCAGTTAATGGCATTAATTCAACCTGAGATCTTTTGGGATATTTCTGTTTTGTAATATGTAGAGACAGAGTCATTTTTCGAATTGTAATGTTTTAATACACAGCAGCGTATTTAAAAACAGAGAGACGGAGAATAGTTTTTTATGCACAACAGTGTATTGTTTGAAAAACACAGCAGAGTGTTTTGAAAAACAGAGTATTCACATCAGTGAATGTTTTTAGTGAGACAAAGTGTCATTTGTAAATGACAGAGTGATAATTGTTGAACTGTGTTTGCAGCACTCAAAATTATTTTGTAATCCCTCTTTTTGAGGAAGAGTCTGTAACAGCAATTTTTTTTAAGAATTTTTTATTATGTGAAACTCTGTCACTGTGGAAGAAATTCTGAATATTTCTCTGTGTTAAGGAAGACAGTTTTATTGTTTTGGAATTCTGAAATATTCCAACAAAAGGCCAAGGCCAATATAACATTGACTGAGAATTTCTCTCCCACATTCTCAACATCTAGCAATCTCATATTGACTGAGAATTGCTCTCTCACATTCTCAACATCTAGCAATCCATTGGTGGATTTCTTTTTCCATTTAAACACTGAACAATGTTAGGGTCCCGTGATTTGGCTGATTGGCTAGCCAAATGACGATGTAACATCAAACCAAGCTTTGGAGCCCAAGGACCTAGCCTTCCTGGACTCAGAGAGGGCTCTCTCTATAAGTGCAAAAGATGTCGGTGTGTTTATTTGCGATGTTATGATATTAGGCTAGTTATGAAGTGTGTTTTTGGTTTTTTAGTTTTTAAGTTTGTGAGGGATGAAAATGATCAAATACATAAACTGGATGACAAGATGTAGATAAATTGGGCTATGGGGTCAAACAGATCAAGGAAGCTATGAAGTGATGATGTAAAGCTGCTGTAGGGCCGATTTGATTCACAGTAGAAGGGATCTCTGGGCAAAATGGATTGAATGAACAATAAGTTGGTGAAAGACAAGGAATTTCAAGTGCAAACTAGTTAATAGCAGACATAAACATGTAATAGCAAGCCATTAATCATGCTAGGAATAACTATAAGCTAATCAATACATAGAAATCAAACATTCCAACCATACATAGAGGTATAAGACCCTCTAACTTCGGGAAATGGCTATCAGACTTTGGGGAAAACACATAAGACAAACTAACAACTCATAAACTACGCCGGAATGCCTAAACATAGTCTCTAAGTCATTGGGCACTTTGACAAACAATTTTTCATAGTTTTAGGCAAAGGGCTAGATCGAGACTAGGCCTCCTTGGTTCAACAAGATGATCAACAAATCAGTCAAAGAGAAAGTTTTATGGACAGAACTATGGGCAGCTTGCAGGTAGGTAGGGAAAACCATACATCCTACTCAACATACATAGAACTTATGAATAAAACTTAGCAACAATACCTTAAGTTACTAAAGAGCAACTAAGAATTCTTTAGCATAACTAAGGAAGAAGAAAACATCAAGCTATGAAGATTCAGGGATTTTGAGGTGCCTCCATGGGCATATCTCAAAATCAATCTCTACTAATCTATAGCAGCAAGAAATATGTATTATGAATGAAAACTAGAAGACAAAAACATATCAAGAAACAATATACCATTCTACCATGTCAAGGAATCCATCAACAATCCTTCATCATTCCTCAAAAGCATCCAAGAGGCAGTCCAAAAATCATAACTCAAGTGTATTCTTCAAAGCTCATATGACCAATGTATTAATTCTTCTCTCAAGTTCAGCCTCCTTTGTTTACAATGAAATCCATGGAATAAATAGGCTTGAGGAAGGAAAACCTCATGGAGCAACTAGCTATCCCATTGGCCAAGTCAAAATATCTAAATTTGTCCTTGAGGATTTGCAAAGCCCAAGGCACAAAATATCCCATAAAATATCTAAAAACTGCTAAAAACGGAAATTATATTGACTTTACATCATTTCCCAAGTATAAAAATAGCTAAACGCACATTTGGGAAAAGCAGATTTTTGGAGTTCAAAAATTACAAAAATACTTCATATTTATGCCTGAAAAAGGTCCCCTGACTTGCTGAAGGCAAATGGCAGCCTTCCCGGTGTCGAAATGAGGCTCATGATGGCTCGTTGGAAAGCTCTCTGTGTCTGCTTTCCGATGCAAGTGAAATCACCTCAATCTGATCTCTGAAAGTCCCTCAAAACTGTACCTGTGTGCAAAAACCCAGAAAATAGCAGGCTGCTGATATGGCGGGCAGAATGTGCAAAAAGAGGGTGTTTTTCGCCAATTTGAGGGGGCGAATGATCTTCAAATGCCCTAAAAATCGCTGGAGACCTGCTCATGGAATTATGGCATCCATCGGTATCATCCTCCTCCCTTGACAACTCATCAAACTGGAATGGCGCAATTATGAGTTTTTGACTAAAAACTCACAAATGCCAAAAAACCAAAGCATGTCAAAATTTGCCCAAAATCGGTGTGTATGACCCTCAAGGGTCCCTAGCAAAATGTTCTGAAGATGAAGCCAAAATATGAAGTCCTGAAGTGTCTTTTCTCACTTTCCGTGCTGGGCACTTCCCTTTAGCCTCCTTCAGCGTCTCTTGGGTTTTCTTCTTTGATGTTTAGCATTCTGGCTTTGGGTGAAGAAGTCATGGCCCCTTGCCCAGGAGAGGCAGATAGCACATGCTTTGGAGAAAGCCCTTCATGATCGATGTTTTGTATTTGCTTGCCATCATCAGGATGCTGCTGTGTATCATCTCTTAGTTGCCCTTGCTCATCACTATCATGGCCTTGTTCATCATCCTCTTGTTGCTTAAACAAAATTATACCTTCTATGTCAGTCACTATTTTGATGAAGGTAACCATGTTTTCAAATGTTGGGTGTGATGCCTTCCTTGGGTATAAGATTCCTGCTCCTTCCAAACCATGTCCTTTCTCTGTGTGCCATTCCACCAAATAATTTTTAAAGATAAGACCACAGTTAGTTTTAAAATACATAGACAGTTAACTGATTTTCTGAGCTTGGACAAAGGTAACAGAGGCCTTGGTGTTTTTGGTGTGAACACAAAAAGACCTGTAGTAATCAAATAATAATACACTCCTTTCAATCAAACATACTGCCTTTCTTATGTTTCACTGTTCACCATACCCATTTTTGACAATACCTTCGAAGTATAGTGGCACACTCCTCACTAACTCTGCTTTATGAAAGGTTAAACACTGTTTGGTTAAGCAACAATGTTTCCAAATGTATTGTGAAATGCCCTCTTTAATATGAGACCTCTGCTCCTTCGGAAAGCTGCCTTCCCCTTTAATATGTAATCCAACAAGCAGACCTTTTAAGAAGAAAAACACAGTGAAATGAAGATAGACAGTCAAGAAATTTTTCTTGTGTTTTGTGTTAAAGGTATTTTGCTCTGTGATGTTTTTAGGACGTAGGACACCCTTGTCCCTTTTCAGAAGAAGGCCAAACACAATCTTCTTAGCTTCAAAACCTCCTTTTTCCTTGTAGGCACTCGATCAACAGATTCAACAACATGAAGACAGTTAACAATAAAATGTATCTTACACAATCAAAAGTTATTGTGTATATGAGATAAAGTGGCAGAGTTTGTAATGCTTGGTGAGAGCTCAAAGACCTGTAGCATTTAACAACAAAACTCCTCCAGCATGGGATAATTTAAAGCATTTGGTAAGCAATGTTGTTTCACATTTTCAACCTGAGCAGGATCAATTTCAAATGAATGTGTTTCTTTTTCTTCAATCACTGCTGTGATGTCCTCAGTACCAATGAGTTCTGTGTGGCTTCCTCCAATTTCATTAGGGGCTTTACTAATTTTGAACATATCCCCTCCTTTTATTTCAGAGACCTCAGATGAATGTATTCTTGACCAAGCAATTACAACATCTTTAAGCAAGGTCTTCAGAACCTCTGGATATGGGGAGTCCACAAAATAGAGATTCTTTTTCAACACAAGTTTGAATTTTCCATAATTTTCAGTTGATCCATTACTGAAATCAATGATCTCTTTGGGAAGTTTTGTTTTTGATAACATGTTTAGTACAACAGTAATTGTTTCAGTTTCAAGCCCCACAGAAACAACAGCATACAATGAATGAGTGTCAAATTGTACTCATGCATAGATTCTGGCCTACAAACAGGTTCAGCAATAGCAATTAGGAAGTCATATGCTTGTTTATAAAGTGCAGAAAAAGGTCAAAAAATATCCGTCCATCAAAGCAGACCCATAGTGATCTGTTAAAATGATTAGGTTTTAGTTTCCAACTTTGAAAAATCTCTCTTTTGTAGCCCATCACCCTTACCATCTTGGTAATCTTCTTCATATTCGTCTACATAGTCCATGTCTTCATCTGCAAGTTGCTCCTCCTTTTTAGAAGTTTTGTGTCTCTTGCTATGTCGATGTTTGTCACCATGTCCAACCATTTTGCCAAAACAATCTCGACTTCCGGAACTTGAAAATCAATGATTATCTTTGCTTGACTGGTTAAGCAGCTCTTGGAAAGAGTTTTTTAAGGTTTTTGGTGAGTTTTTTGACCATTTCTACAGGAGCGCCGCGCGCTGCTACAGGAGCGCCGCGCGCTCGTTCATTCCTTTGGAAATTTTGTGCATAGGAGCGCCGCGCACTTTTCCAGGAGCGTCGCGCAAGTTTGCACCCAATTTTGAAGGCCTTCCCGGTGTCGGAATTGGGAGCGAGATGGCTCGTTGGAAATATGTGGAAGTTTAATTTCCAGAACAACTTGAATTTTTTCATTTGGAGTCCATTTGGTTGTTCAAAAATTCATTCTCCCAACACTGGTCAAAACTGGTGAATCCTGGTGCAAAAATGCATAGTGCTGTTTGTAAGCCACTTTTGGATGACTTCCCGGTGTCAGAATTTGGCCCGAGATGGCTCGTTGGAAAGATAGGGAAGTATAATTTCCAAATATGCTTGATTTTTTTCATTTGGTGACCATTTTGGTGTTCAAAAACTTACTGTCCCATCACTGGTAAAAAATGGTGAATGCTGGTGCAGAAAAACATAGCGTTGATTGCAGGTTACTTTTGGATGCCTTCCTGTTGTCGGAATTTGGCCCGAGATGGCTCATCAGAAAGCTATGGAAGTATAATTTCCATAAAAAATTTAATTTTTTCATTTGGAGTCAATTTGGTTGTTCAAAATCTAACTTTCCCATCATTGGTCAAAATGATGAATCCTGGTGCAGAAATTCTCCCGTGAGATCTGAATTTTTCACATTTCTCACAAACCATGATACCTGTGTAGAAACTGAAGGAGGTTTTCCTTCTTGAGCCTATGAGGGACAAAAACCTCTCTCACTTTTGTAACTTTCATCTCTTTTTTATCAGATAATAATTTTGAAACAAACTGCCCAGGTGCTCCTTAACCCTAATTTTACTGTGGCAGAGGTATTATGATTCAACAGCCATGCAAATTTTACCATCCCTTTGTATTTGCTGAGATGAGATATTTGAGCCTCTTTTTTACTGTGGGTACACTCCTTCAGTGGCATTCATGTAAACTCTTTCATCCTCTGTCTATCAAGAAGGGCGATTCTTCTAACACCTTTACTGCTCAAAATGTACCAGCAAGGTACCATTGACCATTTAATAATGAACCTGCCTATATCTTGTTTTGAACTCCTCTCCAGAAAATGAAAACATGTCAAAGTCTTTTATGTATGCTATGAACCACTGTGTATCTTACTTTTCAGTGCCTTTTGCTGAGGAAAAAGCTAAACTGTCACCTTAAAAACCCCTTCTATACTTATGGCGCTTTGTATGAAAAGAGGACATCCATAGAGGATACTTTATGTTGCAGGGGGTGTCTTTTGAAATTTTGACAGAGGTCCTTTCCATTTTTTCAATATAAACTAACACTTTTCTCTTAATTCTTTGGAGTTAATGATGCCCACTGTGAAACTAATCTTGACTAAGGGTGCAAAACTACAGTTTCATTCACCTCTGTTTATCATTCTCTGTCTAAAAAGGGCGCCTCTCCTCTGCTCAGAATATATCAACAAGGCATCTTGGTTCTCTGTTATAGGAGCAGACCTCTTTTGGAGAAACTAAACATAATTTTCCTCTTGTCCACTATAGGTACAGTTTGACAGACATTTTCATTTGAATAGGAAAACCAATACTTTTGAATCATAAACACTATCTTTTACCTGGTGTAAAGACTTTTTGCTTTCTTCCTTTGTATCCTTCCAGCACTTACCTTCGACTAATCGAGTCTTCAACGATATCCAAGGCTTTGGCCATCTCTGCTCCTTATGGAGGAGGCTCTTCATCAGATGCAAAGAAATGTCAGAGGTTGTGACAAAGGTTTGTTTGACAGCTTTTCCCTGGATGTGATGGAAAGTAAACCACTTGTCTTCATTTCTCTGCTGCTTGCTCTAAGGGTGTTGAAATATCATCATTTGTTTTGGTCATCTTATCACAAGCTAATTTTTGCCATAGCCTTTGCTTGGTATGGATAACGTACTTTTGAGAAATCAAGAACTTTATTTATCTTTACGCTTTTGTGTAATGATATTGTTGTCGACATCTGTTTTATTTGATCTTGTGGACAAGCAGGGTGCTTATGATTGGAATTTTTACTAATGACCTGCCTTTCTAAATTTCAACAATTCACATGATTTGAAAGCTTCAAATGACCTCCTTTATCAAACCGGACTCTTTTTTCCTTTGAGCTAGCATATTTCAAACTCTATCCCTGTTATGATCATCACTCATATTCATAAAACCTGGAGATATTGTTTCACTGTTCAATACAAGGAAAACATGGACTTTTGCAATATTCCAAGTCAATACTGGCCAGCGCCCTCTGCTTGTGGATGAAGGAGGCGCCCTAACCCTCTGCTTGTAAATGAAGGAGGTTCTGGGCCATGACAATTTGCCAGTTTGCTGTGACAGTGGTGTCTTTCTGTGATTTTTATGCTGGAAAGAGCTGTAAGGTCTTGATGATTGACTCTTTGTTTTGCAGCTTCATCTCAGGCTCATAATACATTTAGAAGCAGTTGTTCCTCTAACTGTAGGTCCAAGAATTTAATCCTGAGATGAAGTTATATTTCCTGTTCTTTGCAGAATCCATAAAACACTGTGAAACACCTAATAGTCAGCTTGAGATTGGCGTTTATGCAGTGCTGAGACCTAGGGATATAAGTGGCGCGACTTAGAGCTGTTTGTCAATTTCATTTGCAGAATGGGAGGTCAGTTATGGTTGGTCTGTAACAGATGGAGGCTTTTTGGCTTTTTGATGATCGCCAAGGGTAAAATGTCTTAAAGCGCCACTTCCTAACATAGGGGAGACTTTTGAAACAGATTTGGATTTGCCTTTTAAAGCTGATGGGCAGATCAGGGGGCTGAAGCCAGGTAGGAAAGGGATAATGAGGTTTTGATTTTGACATGGGTGTACTGAAAAGTAGAAAGGCGAAAAAAGTTTTAGGAGGGTTTTCTAGATGACATATTGACATAAGGAAATTAGTTTCTAGAAAATCAGCTGTAGATATAGTCATCACTAACATGTAAAAAATACTGATGGCTAACAGTGGCTCCATTTGGGGAGGGCAGCTCCTCGTCAGGAGGTGTCCAGAATTCAGATTTTTGGCTTATGAAGACCAGTGCCTTATCCATTGGCACAAAATTTACCCTTCTCTTGATGTTGTGGAGCGATAAAAAGGTGTCTTTGTAACTCCTAATTACCTCACATTAATTGTCAACCCAGGGACGACTTTTTGTTTCAAGAGTGTACTCAGTCTGAGGCGGCTATTTACTCAAGAGTAATGTTTTGCAGTATAGTGCTTAAAATCAAAAGTAAATGAAAGCTGGAAATAAAATCTACTTACAACAAAGCATTTTAAGACTTAAATCATGCATTCGGAAAAATAAGCAATGTATCAGTCAAGGGTCCAGTAACAATAACTCATCCCTTTGGAAACTGATGTAACCAAAAGTAACCAAGGAACAGATCGTTAATCTGGGGACTAGACAGCAAATGCCAATGCCCACTACAGTTTCAGATCGTTCTTCACACCAAAGAAAAGATAATGCAAATAACAGGAAATGGAAAGCTGCCATTGAAAGTAAACTAGGAAAGCTCTTTAAAAACAAACTCTTGCAATTAATCAACCAAACTAAACAGCGAAGTAAAGAACATGAAACTGTAAAGCATTACGATTCAAAGAAATATGAACTAAATCAAACCATCACACGGTGGAAATTGGAAAGATATGATACAACAGCAGCATACTCCACCAGAGGCTGGGCCCTTAGCCGCCAGCGGATGCTGCTGGGCTAGTTCAGATCAGGTGAATGAACAACACCCCTTTTATTTATTCATCCTCAAAATGTGAGGGAAATCATTACAACGACAAGAAAGCTTTGAAATTCTGATAGCAATGCAACAATCCTATCTATCATGAATAATCCATCTTCATTCTTGAATCTCTAAGTCTGAATCCTCAATTCCATCATTCGAATCCATCCCGAATCATCCTCAAAGTCCTTCTCCCTCTCTGATCTCTGTTCTGATTTAAATACAAAGAGAGCAGAGAGTGGTTATAATAGAGATAATTACAACATGATTCTATTACAAAATTGGTTTTCTTCTAACCATTTGATCAACAAGAACAAGGCGAATTTGGCTTTGCAGCTGAGATTTGGAAGACGGCCGCAACAACAAATCTGAGAAAATCGTGCTCAAAGAACCCTGCGTTTCTCTTAGTACAAGCCGAATTTGGGCAAACCATTCTTTAATAAAGTTAATTGGGTCCGTTCGGGACAAAACCCATGTTCCAGATTTTCCAGATTCTTCTTCATTTGCTCAGAATCTCAACCGCAAAATCGTCACTTCTTATTCCAGCGAATTTCTGAGTTGGCACTTTTAATGATCAAATCTTCAATCTGAAAATTATCTTGGAGGCTAAAAGTGGTGAATAATGTTACAAATGATTTATTAAAACTATCATTGATAAACTCATACATAATCATCAATTTATTAGAAATAAAGGAGAATAAATAACATTCATTCATAGAAGCATAAATCATCATAAAATGGATTTAAATAATAAATTATGATAAATGACGTGATGAAGAATGGTAGAAATAGGTGGAATAAGCGTTCACAAGTGATAATAATAATGGCATATTAACGGCCCAACATACCCCCACACTCAATATGTTGCATGTCCTCATGCAACGAAAACTGAATATATTGCATGTCATCATGCAACCCAAAGACAAAAACCCATGTGTTAACCAAGCAATAAAAAATATGTTCATCTCAGCTCATGAAATGGATAGAACAAATGAATTCTTCCTTAATTAATGAATATTTCAATTTTAGCAATCTTGATGAAGGCATAACAATTTTTACATTGACATTCAACTATATGTATGAAGTTGCAACAAAATATGATATAAGTAACAACAAACTTCATTAACCATTTTCTCAAAAACTACAAACCAGCTTTTGTTGAAATTTGGCAAGTAAATTTATAATATACGAATGCCTTTATGATCCAAAAATCAGACTGTTTTGATGCATGGATCATGAGATATAAACAAAATGACTGTAGCTGAGAGTGCATGATTTCCGAAATTTTATGAACCAATTTATCTTGAAATTCTTTGGGTTTGTATTAATGATACGTCTGTGTTTTCCAAAAATCACAAGAATTGAGTTCATAGTTTTAAAAATATTATGGAAATCAATTTCTACACTGAAATTGTGTGCCTTAAATGAGAAAGAAAATAGAAAACATCCATCATGCGTAGCAATTCCTCCCCCTCTCTGAAAAATTAGCATGCCCTCATGCGATGCTAGAAAACAAATAGAGGTGGTTGCTACCAGTTGTTGAATTCTATGCTTGGTGTAAAACAACATGGAATAAGGGAGGTGTTGAGAATGAATAAGAATAGCAATGGATAATAAAGAATATGAATGGCATAGTCATAAGAAATAAATGAATGAAAGGAACACTCCCCCATACTCGAAAATGATACACCGCTGAAAAATAGGGAGTGTTATAGATGTGGACTGAAGGATGATAAATGATGCTCAAAATGGATTTTTTTGAAATTCTCCTAAATTCGTAATAAATCAGAAAATTATGCGATTTTACCTCAAGTTTTACCTCCAAAAATGTGGAATGACATATATGGACTGGCATTTGTTGAAGCTGATGTAGACAGAGTTGGTGCTGAAAGTGATACAAAAGGTGGAATCCAGGTAAGCACATCATGTCTGAAGAATTGTTCACGTGCGCGAGCCTCTTCTGTTAAGTGCAATAGTGTGGTCATGCTATGAATAGAATTCTGCACATACTTGTTGTTTTCCTGCAAACAAAGCACTATTTGGCATACAATGTTCTTGAATCCATAGTGTAAGCAATAGATAAGATGCATGCAAAAATTTCAATGAGAAAAACTTATGTATACATGCAATACTAATATTTTGGCAAATCAACAAGTGATGGCAGAGTGCAGTAATCATATCGCATGCAATCCCATAATGCATACATTCCCCCCTCCAATTGGAAAAGGAATGACATGACCATAAAGCGTATGAGAGGGGTTATGCTGACGGCAAGGCACGGGAATGAACAATATATCAGTGAATGAAGCAGAGTACACATATCAATGATAGGACAACGAGGGTTATGATTATAATGAGAGCAGAGTGTGTAAAGATAGTTATGAATAAGAGATAGGATGCTTTGGATTGATGATAAGTTACGAAAAAGAGAAAAAGAACAACAATATGCCAAAAAGATTCTTTACTGATAGTATGCTAGCTGAAAATGATGTGATTGATCATAAAACAATTTCTCATGCATAAAGGTTCAAAATAGGGAAAAAAGTAAGGAAATAACTTCTCTGATAAGAAAAGGGTATTATAATAATAATTGACGATAAGATATAACTTCAATACCATAAGCAGAGCCGCTGCTGCCAGCAGGCGTCCATAGCCTCGGCAGGGTTGCTTTTTAACCCATATGAGCCAAAATCCTCAATTTATAACTAGAGAGTTTCAGTGTTGTTCTTACAGAAGAGACCAGTGTGCTGGCGTGGTAACCAGATAACCACACTGCCATTCACTGGGATGTAGCAAAAGTGATCAGGCCGGCTCGTGATGAGACCTCCTGTTCCAAGGATAACTTGACTATCCAATGGATCATAACCCTGGTGTGGTGGCCATAATGGGAATGTCACTTTCTTACAACCTTATGAACATGGTAGGCTGGCTCGTAATGAGACCCCCTATCCTCCATCTGTGAACAAAATTTTGTTATTATTACACATTTTATGATAAAAAGAGGGAGGCTCAGTACTCCTTAAGAGCAGGGATGGTGGAAGAAGTTGAACATGTCAATAGAAAAATATACCCATAATCTCATTTATTACAGACAGAGAAGATTATAATCTAGAAGGGTGGAACCAGCATGGTATTAAGATGATCAATCAATATCATGTTCAACAGAAAACAATGCAGTAAAGTAGTATATAAATAATTGTGTCCCTTTTTTTAAAAATAATCTATCATCAAGGAGTTGTCCTGTTAAAGATCATAACGTGAACGATATTAACTCGCTTCAATAGAATCCATAATTCTTGTCCTCGTAAAAATAGTGTATTTCATGCCATGAAGGGGAATCAGTAAAATGTGGTTGAGATGAACTAGGAATAGTCCCACAAGAGGAAGAAAAGGTTGCTCTCGAAAATAATCCCAAAGTGTTGCTCTTCAGCAAAAGCACTCAAAAAGT
>CM076572.1:979097637-979287594 GCA_034641835.2 Pinus albicaulis
GCAGGAAGGGTGCTAGATAACTTAATCATTTTAGGCTCAGTTGGGCTGCCTATGTTGTGCTCTTCCACATTAGTTTCCATAGGTTATGTTTTGGGTTCCTTAGCCACATCATTGAAATCGAAAAGTTGTTCTAATGGGGCTAGGCATTTGGGTATGGTATCACCTTTACACTCTAGGAATTCAAGGTCCTTTTGGTCTAGATCATCAAATAACTTTTCTTTGAAAAGATGATCAAACTGATTTATATTAGTAGGAGATGAGGACTCTGTTTCAAGAATTGGTTCCCCATTTGAACATTCTTTTTCATGGCTAAAACTTGGTGATGCTATGGAAAACTCATTTTTTGACTGCAGGAAATCTTCTATATGTTTATCATTGTCAAACACCTGCCAATGATCTTCGTTATCAGGCACCGCTAATCTGTTTTTTACCTTTATAATGATTTTTTCATCAATTTGTGGTATTTGGGAATTACTAGCAACAAAAGAAAGTTCGTTTTCCAGGTGATTTTGGGCTCTAGGTATGAACATAAGCTCATATTTTTTGAAAGTTTTCAGGAGATCTAAAACAGTGTTTCTATATTCTCTGAGTCTGGGGTTTTTGGTTGCATATTCCCCTTTGATTTATTTGATGATTAACTCAGAATATCCCTATACTGATATCTTTTTGGCTTTTAAATCTTCAAGTATGTGCAGGCCAAGGAAGAGGGCTTCATATTCTGTAATGTTGTTAGTGCATGGGAAATCTAATTTGTAGGCATGTCCTTTGTTTTTATTGTGTTCCCATACACCAGCCCCTGCACTAATTTTGCTGCAAGAGCCATCAAAGCTCATTCTCCAAAGTGTTTATGTTTCACTCTCATCTGTTTTGTGTTGTTCAAGGCTGCTGGGAGTTGAGATATCTAGAGGTTGAGAGGAAGACAATTCTGAATGCTCTGGTGCACTAATGTCCTACTCGTTTTCCTTCATTATTTGGGTGACTTCATCTTCATTGTATAAAATAAAGGAATCTAGATCTGAATGGGTGGAATAAATATGAGTGTTGTGAGGTTTGTCCTTGCTACTCACCATATATTTCATGAGGGTTTCCCTATATAATATTCTGGTTTGGCCAAACACTGGTATGGTGGCATAAGACATATCCATTGGAAGGGTGCCCTGAATTTTAGATCCCCATGATCTAGACAAGAGCATGCCATATTTTGGGGGAATGTCAGCTACTACCACATCCATTACAAGGTTCTTGGCAGGAATTTGAGACAAGTTGACACACAAATATTTAATTAACCCCAAGCATTTGACCCTTCTGGTAATCTCTAACCCTAAGCTTTCCATTACCACCTTGGGCATAAGGTTGTGTGATGCTCCTGAATCTAGCATGGAATTTTTGTAGGATTTTGTCATGTATGTTTAAACTGACATAGAAGGGAGGCACAACCCCCTCCTAATATTTTCCTTCAATTTTAGGACCAAACAACAGCTCTGGCTTGTCATCTGTCAAGTTCAAAGTATCAGTATCAACATTTACATTCAGAGATTTTAGGACCTGGTTTTTGTACACTTCCTAGGTTACCAATTCAGTCAGAAGTATGTTAATTTTGATTTTTGCAATCTCTCCCTCAAGGCTGAAAGGAACTATTGACTTTGTCATATTTACATCTGTTTTCTCACTTATGTTTCTTTCAACAATTTTGACTTGCTGAGATTTATTAGGACTGTCAATCTGAGCTATTTTAGTAGGGACACTAGCAGAGGTACTAGGGAAACTTTCTTCACACCCTTGTTGGCTATTTTTGTCTCTGTTTGAATCAGCTCTTTTGGCTATTGCGATGGTTTTGTTTGTTGTCTTCTTAGGCTAATTTTCTGTATTTCTCCTAACATCAAAGCTAGTGTTTTTTTCATTTGGATTATCTATGTTCCCTTTGCTTCTTAGATCATAGTGTTTGTGTACCTCCATGATTGTATTCTCAAAATCCAATATATAATATTTGAACTCCTCATATGTATCTTCCTTTGGTTCTGAGGAGAAGAAACCTTGTTATTCTGCAGTGAGGAAAACATCATCTCCACTGTCTAATCCAACCAAGTTCACATGGTCTTATCCCAACCTTTCAATCTCTCCTTCTTCCTCTTGATCTATGTAGTTTTGTTGGAAGGGAGGCTTAATCTGTTGGTCATTATCTCTTTGCCTTTCTTGATTGTTTTCTCTTCTAAAATTATGATTTCTATTTCTATTTTGGGGGTTTTTTAGGTGTTCTCTTGGTGGAACTCTATCATTCAAGTTTATATTTTTAAGCATTTTCTCCATTATCTTCACTAGGTTGTCAATTTTGGTATCAGAGGATGAGGTTGAGGGTGTAGTATCATATTTATAAGTTACCCTCTTCTCTGATCTTAACCTAGCTCTTTTCTCAATTAAGTTTGCTTCTACCCTCACAGCTTCCTTCTGCATGTCTTCTAGAGTTAAATAATCTCTCTCCCTTAGCTGATAGGCCATATCAGCATCGAAACCTTCAGGATATTTTACTAAGGCCATGCCTTGGGGAGGTTTCATGTGAGGTGGAAGAGCATTTTAGACACTGTTAAACCTGGTGGAGTAATCATGAACGCTCTCTCCTTGAGTTCTTTTAAGACTCTTATACTCTGCTAATATTTGGAGAGGGTTGCTTTTGATCTCCCATTTGTTTATGAATGCTTGATGTAAAGAGGGAAGGTCATTGATGCTATTAGGAGTTAAGCCTTTAAACCACTTCTTTACTTCTCCTCCTAAAATTTGAGCAAATATTCTCATCTTTATGGTCTCATCTTCTATTTCCATATAATCAAAAGCATCTTCCATCCTATATACATGTTTTTGAGCTGTGGTAGATTCTTTTCCAGTGAAATGGGGAATTTTAGACTGATAGTCATTTGGTAAGGGAACCAAAGGCTGTGGTAACACTAATGGGGCATACCATGCTGCCATGGCTGGAAAGAAAGGTGAATTTACAGGGGGTGGATTTACAAGAGGGAAAACAGGCTGAAATGGAGTGTTTTGGACAATGGTGGTATGGATTGGAGTGGAAGAAACACTTGGGCTAGCAAACTGGTTTTGAGTAGGTTGGTTATGAAAGAGGCTAAAGTGGTGAAGAAGTTGTGAATTAGGAGGAGTAGAAGGTGAAGCTTCTCTACTAAAGCTCTGTTGCAAACCTGCAGTCTCAAGATTAGTTAGATTTTAATCACTTTGAGATCTGGTTATAAAAATGTTCTTGGTATGGTGTAAGTCAAAGCACAAATCCTCCAAGATAGCAAGGTTTTTAGGGAGAGATTTTGTTCTTGGGATGTTCCTATCAGCAGCTAATTTTCCAGCTCTATAAGTCTACCACAAAATTCTCTCTGGATTGTAAACTATTGTAGGAGGATTAGGGTCTGGTTGGGATCTAGTGTTGATCCTATGTGAAGCCAGATTGTTTTTCAAAAATTGAGGGAGGTTGAAGTTTGTAAGAGCCGTTTCAAAATTTTTCCTCACAAAATTTCTTATCTAATATGGGACTAGGCTTCTCAACTTCTTCAAGGCTAGATAACACAATCATAAAGAGATATAGAGACCTAGATGGGTAATATGCCTACTGGAGCTAATGGAGTCACCAGGTGGAAAGTTTTTAGCTTTTTGTGAAGGTAAAATGTTTTATGGTTCCACCACCATGCTTATTATGAAGCCAATCTGAAATATTTTTGGATTTTGTACATTTCTATGGTTATGAGAGTGTCCTATTTCTAATCTTAACACTTAGCTAAGGTGCTCAAACAAACAGAGTCTACTCTATGGCTTACTAACTGATTTTCTTAGAATTTGTAGGACTAAAGAGTTTATAATATTTTTCTAGGATATCATAAATTCAATAGGTCCCACCGTGATCGCCATTATGGTAGTGTGAGTGGTGGGATAAGTCCACAGGGTTTTCTTTGTCAAGCTAAGGTCCTAAAGAGTTTTTAAGAAGTATTCAAGCAACTATACTCAATAGGTCCCATAGTGATCGCCATTATGTTGGGGTCCTGTGATTTGGTAGATTGGCATGCCAAGTGACAAGGCAACATGCAAACCAAGCTTTAGAGCTCTAGGATCTAGCCCTCCTAGTCTCAGAGAGGGATCTCTCAATATGTTTATAAATATGTGTCCTGAAAGTTTTAGTAGTTAGTTTTAGGGTAGTTATGAAGTGCATGGTTGTTTTTTTTGTTTCGTTGGACAAATATGTTTCATGCAATATAGATAGAGCATGAGAATCTAAAAGCCATTGGGAAATGGAGTCATGGGAAATTTTAAATAGTTCTGATTGAGAAGGAAGGGAAACCAGAGGGAAAATCTAACTTGGTCAAGGATCTATTGAATAGTATAGGTGAAATGGGATGGACATTAAGGACTAAGAGTGAACAAGAAAACTAAAGCCTTTCACAATGACTTAAAGGATTCGGGGAACACCCTATTTCCTCCAGTAAGCTCACTATTTTGGACTTAATTAACATAAAAACTCAAAGAAAAGGAGAAATTCAAACTAAAAACATCTAAATGAATTATAGGATTCGGGGAATTCCCTATTTCCTCCTATAAGTTCATTGTTGAGAGCTTAATCAACAAAACATACAATTGCATTCAAAGAAGAGGGAACACCTTAGACATATAGGACTGCAATTATAGGGACCTTTAACACAATAATTACAATAATGAACATAGGGTATGATTTAAACAAGCCTCTCTGTCAAACTGCAAGCATTAATAATCAAAGGGATATTTCAGATACAATATTCAGTGGCAAAGAAAGAGGGAATGCCTAAACAGTCTTTAACACAACTGAATTAACCATTTCTGAAATAAAAAAAACTGAATATTCAAGAGAGCTATTAGGGTACCCTGTCATGTTCAGTAGTGGAAAACATATAAACAGTGAAGGATAAATAGGTCAGAGGTGCTTCTAAGATACATTTCTCTGCCTAAACCATTTATCCTACTGTAAGTCAAAGCATGATGGAACAAAGTGATAAACAAGAAATAACATTAACAATTAGAGATTACTTCACCAAAACCAGGCTCAGGGATCCAATGGTCCAACCTCCTTCATTCAATAGAGAAAACAGAGACTTCCACACTCCTTCAGAAAACCAATGCTTCTTCAAAGCAGCAATATGTATTACTTTAGAAATCACCAAATGCCAACCTTTTGCAATGAGACTTCGAAGAGTCTTTATAGGTGAATGAGGAGGTGGAGTAGTAGATATGAGCTTAAATGATTCATTAAGACAGAGGGGAGGAAGTATCTAAATGCCCACTCTGCTTAATGGTTTACATTAATTATGTGTATGTTTTAGATCAATTAGGAGTTTTTGTCAGATTGATAATTAACTTCAAGTATGTTTCTTTGAAGTACTCTTTGGCTGTTGGTGCTCTATTCTGTCTTCTGATATAATTAAGGTGTATATTTGTCTTTCAGGTCTTCCATGCTTTATAACTAATGCACTGACAATTTTAGGGACTTATGTCAGAGTAATAACTGTTCTGGAGCTTGACGAGGAATGGAGTAGGCCATGTGAATTGGTCCTTCTTAGGGAAAAGAATGGTCTGCTGATATCAGATCACTGATGCTTTGAATTGCTAGTATGGCTTGTTTATATTTATGATCTGAGCTTTATTAAGTTTCCTTCATGGTCCTCGGATCTTTGGTTGTGTTTATCCTTATAAACAGTGGATTAAACTATTAAACTTCAATCTCATGATTTAATCCTTACTTCTTCTCTGATACACTTTAAACTTATGCGGACCTGTGTTTGTGAATATACAGGTTATAGGGGGTACTGGAGGGTTTCATGTTAGGGTCAATAACCCTGATATTTGATAAAACAAGCTTTTAAACCCAGACGCTTCCCTATATTCTTTGATTCATGTTGTATGATCATCGCGCTTTATCATTTGTGTCACCTCTTTGACTGTAAGAAAACCTGAGAAACACCATTGTGGAACCTGCAAACAGACAATTTAACCATGTTATATAAATCCTATGAGGGGGTATGACTGCAGTGGAGGCTTGTGAGGGTGAAGGAGCAGTGAGGCAGAACGTGATTGCAGCGGAAAATGTGAAGAAAACCCTGGCAGAGCAGCTAACCAGGTTCAGTGAGGGTCTGGGTGCGAGGACGAACGTGGGCCATTGGATTAGGACAATCAACAGTGGAGATTTGTTGATGAAGTCATTTGGGAGATCATATGAATGGTAGAGGAATGAAAGCGCGATGTAATGTGGACCGTTCGATCTCATAGATCGACGGCTGTGATTAAAGTGAAAGTTGCAGAGGGCAACGGTATGGAAAAAAACCGGGAATGTTTTTTGCGCAGCGAAATGGGGGGGGGGGGGAGGCGGTATTTCCTTTTGGAACGCGATTCCACTCAGTGAGTGACACATGTATTTCTAAAACCGCCCATATCGCGTAATTTTGAAATGTTAACTCTTAGGCGCAAAATTATGTGATATCACGCGCTATCTGTCAGATCTAGGGTGTCAAATTGGACGGCGTGGGTTGCACACGATAGGTGGAAATGTGCTCAGGCAGAATGGGTTGTCGGTCCAGGAGGAGACGTGATCTTCTTTGTCGCGGGGTGAACGGTGGGTTTAGTGTGAGCCATCGGATCTACATAAATGAACGGTGGAGATTTAAAATATGAAGCGGAAATTTTAAGAGTGCGGAAGGGAAAACAGATGAAAGGGCGGAGGGATGAGCGCGTGAGGACTATTGATCTATGAAGATCAATGGTCCACATTTAACTAAATCATAACGTCAGGAAATGGTGAAAATATACAGAAGGCAGGGTTTTTGAAGGGGATTTATGTTTTCAAGCACTCGATTTCGGGCTTTAGGACGCATGGAGGAAGGGGATAAAGGACATAAGCCCTCAGGGGCTTAATTACCTTATAATTCAAATAGACTGATTTAGGCCCAAAAATAGTGATTTTTAATGCCAAAACAAAGTTCTGATAGGCTAAAAAGAGGATTTTAAAGCCAAATCAGAGGGAGATAATAGGCTAGAAAGAGGGTTAGAGTGATTATGAAGGTTAAATGAAGGGTTACAAAGGGATTTTTGAAAGGGAAAAAGGGTGAAAATGGAGAATTGAAATGGTGGGAAAATGGTTTTTAAGAAGTTTTCTTTGGTAATGAGCAGGTTCTTGAGGGCTTATAGTGAAACAACAATGAAGATTAATTCAAAGGATAGAGAATCATCATAATACTTTAAAGATGATGAATTTTCAAAGGAAGTATATCTCTTGAAGGCTTGAAAACAAACTTAGCCACCACTAGGTATATTAGAATTTATAGGTGGCTAACATACTCAAATATGCACTTGAGGGTAGTTCTAATTACATATCTTGGAGAGACGAGATGGAAGTAGTGTTGGAAGACAACGCGATGAAGGCATTCATAGAGAGTGATATTCCTAAGCCTCCAACAAGAGATGCTCAAGATCTGGTGGCATGGAAGAAGAATGTAGGAAAGGAAAGAAGGATTATATTGGAAGGAGTTCACTAGAAAATTTGGCGCAATTTCCGACGGCCAAATCGTCACTATTCCGACACATAGTCATCACAAGAGCGAAAGTACGAGGACAGGCAAAGCGTGGTGTACCATGCCGTCGCAATTCCGACGCATTTACAAAGTGTCGCACTACCAACAATTTTTCCGTCGCTTCCAAACAAGCGTCGCTCTTCCAACATTTCCCAAACCGTCGCGCTTCCGACGTTTTTAAACCGTCACACTTCCGACGGAATGTGGTCCGATGTTTTTAACGTCGCTCTTCCGACGTTTGTAAGCTGTCGCAATTCCGACGAAATGTGGTCCGACGTTTTGAACGTCGCTCTTCTGACGTTTGTAAACTGTCGCAATTCTGACGAAATGTGGT
Organism: Pinus albicaulis; assembly: GCA_034641835.2. NCBI lineage: Eukaryota > Viridiplantae > Streptophyta > Pinopsida > Pinales > Pinaceae > Pinus > Pinus albicaulis. The sequence goes on from CM076572.1 coordinate 979,105,555, forward strand.
CTGACGTTTTTAACGTCGCTCTTCGAACATTTGTAAGCTGTCGCAATTCTGACGAAATGTGGTCCGACGTTTTGAACATCGCTCTTCCGACGTTTGTAAACTGTCGCAATTCCGACGAAATGTGGTCCGACGTTTTGAACGTCGCTCTTCTTACGTTTTTAAATGGTCGCAAGTCCGATGAAATGTGGTCTGACGTCTTTAAGCTGTCGCAATTCCAACGCTTACAAGGCGTCGGTATACCGATGGCGGGTTCAAATTTTTTTTTTTAAATGAAACTTTAAAACAGGACAGTAAATCTCCAATATTTGTTATGAATTGTGGGCATTCCAATGACCGTGAAATATTAATATAATAAACCACCCAGCAGCGCTTCGAATATAAACAATCATTTTTTTTTCACAAGAGAAAAAACATTTGTTTTGAATATATTATATGAAGTAAAACAGTCTATGAAGTCATTATATTTTCACATCTGAAGATTGGAACCCAAATATCCATCCAGAAAAGTGAAGTCTCACCCCAGACAATGATAGAAAAATACCTCATGTCACATATAGGGACTTGATATAAAACCTAGTAACGGTCCACATGGAGATTATCAACAATCTGAGAAAGCATCCAAATATGCCTGAGGCATCTATAAGAAAGTGAAATAGCAGTATGTAGAATAGTAAAGCAACAAATAGAGTACCGACGTCCATTGTTCCAAATACAAATTAAAGTACCCAAAATCCTGCAACAGAGAAAAACGCTAATCATGTGAGGAGTGTTATATGTCCAAAATATAAAAAGACCATCGACCATATCAATAAACCAGCAACATAGACCAGCATCGCTAGTTTTGAAGGCAGAGTGATAAAAATTAATCATTTTTTTTTCACAAGAGAAAAAACGATGTTTTCAATATATTGTATGAAGTAAAACAGTCCATGAAGTCATTACATTTTCACATCTTAAGATTGGAACCCAAATATCCATCCAGAAAAGTGGAAGTCCCACCCCAAACAATGATAGAAAAATACCCCATGTCACATACAGGGACTTGATATAAAACCCAGTAACGGTCCACATGGAGATTATCGACAATCTGAGAAAGCATCCAAATATGCCCGAGGCATCTATAAGAAAGTGAAATAGAAATATGTAGAATAGTAAAGCAATAGATAGAGTATCGATGTCTATTGTTCCAAATACAAATTAAAGTACCCAAAACCATTGAACAGAGAAAAATGCTAATCATGTGAGGAGTGTGATATGTCCAAAATATAAAAAGACCATCAGACCATATCAATAAAACAACATCGCTAGTTTTGAAGGCAGAGTGATAAACATTAATCATTTTTTTTTCACAAGAGAAAAAACGATGTTTTTAATATATTATATGAAGTAAAAAAGTCCATGAAGTCATTACATTTTAACATCTGAATATTGGAACCCAAATATACATCCAGAAAAGTGGAAGTCCCACCACAGACAATGATAGAAAAATACCCCATGTTACATACAGGGACATGATATAAAACCCAGTAACGGTCCACATGGAGATTATCGACAATCTGAGAAAGCATCCAGATATTCCCGAGGCATCTATAAGAAAGTGAAATAGTAGTATGTAGAATAGTAAAGCAACAGATAGAGTACAGACGTCCATTGTTCCAAATACAAATTAAAGTGCCCAAAATCCTTTAACAGAGAAAAACGCTAATCATGTGAGGAGTATTGGTAACCATCTGTTGCATCCGAGATGTAAGGTTCAGGCTCACTTGTTTCCATTAGTAGCTTGCTACAGCATCCACCCTGTTCATAGCAAAAAGGTTCCTGTAGATATACAGAGAAAGAGTATAATATGTAGACCATATAAACATGGCTCTGTATTTCAAAAAACAGGTTTAAAATAGAAATAGGGCAACATTTGTTTTTTCCAATTGTTATGAACATAATTCGACCGTGAAATATTAATATAATAAACCACCCCACAGCGCTTTGACTATAAACAATCATATAAACATGGCTCTATATTTCAAAAAATAGGATTAAAATAGAAACAGGGCAACATTTGTTTTTCTAAGTAAAGTTAATCTATTAACAGTTGGAATAAAATTACACCGAAGTCAAAAACATTGCCCAGACTCATGGCAAATTTGTCATCAAAAAATCAAAAAATTAAGAAGACTGCCCTCATACGGGGAAACCAGTCTTGAATGTTTACAGAATTCAAAAATATTACAGAGGTCCAGCATAGTAATATAATCTAAAAGCAGCCCAATTAAGTGGGCCGCGAAGCAAGAAAAACAAATTAACCAAACTACTCCTCCGGCTCCTCGAAAATTCGACACCATCCTTCGGAAGGTCCAAGATCGCTAGGTGCTACCTCCACAGTCATGCCACCGCTCCCCTCCTGAAGGCCCGAATGTTGGCCGGCTTTTTCTAAGCTCATTCCCGCCAGATGGGTGCATTGTTCTTCCATCTGGGCCTCCTCCCAGAAAACTACAGTAATTGTCGCTGTGATGCGTGGGCGGTTCAGACAGAAATTAAAGGAAAAATGCGCAGTGCGCGTTGTGGGAGAAAGTGAAGCTCTGGGGAAATGTGGAGCAAGGGAGCCCATACGGTGTCCAAATCCTACAACCTGACCCTGTCCACTTCTAGTATCTGGATAGCGACATGCGTGATAATAATTGGACTGGGAAGATGACTCAGTTAAGGGGATGGAGGGAGTGTGCAGGGGTTGACCTCTAGTGCTCCCCCTGCGGCAACGCATCCTATGACGCAGGCGAGGCATGGGTGCAGTCTCAGCAGTGGGCACAAGAGGAGACGAAGAAGCAGAATTCCAAGAAACAGAGGAAGATAGACAAGGACCAGATCGAGAGAAATGTAGATATGTAGCAAGGTCTAAGCAACAGTTTAGCTGGCCACTTCTCCTTCTCATCACAGTGAGCAGGCAGTGTAACCCAGCAACCGGCTCGTCTGAAAAACCATAGCGAAATGCCATTTTATCAATGCAATGAAATTGAAGGACGCTCATCATAATTAATCTCTGATCATTAATGAGAGCCGAAGGCTGGATCATATTGGAGCATGCAGAATCGCTAACGGGAGTGGAGGTCCGATCTTGAACAGTGTTAAAATTTAATGCGATTTGATGTGAAAACCTTGGAACTTAATTGTACAGCGTTAAATATTAATGCGATTGATATGAAATCGCCACATCCATGTCCCATCGCCTTAAACACCATCGAATGCACCCATAGTCGGGAGCAGGGAAATTTTTAATTGAGGACACGTGGCAGAAATTGATTGGAGCGGATCTTTGTTTGGGTCGCTCGCGTAGTGGAAATCCGGACCCGAAAAAGATTAGGGCGAATTTGATAAGAAATTCGCGTCACAACTCTCCCTCCAAACGCCAGCCCAAATTTGGACCCGAAAAAGATTAGGGCGAAATTCATTTGGTTTTCGCGTCACAAAATTGGCCGACGTCAGCAGGCTATTTTGGAACGCGAATTTGGTTTGAATTATGGTTTATCGTCATTTGAAGTCCGGCAGGCTCGACTTAAGAACAATTTTGTTTGATCCCATCTTATAAAATTTGTGTTGGTTTTCTTTCATAATACACATATTTATAATAAATCATGGGAATACCACACTAAAAGTGTGGAAAAGTTATATAAATTATTGAGAACAATCATTTTTATGTAAAAATATCCAAATGTGCTTTTGGGAAATAAGAATTCGAGTATTTGGTTCATATTTTTTTAAAGGAAGGAGTGAAGTGGCCTCAAAAGATGCAAGCTATTACAAAATGACCTATTCCTAAGAAAATCAAGGTTCTTAGAAGATTTTTTAGACTTACATGATTAGTATGATGATAATTATGATAATTTCACAAAACAATCACTAGCTATTTTGAGGGATGAGATATTAGAACTTCAGCTTGATGAGGATTTTTTAAGAGCTTTATTTCTTCTTTTGAAATCAAGAAAATATTCTCCCAAACTAAAAATATGTGTTCTTGAGATAATTTCTGAAAAATATGAAAATGAAATTAAAATTTTGCATTCTCAAATTCAATCATACAATTTCCGAAATCCTAAAGAATTCTTTGAAAATTTTCCTTCTCCTAAGCAAGAGGAAATTGTACTATCTTTTGACTTGCATATTGAGGATGATTATTCTTTCAAACAAAAGACAGAAGAAATAGTTTCAAGGCTTAATATTCAGAATACAACTGAGCAACCAGTCATTAAAGGCCTAGAAGTAAATAACATACATCATACTTTTATTGATCCTATATCAGATTATATGGAGAATATTTTTAGCCCAAATCTGCAAACATGTTTTCTCTATAAGGATCAAATACATCGAAATTGGCCTTTACACATCATATCATTTATTATAAAGGCACATGATCATAATATACTTCTAATTTTGATCACAAGCAATCAAGTTATCCATTTATTGTTACAGCTACTTGATTGGCTTCATTGGCATTTTTGTATTACCTGATTCAATAAGATTTTTGTATTGGAAAAGCCTAAGTACTTGAAGTCATTCTTCATAACATTCACTCATTTCTAAACATATTTTCCTAAGTAAAATCCCATTTTACTTAGGAAAATTATGCATTATTTCATAAAAAACCCTCAAAATCACATTTTATTCTAAGTCTAAGTGATGAAGTGATTATAATGCAATTTGCTTTTAAATCTTCACTTTCTTAGTTATATTAATGTATTTTGAGTTTACATTGTCCCTTTGTCATATTAACATTGATTTTATGTATTAAATCCTTACAAAAATAACCTTCTCCTATTATATATAACTCCTTTTTATATAATATCCCCAAAAACCCATTAATAAATTTTAGCCAAAGTTATTTATTCCCACATGTTTAAATAAAAAACCCACTTTATGCCCCCTTTGGCTAAATATATTGTAATATCAAATTCCGCCCCCTATGGTAATTAGATTAATCTGATTTAATTATCATATAATAAAAGTATATTGAAAAAATAATTAAAACATGTTTTATTACGTGTTTTAATACAAAAATAATTCTTCCCCTATGTATTTTAATCCCTCGACTCCCTTTCCCAAGGTTAAAACTATAAACCCTTTGTAAAATCCCCAATACATCCCTTAACCGCTAATCTTGGTTAAATCATTTCCCGATCAATTTTCTGCATTTTTATAAACAAATTGATTAATGCTCACGATTAATTAACTCCGCCAATCAGATTCACCCCGATGAGATTAATTAACATTTAATTGCGTCGGGCCCTCCATATTAAATCCCCGTCACTTCCACGCCCCCATCGCCGTTCGATCAACCCATCTGAGATCAACGGTTATTAATGATATCGCTAGCCATCCGCATCCGAACAATAACGCGCGATGGCCCGACGGTTTTCAAACAGTGCCATGCCACGCGTCAATCATTCTATGGAATCGCTCGCCCTCCGCCCAAAACCACTTTTCCCCAAAAGCGGTGCGATGGAAACCACTTACCGTTTTCCTCCCGTGACTCATCCTCCATACCTGCTGACGTCATCCATTAAATAAATAAATAAAACCCTGTCACCCTTTGGACTTTGTGAATAAAACAATTTTCCCTGCGTCATTTTCATTATTCTGTGAACGACCAAAATCTCATGCAGAGAATTTCAAAAACAAACTGTCAAGCGCCATCAACTGTATTTTGTTGAAGAAAATTGCATACCAGTAATCTAGAGTTTGTACGCCATAGCCTGTACCTGTTTAATCACTGTTCATCTCCCAAAAAATAGGTATTTACCCCAATTCCCGTTAAAACTCTGTGAAATCCTAGCTTTTGTTTTAAATTCCACACGAAAGACAGAAACAGAGTTCAATTTGGTCTTGTTCAATCACCAGAATTGTAAATTGCATTCCCAAAACTTGTAATTGTGTTTTTTCTTCACAAAAACCTGAAATTCATTTATGATTCCACAAGAACCAGAAATGGAGGTTCCAGTGGCTCTGAACGTCGCACCTTTGAATGCCCCTCATAGAGATTTAGACTATCTGCCCCTAGCATATAGAGATTTTCAAATTAAAGACCTCGTTCTTAGTGATAATCCTCTTCGAACCTTTTTCCGCTGCAGAGATAACTTTATAAACGGTTATGATATTATTGGATTATGGGAATCCAATCTCCCCATGTATCTTCTCCCCTCAGTCCATATTTTTCCTGAGTTAATACATTACTGCCATGCAAACTATAACCCCAATCAAAGAGCAGTTTTGTCCCTGAGTCATAACATCCTTTTCCCAATCACTACTCAGTCGATAAATGAAATGCTGCAATTTCAACCTGGTCAAGCCCTCACTCCCCTGTCCATGGGAGATTTACTTGAAAAGTCTACCAATTTGTCCCATGAAGAGTTAAATTGCATTTGTCAAACCTTCATGTTACCAGAGCATCAGCCCAAAGGCCCTCCCCCCTATGGTTATACTTTTTTCATTGATGTGGGCAAGCTTATTCTGAATATGATATTCTTTATCATGGGTTTCAATACTAGTGACTATGTTGATCAATTAACCCTAGTATTTTTGTCTATATTTACCCCTGGACAGTCCCCTACTGTCAAGTATGATTTTGTATCCTACATTGATGATAAAATCCATGATCACTTCATGAGATTTGAGAATGAAAAAGTGTTCAAATATTCTTCTGTTATATATCATCTCATGATTTATCACCAATCATAAAGTTTCCCTTTCCATGTTCAGAAACTTGATGCCAAAGGAAATCCTAGGTCTGTGATATTTTGGTCTGCCATCACCCATAATTCCTCTGATTCTCCTTACTCCTATAATGAGTTTATTGACCTATTTGTACACCCTGAAACCACTTTTTTAACAGGAGTTTCCCCTTTTATAGTCAATAATGAAATCAAGAAAATTCTACAGCTCTCAAAACAATATAGGGTAGGTGACTGGTACTTGTCTCAAAATCACACTGAGATTAGAATATATGGATGTGAATTATGCCCATTCAAGTTGCCCAAATATGTCCCCATGAGACTCTTTGCACTAGAGTATTTCAGGCAGATGATTAACTCAGATATAGTTCATTTCTGCAATGCAAAGAAAAAGGTTCAACTCAGGATCAAAAGTCAATTAGGTCCCTTTGTTTGTAACTCTAGAGATGCTGGAAAGGAAGTAGAAAGAATCTTAGAAGAATATCTCAGATTACAAAAAGTTTTTACTTGGTGCCTTATGACCCAAATAGCTTTATCTGTGATAGAAGAATGAAAAATAAATTGTCACCATACATTCATCACAAAATTCCAAAAATTGAACAATATGCCAATATGGATGAATGGATGGAAGGAACATTGGTAGAACATGATAGTGAGCAGGTCAATTTTGAAAATGTAATGAAATACCTTGAGAAAATACTTGACCTAGACTCTTTTGGACAGGTGCAGATACCAGGTATTGGTCCTTCTTCTGTAGGGACTTCTCAGCAAAATTTACAGGAGATCAGTGCATTGGCCACAGTACAATCTAAAGGAAAATAAAAGGAGCCTGCCATACAAGTATTTGAAAAATTCACAATGATAGAGCAACCTGAGACTTCTAAAGAACAGGGTCAAGTAAAAAATTCCTCCTATTCAGATCAATGAGCCAGAAATTTTGATTTTACAAACTCCTATCAATATAGAAAAAGACAAGAAGAGAGATGCTGAAGTTGCTACCCCTGTTGGTGGATCTTCAGAATAGCCTCATGCTAAAAGACAAAAATTAAATCCTCTTCCAGAAGTAGATTTTTTTCAGGAAATTCCTGATAGCCAGAGAGAAGATTTGGATAGTCAACAAACAGGTACAGTCAGTGGGGCATCCACTACTTTACAGAGAAAAGAGCTGCAAAAGCAACAGAGTGTTGAAATATCTTCTTTCAAACCACCAGTTAAAGATGCAGGAGATACAAAGAAAACCTTTATCAATATAAAAGCCAATAATTATCCACTAAGACTCTAGCTTTACAATCAATATTTTAATATGGCTCCTAAGAATCAAGAAATATTGATGTCAGCTTATGGCATTCAACAAGGAAAAATGATAATGAGTCACTTCAAACCAAAAGTGCAGCAGCCTCAAACAGCTGCAGATTATATTAGAACAAATTTTGAAGTCTTAGCAAAGGATATTCATCCTTTAGATCAAATTGAGTTACATAAGAAAACTGGTGAAATGATCTATTCTACTCTGACCGATAAAGCAATGGCAACTCAGAAGTTGCAGGATTCTTTGGAGAACAATAATGCACAATTGCAGCTTGAAAAAGCCTCTTCTCAGCCCAAAGACAACGGGATAAAGACATTGGAGGAAATAATCATTGGATTGGGTCACAATCCTAAATATGTCAAAGGTATAGAGGCCCTAATCAAGAAAAAAGATGATGATATTGCATCTTTGAGAAAGCAGTTGAAATTGCCAGCTTCAAGACATCCACAAACTGAAGAGATGATAAAGAAAAATTCTGAAGAAGAAATGATGGACTTGCTTTTGAAACTGAATGAGCAACTAAATGAAACATAAAAAGAGCTTGAATAGGAATTAAAGAACAAGCAGTCTACTATTCCAGCATCAACAACAGAGGCAATTATAGGTATAGGTACATCCACAACAGGTCAGCCAACAGAGCTATCACAGGTAAATACTTCCAATTTGAGTTCTGAAGAATTAATAAAGTCAATGAATGAATTGAAACTTCAAGTAACAGAACTCCAGCACACAAAGTTACAGCTTACTAATTTAGAACAAATATATGATCTCTCAAAAATGAGTGTTGCTGATAAAACAAGAGAGGTCAAAAGATTAGAAAAATTGGTTAAAGCATTGGAAAAGGATCTCACATTGGAGAAACCTTTAAAGGAAATAAATGAAATTATTTGGGACAACATTATCCAATCAATAAAGGATGTCTGGTCTTCAATTCAGATTATGTATGAACATAATGATTTAGTCAAATTGGCTATAGAAGAAGTTCAAAGTACAATAGAAGAATTGGGAAATAAGCCTGAGGAAGCCAATCAACTCATACAGTTTCTAAACACTCAAACCAGACACCAAATTGCAGAAATTGGTATTCAGGACATGACCGGAACAATTTTGGAAATAAAAAGAGTTTTTACTAAGAGAACCCTTATGCAGAATATAGAACGAAGGTGCTCAGATATGCAAGAAGAAATCATTGCCTTCAAAGAAAGATTTGATATTTTGTTGAAAAAATGATTGCTCAGTCCTATAGTTTCAAAGGATAAACTAATGGACCTTGAAAGCTATGTTGAAAAATTGGACAAGTATGCTGACAATCAGGTCAATTCTTCAACCAGTACATCAGAAGCAACATTGCCAACAGGAAAAAATCTTCATCACAGATTGGAAAATTTATTTTATCTTGAGCATGAAGTAAAGCATTTGTTTCCAATTTAGCCTACCTTTTTCAAATATACTGAGGTTGATGAAACATTAAGAAAACTTCAACGGACCAGAATACCAGAAGATAAATGGTGGGAAGAACTGTTGGAACTTTTGTAAAATTTATCCTTATATGAAATTTTGCCTATTTACTTTGATTTTATTACATCCTGCCACAAGCCTAAATGTTTTATGATTCTCCAAAGACTTTTGGAAAATAATGCTTTCCAAAAATGATGAATATTCTTTAGTATCCAACGAATCATGTGATTTTTGGCTTGGAAATCCATTTCCATTTTACTATAGGGATGCCTCCTTTTCTTTTCCTTTCCTTCTAGATAAAATGAAAGCATTTTTTTCTAATATTTCCCAAGATACCAACAAGAATATAAGCTAGGGAATGCCAATATCCTGGTATGGACACTACTAAGGTTAATGTGCCACCCAAGGATAACCATATTGTGATTATTTTTCCCACCTTTTGATATGGAAATAACCAATCTCCATACCTATAGTCATTAAATCTTAAAATAAATCCCAAGTATATGAAATGGGTGCACTCGGTTGATTGTTTTTTCTAAAATATCTTCCAAATCATTGAAAGTGATGGTAGACTTGAGTAGGTTTACTTATATTCCAAATGAAACCCAAAATTATTTTAGAGCTCTAATGAGTCTTCACATACTAGTCCTATCTACTATATCCTGCAAGAAATAGGATAACATCGTCCACCAATAGAAGGTGCGTAGACAATAGCATATGTAAATGTGTGAGTGATCAAAATAGTAGCATTTCTTAATTTGTTTAGGCATGTATCTCTCGTTTTTCATCTTCCATATTCAAAAACTAATCACGGATTTGGGTGTTGATGCCATGTATATTCTAAATGGATTGGTATCCATACCTTTCCAGATGCCCCCACACCTGCGACCGGGTAAATTTTATTTTTTAACATACTAGTTAAATAAATATTGTTGTAATATATTTTCTAATCTCTCTCTCTCTCTCTCTCTCTCTCGCTATATATATATATATATATATATATATATATATTATTTTATATATAATTTGTTTTATTCTAAGTCATAGGCATAGCTACTGTAACTTTAACACCCAATTACTACAACTAGATACAAGCAATAGTTTTATGTAACCATTGTTGAAACCTTAAGTTACTGTTGTTGTTCCATTACTCAAATAAAATAATTCTCGTATAAAGGTTGTTGTCGTGTCTCTATGCATAAACTTCAATATTTACAAGGACTTGTTATGTATAATGATCTCTTAATATATATACTTTCTTTCATATATAATATTTTTTATTCTAAGTCGTGGATATCGTATCCCCAAGCCACAACTCCTACAACCTCAAGCCATAGTTGGTGCAACTTTAACGCATAGTTACTGCAAATAGATACAAGCAAATGTTCTATGGAACCATTGTTACAACCTTATGTTACAGCTATTGTTCCCTTATTCAAATAAAATAATTCACGTATAAAGATTGTTACCGTGTATCGATGCCTCAACTTCAATATTGACAAGTATTTTTCAGGTATAATAATCTCTTTATATATATATATATATATATATATAATGTGTTTTATTCTAAGTCGCAAATGTTGCATCCCCAAGTCACAACTTCTGCAACCTCAAGCTACAGTTGTTGCAACTTTAATCCATAGTTACTGCAGTCGGATACAAGTAATTGTTTTATGGAACCATTGTTGCAACCTTAAGTTACAACTACTATTCCCTTACTCAAATAAAATAATTCTCGTATAAAGGTTGTTGTCATGTATTTTTGCCTCAGATTCAATATTTATAAGGACTTGTTAGGTATAATAGTCTCTTAATTCCCCATTGTTTTCAAAGTGAATATGGTTGATTGTAAATCCCACCATTTTCCTCTCACCATACTTTCCACTATCTTATAAATTAGTTGCGGGGAAGGGATTATGTCACTCTTTGAACTTCCACATAATCCAGAAATTTAATTCAGCATTTAAAATTCCCGCAAGTTTTTTTTGTAGACGGCCGCAGCCATATTTCTGTACATGATTGTATGTAAACACAACAACCAACATTAACGCAATTCACCAACCAGAAATTAAACAAACAGAAATTTACCCCCCAGTTTTGTAAATTCAAAAGGAGGACACGTGGAGAATTAATATTGGATCGCATGAAATTGAAGGGAATCTGAAAACCTGAAAATTGGACCCGAATTTTTTATAAGGCACATTGGATTGAGAATTCGCGTTACAAATTAGGCAGACATCAGCATCCCATTTTGGAATGTGAACTTGGTTTGAAATTCAATCTATTCAGAATTTTGAAGTCTGACGAAAAGGGTTCTTTAATGTTTTGATAATTTAATTTTATGTATGCGTTAATATATACATATGTTTTAAACATATGTTATATATATATCATATGCGAAATGAAAGGTGGGCCATAGAATTTAGTTTTAATTTTTTTTTTTTTTAAAGAGGGTTTATTATAATATTTTTTATATGTTACGGCATATAAAAATAAAAAGGTCGAAAAAGCTTGGTAGTTTTTTTTATAGACAGTACGTAAATTTTTTATTACACAGCAGTGTGTAAAAAGTGAAAGAATGAGTGTAACTTTTTAAGTGTGTATGCACAGCAGTGCGAAAGGGAAAAACACAGCAGAGTGTTTTAGAGATAGAGTATGTTTGTTTTGAACAGACAGTGAGTTGGTTTTATGCACTGCGTTTTGTAGCAGTCATAATTTTGTAATCCCTCTCAGTGAGGAAGTAGTGTAATAGTTTTTTTTTGAGTTATTGAAGGGAATAGAAGTTTGTTTTCAAAGTATTGAAACTTTGTCTCCTGTCAAAGAAATTTTTATTTTCTCTGTGTTAGAGGAAAGGAGATTTATTCTCCATTCATTGTTCTGGAATTTTTCAATATTCCAACATGTGCAAGAACAATAGATGTTGTGGTTCCATCCCCAGCTAAATCATTTGTCTTTGCCGCAGCTTGCCTTACCAACTTGGCCCCAATATTTTCAACTGGGTCCTCTAATTCAACAAATAAAAAGGCCAAAACCATAGCATTGAGATACATTTCATTACACTGTCAATAACAATAAAATTTGACTCAGCCATAACCCTTTCCTTTTATTGTTGTGAAAATATTTATGCATTACTCTAATGTGGCTAGTCCATAGGCCAAGTAGACCACTGGGTAACAAATATGTTTCCTTTCACCTTTGAGTTTTCAAAACATGCCTACCAAATATAAGACATTTAAGAGGGGGAACTAATACAACGTTAAAAAGAAAACCAGAGCACACATCTACAAATTACCACCTTAGCTACTGTCACACCATCATTAACTATTTTCGGAGAACCATGCTTGCTCTCCAAGACAACATTTTTCCCTTCGCCCCAAGGGTGACTCCAACAAGATCAGCAAGTTTGTTCACACCGCCTGCAAGAGAAATTGACAATGCTTTCGGTAAGTGTGAAATTGAATGCCAGACCATATGCCAAAACAACCCTCCGTGAAAAATTAAAATAACACATTAAAATCGAATATAAGTGGACAAGGAAAGATCCACCGCAGTGAAGTTTCACGTGCAGGTGACCTTCCTTTAAACATAATTTTTTCTCTGACCTGCAATTTTTTTGTCATTGAGCCATCCTTGTTGAAGTACAACTCCTTTTCCATATCTCTTGTATTAACTACCTTCTCTCTGTCGCCTAATCTCAGAGTCCCTCTTCTGCTTGAGCGATTAAAGGAAATGGGTGAAAAAACTGAAAGAGAAGACAATTGTCTGCCATAATTATCAAACATTGCACCCAACTTCTTCCCCTTTCCATTGTTACCTAATGAGGTAGATGTGGCAATTGTTGTCATACTGCCCAAAGCAGAGGCCATCTTCTCTTATCCTGAATATAGAATTACAAGATCTTCATATTAGTATGAACCTTAAAAAACATGACTCCCATTGCTAAAAACCACTTTTAAGTTGTAACATGCAAACTAAACAACTATCGCAACTTTTGGCAACTTTTAAGAGAGAAACAACCAAAGAGAAATACAACTACAATCCTAATTTTAATGAGACCAGACTATATATTTTCATTAAGATAATAGAAATAAATCACGACTATATTAAGGCCAGCACAAAACAATCTTTAACCAGTGTCTCTCGCAGCCTTCAGGTTGCCATGCTAGAGGTTGCATATTTTTAATTTAAATTCTTGACCTCTCGTGCCCATATATGAATGCATACAATGGGATATCTACATAAAATGCTCCTTTATATCCCCAAAAACAAATTCCCTACTACAAGAGCACCAGTATTGATGGATCACCCCACACCATCCCACCCACTAGACACGGTGAAAAAGGAAACCCAAGAAAACTTCTGAAATATCTCAAGATGAATATATGGGTGGTTCTTATGAATCAACCAACCATTCAGAACATGCTCATCGATCCAAACCATGAGTATTATGTGACGATATTCAAGCAGGCATTGAATCGGATTTTTGAAGCTAGGTTAGAGAAACCTTAAACTCTCACTGAAAATAGGTGAAATGTGGCACCACTCAAAGATTGACATGTGCCAATTGGTACAAGTGGTAGAAAATTGGCATGCTCAAACAACGAGGTGATGTAGGAATTACATGAGGGATAAAATATCAGAAAAGCCCCAAATTTGGAGAACTAAACCTCATCACCAACCTAAGATTGACAACTTCACATGATGTAACCTATGAAATCGTAAATGAAGAAATCATAGTAACAATAAAGTAACCTATGTAACAATAAAGTCGGATTCATCCTGGGAGTGGTAATGGGAGAAATCATAGTGAACAACAGGAAACATGCATAGTTGCTTACAATCAAATAGATGAAAAAACACATACAAAAAACCTAGATAATAATCGTGAACAAGCTTAATATTTAATTATGAACTGTAAAGGAACTTACAAAATGTGACATTACGAACCTGGTCAAGCGCACAAGCAAAAATATCCTGGACATGACCTTGGTTGACAAGTTGTATTGCTCATGATGCAAGAGGATTTGTACCTGCACTGCCAAGTCAATCAAAATCCATCATTATCTATACAATAAATACAAGTAATTGATGTAGTATTTTTACTCTAAGATGAATTCTTATGATAATGTTAGAACATATGTTGAAAATGTCAAAACATACCTGAATAAGCTCCTCTTCATTTCAAGAAAAAATTATTGGAGTCGCATGAACTTGGAACAAGCCTCCCACGATCTGAAAGAGTAGCAACTAAGTCAACAGTGACTTTTTTGTTGCTACACTGGATCGAGGGAGGTTTGCTCCAAGATTAAATCGCTCCAATAAATTATTCTCTACTAAACAGGGCCAACCACGTGAAGGTGGAAGCTCTTGTGGCCGCTCCCCCCCCCTCACATCACTCTCAATTCCCCAATACCCAATCTATATTTCATTTTTTACTTTCATGAGCATAAAAAAAAATATTCAATAACTAATAAAAAACAATTCAACAAAAAGTATGCAAGGAAACATTGCAATTAATGCTTGACATAAAAATAGTATGATAAATGAGTTTTTTATATAACGCAAAAAACGTTCCAAGTATGGTAACGTTTGTCTTATAATAATAAAATATTTTACATTGTCAAATTTTCTTTTTCTTCTTCCTATTTTTAAAGCTCCTAATTACATCATCAATATCATCGTGCTCTGCTCCTGTTTCGTGCCTTTCAACCCGCACTGCTGACCTAGTTGCGTATTCACGATGTCTGGGCTCATCCTGTGACGGGGCATCGCCTACAAAAACAGATAATATTAAATTTTAATTGTCAGTTTTTAAATATCATTGAACTAGTTCGGTAATATTAATAAAAAAAATTGCAATGAGATTATTTACCTGGTGCACCAGTTGTCGTCGCTAACGTAGTTGCATAGTCACGATGTCTGGTCTCATCCAGTGACGGGGCATCGCCTACAAAAACAAATAATATTAAATTTTAATTGTCATTTTTTAAATATCATTGAACTAGTTTGGTAATATTAATTAAAAAAATTGCAATGAGATTATTTACCTGGTGCACCAGTTGTCGCCGCTGACCTAGTTGCGTAGTCACGATGTCTGGTCTCATCCAGTGACGGGGCATCGCTTACAAAAACAGATAATATTAAATTTTAATTGTCAGTTTTTAAATATCATTGAACTAGTTCGGTAATATTAATAAAAAAATTGCAATGAGATTATTTACCTGGTGCACTAGTTGTCGTCGTTGGGACTATTGCCCTGTCTTCCTCTCTGGTGGTAAGATCCTCAAGGGAAACATTCTCTATCATTTAAACAAAAAACATTATAAGGACAACCATCAAGGTATAATTATAAAAAATTATAAGTGGAAATTAATTACCATCACGGCCCTCACTGATAGTAGCATTGTCGGCCTGGTCCCCACTACAATGATCAGGTTGCACGTCAGGATCATCTACATCTGGCTCTAAAACTGGGTTATTTGCCTCGTCGGTAGTGCAGCTCCCCTGATTTAAACAAAGTTGTTAGACATTAAATTTATGGACGAAAACAAACATATTGAAAGGTTAATGTTTTACCTTATCAGGCATTCTGGATCTTGGGACCTGCCCCAAGCTTCTGCAACGTTCAACTACAGCTTGATAGCCGAAATGGAAAGCGATATTTTTATCTTCCTCTGTATTTTCTGTTTCGAATTCATCACCCTACATTACATATGATTGTGTATTTTTAATCATATTTGATAGGATTACAAAAATGTTGGAAGGCGATATAATTAATTATAAGATGTTTAGCTACTTAATTACAATTCTTGGAGCTAATTTCAAGTAGCCGCCCTAGCATAGCTTGTGATGGCCCTTTTTTTCAATCCTAGCTTTGGTTTCCTTTAAGGTGTCAGGCAACCTAACATCAAAATATTGAAGTCAGATATGACGTAGCACACTTTTATTTTAGACATAGAGAAAATTAAAGCTATTGAATTAAAGTTGTAATTTACCTTGCGGGTCCAATTGGCATTTTTCCTTCTTTCTTTGCCCTTTTCTCTTTTTCGTCATGGATGAGTGCTCTCCACTCACTCTCTGAAACTGCGAGAGGACGCTCATATCTAGGGTTAAATTGCAATTGCGTCCTATAGGTGTCCCTGGTATATTTCAAATATTTGCCGGCTACCTGAGCCACCGCTTTTCTGTCAAATGTGCCGACCCAAAAAAGGGCTTCTAGATAATCTAGAAGTTCTTTTTTCAGGTTGGAATTCTGGGAATTCCACCCTGTGCGTATGGTTGGGCCAAAAATTACCAACGCATGGCTCTCCAGAAACCTGTAGAACTCATTGTTTCCTACACAGAAAAAAAGAAGATATTATCATTAATTTAAAAATAAAATCATGATAAATATGTTTTAGATAAAGTACATGAAATAGTTAAAATATTAAAATTTACCTGGGAGTTGTACATGCTTTAAAGGGACACCTTCATCGTTCACCAACAACATGCCATTAATGGTCCCTGTGGAGCTGACACGTGTAGCTCCAGGAAACGCAATAATGTAGTTGGCCATATCAGCCTCATCATTGCCAACACGTTCAGCGGTTGGCTGGGTGTCTGCTTGGGCAGGGTGTGTTTCTTGGCTGGCACCTAAAGGAGTAGAAGGTGTACGAGAGGGTTGTTGGGAAATCTCTTTCCCTTGTGTCCCACTACCACCAACACCGGATTTAGCAAGTGCCAGAAAACGCTACATACAAAAGAACCTTTTGTTAGTTTAGTCAATGTAAAAATTAAAAATCAAACTATCACAATTCATCTCATGCAGAACAAAAAAAATATCCTTTTGACTTTTTATTATTACCTGATATCTTTCTAGCTGGCTCATAAGATGTTTTATTCTCTCTTCTGTTTCAGGTGTTTGAGGCGCGTCTATCAAAGTAGTAAATTCCGACCATGCATCTCGTGCCTTTTTTCGCAACAAGAACACTGGAGATAGGGATGAAGAAAGCTCTTCCTCAAAGAGGGAATCATCAGGCGTACCAAGGCTAGGTGTCTGCATATTTGAAAAAAATTAATATTATTTCAATTATGTAAATAAATAAAATACCTGAAGATAGAGCAATGTTGGCACTTTACATGTTCTTCCGCTGGCCTCTTTTCGTGATCATCCCGTCTCGGGGTTGTTCCTGCATTTCTCTGATCATTCTGCCACATTGCAATAAAACTATAAATGTAAAAACTTGAAAACAATATCTAACTTGAAAACACAAAATGAAAACTGAAGCAATTTCTAATAAGACACCGGAAGACAGAGTTAGAGTTTCAAATATGCCTTGCATTGAATTCAGTCCTGGAAACATGTCATTGCACATTAAGGCACCCAAACAAGAGACGAGTTGACAATAAAGACCTTATTGAATATATTGTTGGAGAAACTTCTAGTAAACTTGTTGTGAAGACCTTGAGGACATTTTTGGAGCAACATTGTTGAAGCTGATGGTATAGCATTGTTGGAGACGATCTTGAAGGGCCTTGAAGTGAAGCTTTTGGAGCAACTATTGAAAAATCCTTAGAGTATTTAAGTAAGGCACTTTCTATCTTCCATCACCTTTTTCCTTTCAATATCCTTTAAACGATTTTGTTGATATTTAATGTTTGAAATCACGTTATAATTCCTCGATTATATGTGTTTGGGGACTTTCCCTTTGAAATTACCCAAAAATACCCTGGCAATTTTATCTTCAGGATGCATGTCTGACCCTATTGTTCAATATTTTGATTGATAGTAGTAAACATAGAGATTTAGGGGGCTCTTGACTTGGTTTGGTTGGGCCATTAGATCCCTAACATATACTAGGGAGAACCCCCCTTGAGTTGGAGGAGAGCTAGCCCGAAGTGAAAAGAGGTTGGTGAGGTGACAATGGGGCTATTGAATTACACATTGTATCACACTTTAGCTTTAGGACTTTATCTTGAGAAGTGCAAGATTTTGCTATATCAATTCTCAAATTGTTTACAACACTATTGTTAAGAACTAATAAGAAGTGATGTTGAGGGGTTTTTGGGTATAAGAAACAATACCATTTAAAAACTAGGGTTCTCAGTCCCTGGCATTCCTTCACCTGGGCCTAGGGGCACACTAGAATAATTTCACACTAAACCATGCAAACTTAAAAGTAACTTAACAGATCCATAAAGTAATAATAATCATAATTCCTAATTTCCTATTGTACGATATGATGCAAATTATTCAAACATGAAGCAATGAAGACATGCAATGTCTGAATTTCAAGATTGATGAACTAATACAAGAAGTTATAAACTACAACTTTGATTCAATACTCTGTGTCCTAACTCTAGGAAGGAATCTAGTTTGTAGTACAGAACATGCATCGTGTATTATCAATTCTTAATTGACAACAACTAAAGGTCATCTACCTCATCAATTCCTTCCCATTTTGTGTTTTTATGTTATATTCCTTATAAAAGTGTCAAATTCCTCTCAAAGTAAGCAACCACTGAATAAAATAAAAAATAGTTGAGATATGATTGAGAAATGGTCATTTATTTCTTGAAAGGATCTTCACAATTTCTTTGGTTGTTTTTCATCTCAAGAAACAAGAAATGACCCAAGAAACTATCGTGATGTAATATAAGAAACAACACGGTGCAATGGCCATTTTCAAAGCCAAATGATGTCCATTGAGGACATGGCCTTTATTTGGTTCCTGTTTCATAGGAGTTTCGGGTAGAAATGGAACTTTGTTGTACCATTTCCAATAGTAAAAAGGGAAAACCTTTTTTTCCATGGGAAATAATTTACCTTTCCTTTTTCAAGATAATCTAAATCACAAAAAATATGAACTATACTGCACACATTCTTGGATAATGTGAAAGTGGAAAAGGAATACCCTACACAAGTCATGCACACATGTACATTTGAACACTAATAGATTTTTGTAGTTGAAATGCAATGCTTGTTTTCATTTAAATGTAGGGTTTTTAAAGCAGGGAGAAATAATGGCTGCCAAATTAATAAGCGTTTCTTTGGGAAAAATTTAAATCTTGTATTGGGTGATGAAGATAATAGAGGGTATTGAATCTTGATTCTTGACATCTAGAGATAACCTTATAGCCTAACACAATCCAATGGAATTGACCAAAAAAACCCAAATAGAGTCAACCCTACTATAGGAGGAAGGGCCTGCAGTAAGAACCTACCATTTTGTAAGAGCTGAGGGCGAATGTTGTTCTGCAAGAGCTGAGGGCCAATGCTCTTCTGCAAGAGCTAAGGGCGAATGCAGGGCGAATGTTGTTCTGCAAGAGCTGAGGGTGAATGCAGGGCGAATGCTGTTCTGCAAGAGCTCAGGGCGAATGCTGAGGGAGAATGTTGTTCTGCAAGAGCTCAGGGCGAATGCTGAGGGCGAATGCTGAGGGCGAATGTTGTTCTGCAAGAGCGGAGGGTGAATGTGCGCGTGATATAAGACATTAATGTAGCACACATGTACATTTGAACACTAATAGATTTTTGTAGTTGAAATGAAATGCTTGTTTTCATTTAAATGTAGGGTTTTTTAAGCAGGGAGAAATAATGGCTGCCAAATTAATAAGCGTTTCTTTGGGAAAAATTTAAATCTTGTATTCGGTGATGAAGATAATACAGGGTATTGAATCTTTATTCTTGACATCTAGAGAGAACCCTATAGCCTAACACAATCCAATGGAATTGACCAAAAAAACCCAAATAGAGTCAACCCTACTATAGGAGGAAGGGCCTGCAGTAAGAACTTACCATTTTGCAAGAGATGAGGACGAATGCTATTCTGCAAGAGCTGAGGGTGAACGTTGAGGGCGAATTCTGAGGGAAAATGATGTTCTACAAGAGCTGAGGGCGAATGCTATTCTGCAAGAGCGAAGGGTGAATGTGCACGTGATATCAGACGTTAATGTAGCTATTGCAACGGATACGAAACAATAAAATCATTTTTATGTAGCGCGCATATAAGTTTCATATTTTTATGTAGCGTGCATATAAGTGTCGTTATACTGACGGCGGAAAAAGCGTCGCTATTGCGATGGGTGCCTCCAAACGTCGCAATTGCGACACTTAGAAATTGTGTCGCAATTGCGACACTTAGAAATTGTGTCGCACTTGCGACGTTTGGAGGCTCGTCGCAATAGCGACGCTTTGGACCATAGTGTCGCAATTGCGACGTCTTCCTCCAAACGTCGCAATTGCGACACTTTTCTAAGTGTCGGTATTGCGACATTTTTCTATAAACGTCGGTATAGCGATGGTTTCGGGCGGGATGGAAAAAATTTGGGGAAATTTCCGACATTTGGTCAAAAGCATCAGAACCATGTGTCGAAATTTCCGCCAAATGTAGTAGTGGTTTGAGATCATTTTGTCACAAACATACATGGAAATGAAACCTCATATGCTATGTGGAAGGAATTAGCATTTTTTTTCAGAACAACAACAACCATAGGAAGCTGGCGCTGAAGGACAAGCTCAGAAAAATCAAGATGGAGAAGGGTGACACAATACCAAAATACTTGGCCAAGTTCACTCAGTGTTGAGATGAGCTTGGAAGTGTTGGTGTTACAGTTTTTGAGGATGATCTAGTGAGCCTAACACTTCTAGGTCTTCCCAAGAGTTGGCACAACTACTAGGATTCAGTGAATGGGAGGGAAAAAGTACCAGAGTGGGAGAGATTGTGGTCTGACTTGGCACAAGAAGAGATTCGACAGAACACCAGATATGGATCCTCATCAAAGAATGATGATTAGGATAAATGTGCCTTAAATGGAAATAAAAATAAAGATAAATGGAAGTCATCCCATTCCAAATCATATTCTGGTCAGGTAGGAAAGAAGGAATTTTTGAAGATTACATTTTTTCATTGTCATGAGCTGGGACACTATGCCACAAAGTGTCCACACAAGAAGGCTGACAACAAGCCCTCAGGAGGAGCGACAAGTGAAGAAATTTCTTCAGAATTCGAGTTGGATTTTAGTCTCATCACTTGCATGGTGTCATCAATGATGGGTTAAGTGTGGTACCTAGATAGTGGAATCTCGTTCCATATGACTGACAACAAAGAGTTCTTCAACGACTTGGAGGAGAAGGATATCCAGATTCACATCGAGATGGGAGATGATGGAAGATATAGCATGATCGACATTGATATTGTTTCCTTTCAGAGGGAGTCTATTTCTCCTCTCACATTAAAAGATGCCATGTATGTTCCTAGTTTGAAGAAGAACTTAGTTTCAGTTGCTATGTTGGAAGATCATGGCTAAGATGTGATATTTAGAAAAGGAAAGGTGTTCCTTCGTCACATATCCACGAGACAAGTGAATAATATCAGGGTTTAAGTAAATAACATATAAAAATTTGATGTAGAATATTGTGCTGCCTTGAGCACAAAAGAAGAGAAGGTGGAGAATCAAGGCATTCGTGAGTTTTGACATAGAATATTGGGCCATCTACACCATAGAGCTTTGAAGATCATGAAACAAATTTCTACAGGAATTCTCAAGGGTGCACTTGAGCAGCATGATACATGCAAAGGGTGTACATTGGGGAAGTACACCAAAGCGACCTTTTATGATAAGTGTTAGGTCCCTGTAATTTTTTAGATTGGAAATACCAAATAAACAAGGGTAACATGAAACCAAATTTGGAGTCCTATGACCTACCCTTCTTGGACTCAGAGAGGGCTCTCTCTATGTTTGTATAAAATATATAACTTGATTGATTTAGGATGTTGATTTTAGGCTAGTTAAAATGATAGGGATTGTTTGTTTTGTTTTGTTTGGTTGGGTTTCTTGTTAAGAAGAACATATAGAATAAGAGAAATTCAAACTATTGGGCTATGGGGTCTGTGAAAGGTTTGAAGAGTACAAAAAAAAATCAAGGGTGTTTCATAGGGCAAGTTAACAAATCCAAATGGATCTTAATAGCTTATGTGGATGTGAAATGAACATTAAGTTGTGAGTTTAGTAGGTTTAAAGGGAAATTAAGAATCCTTTAACATATACTAGAACAAGAAGAGTCTTTAAGATTACTATGCTTAAGAAAGAACCAAAGGACAGGGCGTACCATAAACTTCTTTGGCCAAACCCTAGTAAGTAAACTTTAAGACAACAATCCAACAAACCCTAGAGAGCGGGGAACTCCTAAATTCTCTAGCTATTTACTTTTAGAAAAATAAAACATTTAAGATAACAATTTAGTAATGATTAAAGAGCAGGGAACTCCTAAATTCTTCAATAAGATTTCAAAAACCTTCAAAGTGACTTATTCAAGATGGACCAAAGGACAGGGAAAACCATAAAATTCTTTAGCCAAACCCTAGTAAGCAAACTTCAAAGAAAGCCTTGAGAACAACATTTCAAGTAAAACCAAAGGACTAGGAAAACCATAAACTTCTTTAGCGAAAACCCTACTGATTTAATCTTAAGGAAAAAAACTAGGTGGAAATGGAGAGCAGGGAACTCCTAAGTTCTCCAATCAAACCCAACAGAGGAAAACGTTTAAACAACAGAAATCAGACAGAATTAAGGTTCCTCTGAACAACATATCTTAATCTAAATTTTCTGCTATGTTATAAGAGAAATTGATGCACAAAGTGGAAAAACAAAAGGAAACAATAACAATATTATAATAACATCACCATTTAACCAAGTTCATGAATCCTGTGAATATGTTTTTCCATTGATATTCAGTCCAAAACAGTTACAAATCTTTAAAACCAACTTCTTTACAACTCAAAAATCTATGAGGTATTCAACTCAAAAACCAACCAAAAAAAACTATGAAGCATACATGCAGTATTTATCTGCAAAATGAGGAGGTAAACCCAAGCTAGGGTTTCAAATGTCATTCATTACAAAGTTAATGCATTTTGACATTTGAGACCATGCAAGGCCCAAAGAAAAATATCTAAAACTCATTTATTGAAAAAATAAATTCTAAGATAACTATTTGAGCTAATTTTGGGAAAATTTTGACTTTAAGGCTTCAAAATTTCTTTTTCAATAACTCCTGGTAAGGGCGTAGCTCCAAGGTACAGGGGCATAGTGCCAGTGCAAACACGCAGCGTCAAGACAGGAAAATTATCTATTTTGTAGCTAACTTTTGGAGATCTTCCCGGTGTCGAAATGATCTCCATGATGGCTCATTGGAAAGGTCTCTAAGTCTATTTTCCAAATTTGCCTCCATTTTCCAAAATGGTGCCCATTTTCCTTGTCAAAAATCAATTCTCCCAAGACTGCTAAACACACAGTGCCAATGCCAAAAAGAGGGCAGAAAGGTGATTTTTTGGTGGTTTTTGGCCCTTTTGAGGGACCATTTTCCCTCCAAATCTCCTAAAATTTTCTGAGGTTGATGTACCTGGCATGAGGAACATGAAAATGTTTACTTTTTTTCATTATATTGCCCCAAAAAAGAGCGCAACACCAGTGGCGCTGCACGTTTGGCCCAATTTTCTGCAAGCCAAACTGTCAAAATTTCAAAATTTGCACCAAAGTGCCAAAAATGGGATTTTCTTTGCTAATCATGGTTTGGGGGCTTGGAGAGACACCTCACAAGAATATTCAGTTTTTACTTCTCTTTTGCATCATTTACAGCCTGAATATTTTGATGGGCTCGTTTGAGCTTGGCCCTTGCAATCCTGTTTCTCATGGCATAATGTTTTTCCATCTTCCTATGTATGTCAGTGTCTCTCTTTGCCTTCTCTAGTTAAACCTCCAGGTGAAAATTGGCTCTCTCCAGCCAAGATTCTCTATCCTTGCTAATTTCTATGGCAAGCATCTCACTTGGAGTGAGCTGCTCTACCGATTCTGCCTCTTTCTCCCTTTCCCGTGCTAAAGCCTTCTTCAACCCAATTGTCCTTGGTATTTGATTAGGAAGCTATTATTCCTCATAATCAATGCCATCAAAAGTGCCCAAGATATCATCTAGCAAAGCCTTAGCCTTTCTAACCTCTTTCTGAGCTCTAATTGCCCTGACCTCACTGATGGCCTACTTTTTCTTCAACTATTGATTCTCTAGCTCAAGAAAGTTGATCACATTCTTTGCCCTACCAAGATTAGCTTGAAGTTCACTAATCTTGGAATCCTTTCTTTTTATCAACATATTGGTGATCCTCTCCTCATCCTCATCCTCAAGGTCAATTAACTAAAACTCTTGCTTAGTTTCATGTTTATCCTCCTCTTCAACAATGACGTGCTCTGTAACCTTTTCCTTGCCCTTATCAACCTGTTATGTTGATGAAGAAGGCAGGGCCCCTTTCACCTCAAGTGAATTAAACACCTACCTGTGACCTCTCTGATAGGTCAAAGGAAATGGCTCAATGTCAGTCATGTTAGTGCCAACTGTTTCAATGTCTCTTCCCCTGCTTGATGCTCCGGTGTCATGATATGAGGGTGAAGGGTGGTGGAAAGGTGATGAGGAAGGATCATCATGAGATGAATGAATGAGAGTGGAGGGTGATGGATGAACAACAGGATGTGATGGAGAAGTGGATATTGGAGGATGAGAAGATGAAGGAATATCTTTTTGATGATGAATAGGTGGAGTAGTGAAAACCTCATTGGCAATGAAGGTATCCCATGGAATTTTTTTTCTGCTGTAGTTGATGCATGACCACCATCTTGATAAGTGAATGATGAAATAGGCTTTTCATTTTCTAATTTTAATCTCTCTTTTGCACAATTTAAGCCATTTTGTCAATGCTACAGAAAAGATAATATGGTATATGCAACATCCTAACTCTAGTGAAATGCATAAGAAGACGGATATGGTATGAGTAGAGGCAGGAAAACCTTCCCTCACAAGTGAAATAATTCATTATTATCCTCATCATGGGTGCATATCTATCAAGAAGATGAGAAAAATGGAAGATGGACTAGTGGTGATATTTATACCTAGGTTTGAGGTATGGTTCAAAATAACTCATGTCCAGGCTTGCTTGTTTGAACCACTTTTCTCCCACACTAGGTATCCCTGTAGCAACTGCAATGGCATTAGTGGACATCTCAAATGTAACCCCATCAATACTGCTTTTCATGTAGATTAATGATGAATAGTCTTGTTAGCTTCGGGTGATTTTGGAATTGCTGCACTCTCTCACAAAACTCAAAGCAGCCCACATGTTTAAACAATAAACAATAAGAGGAGATGCCATGAGTTCCCTTGTCTTGAGAGGTTCAAATTTTTTTATCTTCCCTCCCTTATGATCATGTTTCCTTGGCATTTGTGCCTCACCACCACTGTCTTCACTCTCAGACATTTAGACTCTCTTTATAAAACCGTAGAGTGTAAGTGGAAATGAGATGAGGGGAAAGGAATGAAATGGTAGCTTTGCAAAATGAAGGGAACGAGTGAAGGGGTATAGGTGTATTAAATGAGTGAGAGGAAAAATAACTCAATAAAAACCCTCAAACAATGAATTACCTTATCTATAGCTGATACTCTGTTGAGGAGGATGAAACAAGTATATAGACAGTGATCTCTGATTTGTAGCTAGGGTTTGATTAGGGTTTTATTCCCATTCAATTAAAAGTGATAAAATAGCTTCAAATCAAGGTTCATTTAATGTACTTACCCCTCAAGAGTGTTATGGAGGACCTTGGAGGAAATTTGAAGAAGTTTGATGTGATTTGAGTTAATAGAACAGTCACAAACCCTTTCTGTCTAAGCGTGCAGTGCCGGTATCTGAGCACGCAACGCCAAGGATTTTCAGCACAGGTCCTTCTGGAAGGGAACATTTCCAACTCCCAAGTGCACAACGCCAAGAAAAATGCGCAGCTCCAAGGAACTTAGCCCGATTTTTCTCAGATTACTCACAAATTATTCTCTTCTTGAAACTTCTAATGCTTTGTAATGCAACAATGGCTCTTTTGAAATTTTTAATGGGCTTTATAGGCAAATGGAATTTTGATTTAATTTGAAAAACCCACTTTCTAATGTTTGAAGACCTTTTTCTTTTCTCACTAACACTCTTTAACACTTTTTCCTTGCAGGTTGCTAAAATCATGGAATTGGCTTTCCTTTTGCTCATTGAGGCATGATAAGTTCATTTTTACAACTTTGGGATTTAATCACATAGTAGCATCTTCAAAATATTCTGTAGTTCTCACCATAAATTTCAACTCATATTTTCCACCTCCTCTGGCCACTTTCTTCAAAACCCTAAGTCTCCTGTAGTTTTTTTCAGCAATCATCAGTGTTGTCTTCTAAGTTCTCTATAGCCCTTTCAAGTTCATTCATTTCTATCCAGTTCACTTCACCTTTTTTCCATATTCCATCAATATTTATTGATAGAATTTCTTCATGCTTGACCTTGTATACTTTCTCCATGTCATTTTCTGCTAATGATCACTACTTTGGCACTCAAATGGACTAACTAGTTCATAACCCTAGTCATCTTCAAGACCAAGTTTTTCCTCTTTCCTTGTTGTAAATTGATTTCATTCAGGAGTAGACAGTCTACATCATCAATACCTTCTACTAATAAATCTTCTAACACTTCTGCAGAAGTGCTAAATTTTTTCCATTTTTCTCATTTGTAGGTTCTGAACTAAGAAGATAATCCTCTTTGGAAATTTTAGGTCCTTCTTGAATAACCATGTCTTGACATTATATTACATTTGAGCCAGATTATAGCAAAGGAAAATGAGTGCCTGAAACATTTAAGGATGACCTTAAAAATGTAAAACTGTAATGACCTAATGGGAGTGTCCTTTGACCTGATTTTGACTGAAATTTGACTTGGATATTTTTCAAGTGAAAATAGAGTATTTTTATAGGTTATTATGCCCAAAGGGACATGGTAATGAGTTGGCAACATGAAAACCTAGAGGGAGGGTGGAGTTTATTGATAGGGGAAAATAGGGCAATGAAGTCTCAGGTAGGAAAGAAGGATGAAATGAAAAATATAAGCCCATAAGGAGTCTTTTAGGAGAAATAGGGTGGATTGGAGATGGCAAACTGATAGAATAGTGGGTTTTATGAGGATAATGAAGGCAGTGATATTTCTGAAACTCAAGATATTCAAGGAACATTGTTTTCATAAAACTATAACCATCGTATAGTCATCCAAAGATAGTGAAAAATACGGATGACTAACAATAAAGACAGTTGAGCGAAAGCGATCCTTGAAAGAGTTCACTTAGGTGTGTGTGGAACATTATTAATGACCTCTTGACCAAGAACATGTATTATGTGATTTTTGTACATGATTTTTCATGAAAGTGTTGGATTTTATTCATGCAGAAGAAAGATCAAGTGTTCTCAAATTTTGGTGAGTTCAAAGCACTTGTCGAGAAAGACACAGGAAAGAAGGTGAAGGCTATGAGGAGAGACAATGGTGGAGAATATGTTTTGAATGAATGCAAGAACTTCTATGCATCAAAAGACATTCGAAGAGAGTGGTAACACCTCATAACACACAATAGAATGGGGTTGTAGAAAGGAAGAAAAAAATCATTATGGGAGTTGCATGAGCGATGTTACATGATTAGGGCCTACCATTGCACTTGTGGGAAAAAGCACACAACACAACTGTGCATGTGCAGAACAAAAGTCTGAATCGAATCCTCGAGATGAGTACACCAGAACAAGTCTTTTCTGGTAAGAAGCTATATGTTCGCACTTTATAATTTTTGGTTCATCATTCTACTATCATGTTACCGAAGATGAACAGAAAAAGCTAGAACTAAGAGTTGAGTAGGGCATATTTTGGGGGTACATTGATATAGCTCAAAACTATTGGGTGTACCTTCCATCTCACAGGATGAAATTGGTTTGTAGAGATGTGAAATTCGATGAAGGAATGGCCATGTGAATTTCCCTTGAGTGGGATATTAATATTCATGAATTTGAGGAGCTATTAGCTCCAAAAGAAGAACCTTGAGATGTGGAGTAGCCACAAGAAGAGCAACAGAGAGTGGAAGCACCCACTCAAGTAGAGACATCCAGAGATAGAAGGAAGTGCACCATAGAGGCTAACAAGTCTATGCATGATGCTAGAGATAATGTGGGAGAAACCACATCACAACGCAAGCAGAGAAGATCCATAGATAGATACACTAGATACATTGCTCTTATGAACGAGAGTGTAGAGATTGATCCATCCTCATTCAAGTAATAAGTGAAAAACCTAGTATGGGTTGATGCCATGCTTGAGGAGTATGACTCCATTATCAGAAACAATTCATGGGAAGTTGTCCCAAGACCAAAGGAAAAATCAGTTGTAGGATCCAGGTGGATCTATAAGGTGAAGCAAGAAATGGATGGGAGTGTGAGGAAACACAAGGCCAAATTTGTGGCCAAGGTATTCTCTAAAGTAGAGAGAGTATTGTTAGTATGAATCCTTTGTCGAAGTGTACGAAAAAAGACCACTTTAGCTATGCATAACTAATAGCCCTAACATCAAATGTGGCTGCCAATATCTTCAGATCTGCAGTTAGTTGATCAAGACAAGAGCTGCAAAAAACCAGATCTATGCATAGAAAGACATTAAGCAATAAAAAGAAGGGTTTGCTCCATATATCCAATAGACAAGACAAGAACAATTTTTGAAAGAATTTTTGTATTAAGGGCACCTGGGAGGAAAACAAGAAGATTTTTCCAATTCTCCTCAATGGGATGGGTTCTTGGAAGTCCTCAGCACTTCAGATCTAGCATTTCTCTCTCTTGTTGGTGTAGAAAACCCAGACAAAGATATAACTCAAAGGGAGCTCACACAGCAAATAATGGAAAATATGACAATGATAATGGCTCAAAGTCAGACCAAGAGTCTAGATCCAGAGTGATCTAATAGGCAACAAAAGGTGAAGAATGATAGGAAAACCCTCCTATTTATAACAAAATATTGGGTCATTCTAGATCTTGGTGCATGATTAAAATAACATTAACCAAATCTAGATCCACCTTTTATGGAATATTTTATTATATTTGTTGGAGGGAAAAGGTATTTGATTTGGGTCAAATCCCTTTATTTGTGAATAATAAATAAATAAATGATTTATTTATCGTTTTAAGGAAGTGGTTGAAGGATAATCAAATAAATAATGATTTATTTAATTATTTATGGGTGATTTAGTCATATTTAACAAGGAATGTTATTTAAATAAGATTTAAATAATTATTCCTAGAAAATAATAAGATAAATAAAGATTTATCTAATTAATTTCTTTGTTTTGGGTTAAACATGACCAAGAAAATCAAACAAATATAGGTTTGTTTAATATTTCCTTTTGGGGTTTCCTGTTTAGACCATAAACAACCTAATAAATATGTTTTATTAAGTTATTTTACATAGTGAAGGCAACTTTACTTAGGGTAAAATTGGTCTTACATGGTGTACTTGGGTCCATCTAATGATAGTAGGTTAGATGACCAAAAAATGGTGTAACAGATTGCCCCCCAGCGTGCGAGTGTTAGGAGCAAATCGTATGATCGAAGTACGTTGTAAGAACTCAATCACCAGACATCAAAAGGGAAGTCAGAGAGAGAAATGTGAGGTAGACTAATGTGTTGAAGAACTAGACCCTGAGGAGACGAGACTTGCAGGTGCAACAAGTCTCTTTTTATGAGAGGGTACCTGTGCTAAAGGCGGCGGGGGAGGCATACCTATGCCCGCCGAGAAAAAGTACAAAAGAATAGTGTGTCCAGTAAACAAGGGACCGAACCATAAAGTACAGCCGGCATAAACATGAGCCAGATAAAAATACAATGAGGGATCCCACATACATGTTGTGCCTGGGATAACAGCCAGGACTTATACAATAATATCTGAGTACATGAGATACAAAGACAACCCAAATGCCCCCTATAAGCGGGGAAGGGCTCACAAAATCTGACTGATACATGCAAATCAAAGAGGCGCTGCAAGCGGCTAAGGCCGACATCATCAAATATATGGAGTTGCATCGAGGGCTGCAATGAAGAGGTCATCCGGGCATGTGGGGGGCTACCTGTAGGGCCACCCCCTCATGAGGGCTGAGACATCTCACACACACCCGGGCATCACCAAGAGCTGCTACTGCATCACTGGACCATCAAGCATACGGATCTCGATCATGCTGAAAGGAGCTGAAGTGGAGAAACAATCAAGTCAAAGGGAAATGAGAGATCCCTTTGCTTGATCCGAGGCACCGAATAAGAGTGGAAGCTGGAACCAAGGTACACCGCTCTCTAGACCTGTCCTCTGGAATGAAGGAGCTGATGTCGACAAAAGGAGGTCTGCCGTAGGTGAGGCAATGAGAGATCCTCAACTAAGGCACGAGAGAAAATAGTAGAGCGACTGACAGACTAATACTAATGATGATGATGGAATGGAGGGATCCAGTGAAGTGTCGATGACTTCCTCATAGAGCAGAGTGGACAGAATGACATGGCAAATGCATCGACACAAGATCATGAGGGATAGGGATGTGGGACTGATTTTTATTAAATGCAAAGTACACAAGAGAGAGACTAAGCAATGAAGGCACGGGAACTATAGCAGGTACAAAAGGGACTCGGGATAGACTCCATGAATGTGATGATGACTCAACTTGGATGCTCTAAACAAGGGCGACTTGATGGTGCTGCCACACAGTAAAGGTCCAATGGGGGACCATGAAAACATGAGTACGAGATGGTAACTCATGACAAACATCAACACGAGCATGGATAAGTATGGAGGCCAAATGGTGCCCCTAGTATGAGTGTTGCAAGTGAAGAAATTCAATTTTGAGGAGGGTTATGTTTGAGGGGCATAGGTGCCCCCAAGCATGGTGTGGTCATGCCAAAATGTATTTAGAAAAAGGGGAATCTAAACACATTTTAATGATGTGGTGTGTCATTTGTTTTTGTTATGGTTATGCAGTTTGAGAAAGGAAATGGAGGATTACCAATCTCTTTTAGTACTGCATATATGAATAAAATGGACTTTAAGTTTTCGAGTTGGCATACCTGGTGTCACTATCCCAAAGAGACGATTTAGAGATAATGAATTGATGCTCTCCTATAAAACCCATAGGTTGGTCAACAACAATGTCTAAGAGATTGGGTTGTTGATGGAAGATGAAGGAACGATAAGGGGTATCATCCCTAGAGTAATATGAAGTGATATGGGACTCTATAGGTTCTTCGAAATGTGGAAGAATAATGGTACTAAAGTCAACACGACCAGATACATTAGGAGAGTTTTGGAGAATTTCTTCTCCTAGTCGCTCGAATATGGGTGCCCCCTTACCCAAATATTGGGTTTCAATGTAATGGCCACAAGGTGCATGTGGTTTGAACGCATGGGTTCGATGTAAGGGGGAATGGATAAAGTCAGGGGTGGGGATTTCATCCATAATGTCGTCATCATGAGAGAAGATGGGGTGACTGGTGGGAGAAAGACCACCTGACGTGGCGAAGCTACCTGACTCATCATCATGAGAAGAGAGGTTCACATGCGCATCATCACAAGGGGTGACGGAAAAGTAAGCAGATAAAGGATCTATCGATGTTGAGCCCAGGGTGATCGTTGAAGGAAGGTCAAGCGAAACAACAGGGGAGGATTCAGAGGGAATGCTCCCCGAGGGTCTCATGGATGATGATAGGTAGAAAATGGTGGATGAAGGCTCCATAATCTCAACATCATGAGGGGGAATGTCAATGGGAGCAGTCATGTCTGGTAGTTCTACCGAAGAAAAACACGCAAATAGGGGAGAGGTGGACTCATTGAGCTTGGCCTCGAATTGGTGGACCGCGGCTAGAGAGGTGCGGAAGTCATCGAGGCGGGGACAAAGATGGGTGTAATGGACATGGAGATCACACAAAGCACAGGGGTGGTTGGTGTGAATAGTCTTGGGGTTCTTGATCGCGGTCACAGAAGGAATAGAGCCTTCCGGGACCGTGGACTCAGGGAACGTGACATTAACCATGGGCTTGAGATGAGGCAAGTCAGGACAGGAATGGGTGGTGTGACCGACAACATCACACAAAGTACACTAGATGGTATGCTTTGGAGACTGAGGAGGGGCAGGGTTTGTTGGGGCAGCCTTGTCCTTTGATGCCCCCTTGCGAGCTTTGCTCTTCTTACCCGAAGCGGTTGCAACAGGAGGTGGTTCTTGTTGAGGTGACTGAGGCACTGTTGCAGCGGGAGAAGTCTTGGGGACCAGTTGAACCGGGGTCAAAGCAAGATAAGGTTTGGGTTGACTAGGCAAGGTTGGGGCTGGAGGATCAAGGTACCATATGGGAATCCCAAGGGTCAGGTTAGGAAGAGAGAGGGTGGCCATGACAGGTACCGTGGACACTTCTAGTGGGGGAGCTAGGAACGGTATCTGACTAGAGGGGTAATTCCCAGGTGGGACGGTTCCTAAATGGCTAAGGCTTGGAGGAACCGTTCCAAAAGGATAAAGAGGCTCATGACTACCAGCTGCAGGTGAAGGGCTAGGAGTAGGTTGCAAAGAGTGTAGTTGCTGACTAGTCGAAGCAGGTTGCTTGAGAGAAGCCCGAGACGATTGCATCATGCAAACATTCGATGAGCTGGGGTCAGAGACAGGAGGAGGAGGAAGATCAGGAAAATTTCCAAGCAAAGAGGAGTCTTTATAGACGCTGGGAGAGACACTGGTCAAGGAATCGGCAGTTTTCTTATTGGATACAGAAGAGATGGTCGTCTCAGGGGAGGTCCGAGACTTTGGCTCATGATAATTCAACTGGTCGATGGTGACTATCTTTCCATTGTGAGGAAAAGACATCTTGCGAAAAACCGCGGATGGGACAGCAGACATGGCATAGGTGTAGCTTCGCCCCAATAGAATTTTGTAGTCTAGAGGGTCGTCGATGACTTCGATGTTGACGCAAACAGTCTTACCGGCAAGGGTGATAGGACAATTACGAAAAAGGCCAATGGGCTGGGAGGCGTGGCCGTCCCATGCTCGAAGAGTGATCGTGGAAGGGGCCAATTCAGGAGATCCGATTTGCTTCCAAACCGAAGCAGACATCACACAGGTGGATGCCCCCTCATCAATTATACACTGAGAAACGTTGGCATTCCGGATTTTGATCGGGATTTGGAAGGCGACGGAAGCAGGAAGAGGAGGATGTTCTGATTGATGGGTGTCGAAAACAATCATTTGGTCATCGACAAGATCTACAGCGC
Organism: Pinus albicaulis; assembly: GCA_034641835.2. NCBI lineage: Eukaryota > Viridiplantae > Streptophyta > Pinopsida > Pinales > Pinaceae > Pinus > Pinus albicaulis. The sequence goes on from CM076572.1 coordinate 979,139,172, forward strand.
CCACGGTAGATATCAGAGCCTTCTTTTGGGAAGGGCATGATTGGAGGAGTTCCAATGTGGAAATGGCAGCAGGGGACTGCGCCAAATCATCTACTATACTATATGAATGAGGAGCTCGACCAGGAGCAGCATTTCAGCGTAATGGTCCTTTAGGAATCTTGGTATGAACCTCAACTTTGGGGAGATATGTAAGGGACCATTGGGTGTCGAAAGAGGCTCAGTAGAACTTGAAGAAGGGGACTCGGAGGCAGATTGAGCGGGAGGCTTGGGGTATTGAGGGGACCGAGTTTGAAGGTTAAGGTCGACGGTTGGAGGTGGATCAGAGTTCATCATGAGATTATGGTAATTGGAGGAACCAGAACGGGAAGGTTGAGTGGCCACCTGTCCGTCAGGTGGTTGGGTAGCCGTGAATCCCTGCTGTGCATCCACCTACTCTTGAGGGGGCGGTGGCTGCTATTGCGGGGGTTGAGAAAGCAAGGGAGGTGGAGGTGTTGATGCTGGAGGAGGTGGAGCACCAACCTGAGGATACGAATAATAAGGGGGGTGGGTAACAGTATGGTGACTAGGAGGTTGGGCCAAAAGAGGAGGCATGTGGTATCCTGGATACGTGCTACCGGGAGGGGAACAAGTGCGGGAGGTGCTGCCCCCTCCCCCAGGAAAACCATAACCCATGGGAGGTTGGGCATATGGAGGAGAGAGAGCTCCAACGATACCGTCGGCGGCATGAGGTGCCCCCGGTGCATTGACACTACCGGGTCTGGGGAGATCAGGTAGAACGGTATAAACATAACCTGTCTGAGTGTAGATCAAGTCATATTTTAATGCCAGTTGGAGGGCGGCTTCTTCGGTTTGGGGAAAATACGATGCGACATCTTTCCCGATAGGAGGCAAGAGAGATCTAAGGAACTAGTCCATGTAGACATGGTCTTCGAAGGTAGGGGATTGACATAGGCTCTTTCTTCTCTGCCATTCCTGGACATGATCAGATAGGCGGGTTGCAGATGATTGACAGAAAGAAGTCAAAAGTTCGATACTAGTGTCATAACGAAGGGGAAGTTGGAATTAAGATAAAAAATCCCGGGCAAGAGTCGCGAAGGTGGTATGAGAGGAAGTGGGCTGATCAACATACCACTTAGAAGCTTTGCCTGTAAGCGTGCGTTGGAACAATCTAAGATGAATGGAGTCATCAGTAATGGAAGTAGATGAACACCACATGTGGAAAGATCGAACATGATTGGAAGGATCTTCTCTAGCAAGGCCTTCAAATTTTGGGATGTCGGAGGGGAGCTTTGTCGGCATAGCAGGCCAACTAGCGTCATGGTGTATAGGGTCATTTATCAACCGGTCCAAATCAGGGAGGCTGAGCCCTACCATGAAGGGGAGCAAGGGTGTAGCCAAGGTAGTTCCTGTGGTGGTTCCACTAGTAGGAGTCCCGGCATTAGGGCTGGGATTACCACTAGCATTAGGCCCTGGACCAGACATAGTGAAGGTGACAGGGGGAGAACCAGAATTAAAAGGAGAACCCAATGAATCAGAAGAAGGAGTCGGAGTGCGGACTCGGAGGAGGACTAACTCGACGACGGCGGAAAGGAGTAGGTCGACCGACCGGAAACTGAGGGTGAAGGCCAAGAAGTCTCCGGGATGTGCGCCTTGGGGGTGCAACGATGAAAACATAAACACAGCACAAGGGGAAGAAGAACGACCAACAAAGGCAGGGAGGTGCAGAATCAAGAGAGTACAATGTCGAAACAAGGGCAAAAAGGTGCAGTTTCAATTGATTTTAAAGTCTTTGCCTGGCGGTGTTAACCAGGCTCTTCTTCACGTAGGGTGAGTGTGTGGCGTGCGTTAATTTTAATTTTTAAACCCTTTTCGTTTTGAGAGCAAGAGAAAAAGTGTGCTGCGTGACTGAAAATAATGCTGCAAAAACAGTATATAATGCTGAAATAACAGAAAATTAACAGCTACTAGTGCATAGATTCAACCCAACAAGGCGGGTCTCTCAAAACTAATCTAAAAGAGGGAAAAAATCTAGTCAAAACACACTAAAAAGAGGCCAATAGATCTAGGGTCGAAAGGGACAGGGATCTAAAGGAGAAAGCTACTGAAAAGAGGTGCAGATCACAGCCAAGAGGCAGAGGCAAGGTGGCTGGAAAAAAAGGAGGAAATCAGCAAAAGGCAGAGAGGACAGGGAGGAGGTCCTATAGGGAGGTCCAAACAAAGCTACAAGAGGTGGTTTGAAAGGAAGAAGAGATGATTTAAAGGGATCTGAGAATGAGGTATCAGATCTGAAAAAGGGAAGGCTGAAACTCTGAAAAAGCAGACACCTGAAAGAGCTAAAACTCTTCCACCAAAAGTGGAGGGTACTAAAGCCCTAGGGGGCTAGGTTCCCACTTTAGATGAGCAAAACAGATCAGAAACAGGTCCAAACGGGTGGAGACAGAGGCTGGAAAACCCTGACAGAAGCTTCAGCAAAACCCAGAAAAATTGCAAAAAAATAGCAGAAAAAAGCACAGGTCACAGGTTCTGACCTGTTTTCTTATTCAGGTCACAGAAAAGGGGCTGAAAAGTGCGACCTGGGGTCCAAGTCGTAGTTTTTGGGCTGAAAAGTGCGACCTCCAACTCCAGTTGTCCCGGCGGCAGATTTGCGGAAAATTTGTCGTCTCAGTTGCGACTGATGTCTGTCACCTGCGCAGTAGGGCCAGAAACATGTGGAAGTTATAAATTTTAATGTTTTAGGGTTTTATGTGAGAAAAACAACATAATAATAGGAAAAAAAAATTTGAAAAGAAACCCTAGACTCTGAAGTAGCTAGATATGTAGGAATATGAAAAACGACAACGGTCGTAATTGAAAACCCATGTGGAGTCACCAATTGTTAGTATGAATCCTTTGTCGAAGTGTACGAAAAAAGACCACTTTAGCTACGCATAACTAATAGCCCTAACATCAAATGTGGCTGCCAATATCTTCAGATTTGCAGTTAGTTGATCAAGACAAGAGCTACAAAAAACCAGATCTATGCATAGAAAGACATTAAGAAGTAAAAAGAAGGGTTTGCTCCATATATCCAATAGACAAGACAAGAACAATTTTTGAAAGAATTTTTTGTATTAAGGGCACCCGGGAGGAAAACAAGAAGATGTTTCCAATTCTCCTCAATGGGATGGGTTCTTGGAAGTCCTCAGCACTTCAGCTCTGGCATTTCTCTCTCCTGTTGGTGTAGAAAACCCAGACAAAGATAGAACTCAAAGGGAGCTCACACAGCAAATAATGGAAAATGTGACAATGATAATGGCTCAAAGTCAGACCAAGAGTTTAGATCCAGAGTGATCTAATAGGGAACAAAAGGTGAATAATGATAGGAAAAACCCTCCTATTTATAACGAAATATTGGGTCATTCTAGATCTTGGTGCATGATTAAAATAACATTAACCAAATCTAGATCCACCTTTTATGGAATATTTTATTATATTTGTTGGAGGGAAAAGGTATTTGACTTGGGTCAAATTCCTTTATTTGTGAATAATAAATAAATAAATGATTTATTTATCATTTTAAGGAAGTGGTTGAAGGATAATCAAATAAATAATGATTTATTTAATTATTTAGGGGTGATTTAGTCATATTTAACAAGGAATATTATTTAAATAAGATTTAAATAATTATTCCTAGAAAATAATAGGATAAATAAAGATTTATCTAATTAATTTTTTTGTTTTGGGTTAAACATGACCAGGAAAATCAAACAAATATAGGTTTGTTTAATATTTCCTTTTGGGGTTTCCTGTTTAGACCATAAACAACCTAATAAATACGTTTTATTAAGTTATTTTACATAGTGAAAGCAATTTTACTTAGGGTAAAATTGGTCTTACGTGGTGTACTTGGGTCCATCTAATGATAGTAGGTTAGATGACCAAAAAATGGTGTAACAAGTATATTACAAGGATAGCTATGATACAATAGTAAGGTACTCTTGAATCAGATTTATCATTTATCTTTTAGCACAGATGGGATGGAAAATACATTGTATGGGTGTAAATAAAAATTTCCTCAATGGAGTGATTGAGGAAGAGGTGTACATAGAGCAGCCAAAGTGATTTGAGACCTTCAACAAAGAGTCGCATGTGTGCAGACTTAAGTGAGAATTGTATGGAATGAAACAAGAACTTTGTTCTTGGTACACCAGGATCGAAAACTATTTCATCAGGTTGGGCTTCACCAAAATGGAAGCAAATGTGAACCTTTACCATATTGTGGTAGAAGGTAAATTATTGAGTATAGTATTATATTTCGATGATTTGATTCTGACAAGTGACGAGAAGCTTATCAATTCTTCCAAAGAGGATCTTGCAAGAGAATTTGAGATGAAGGACATGGGGCTCTTGCATTATTTCCTTGGTTTGGAAATTTGACAAAGAGATGGGGAATTGTTTGTATCTCAGGGCAAGTATGCCAATGAGATACTAAAGAAGTTTCACATGGAGAGCATCAAACCCATGGATACTCCTTTAGCAGATAATTGGAGGAAGGAAAATTATACTTCAACTGAAGTGGTTGAAGCTACCATTTATAGGAAGCTTGTGGGTTCACTTATGTACTTGGTGAACACACAACCAAACATATGTTATGTGGTTAACCAACTGAGTCAAGCTATGGTTAAGCCAGCCAAGATTTGTTGGAAGGTATCAAAACATGTGTTGAGATACCTCATAGGGACCACTTAATTTTGTATTTGGTACAAACATATAGAGGGAGTGAAGCTTCAAGGCTTCACAAATGCAGATTTTGCAGGGATTCCATCCAACAGGAAGAGCACATCAAGGGGCATCTTAAGTATTGGGTCAACAACATTTTCCTCGTACAATAGGAAGCAGAGATCAGTTGCACTCAATTGAGCAGAAGCAAAGTACATGGCTTCTATTCAAGAAACTTGTGAGGCTATCTAGAAGAGGAAGATCCTTGTTGGGTTGTTTGGTCAACAGATGCATCTGGCGGTGATTTATTGTGATAATCAAAGTTTCATCAAACTCTCGGTTAATCCATTTTTTCATGACAGCTCAAAGCATATGTTTGGTCAATTTAGTGTGTCCTAAATTGCTGCATTTAATTTATCAATCGAGGATTCGTAAGCTGATGAAGTGCGGCGCACTATATGTGCAAGATAACCTATTTCTTAACTTTTTGTCGTTTTTGGTTTTCTAAGATGAAATGGAAATTCTAAAATGAAAACAAGTATGGTTATGTTTGTTCAAGGAAATGATATCCTCTATAATGATTTACCAACTTGAAACTTAAAAAGGAATTTGAAACTTACAATGACAAAACTTGAAAGGAAATGAAAATATGCTGCTGAAATGAAAAGGTGCTGCTAATCTAATGAATCAAAACAGTGAACTAGTGAGCATGAAACCAAACTATTCTTGTTGCTGTCTAAACACAAAATAAATTATGCTGAAAGAAATCCAAAAGTTGCAATAAAGTAAATTTAAATCAATTTACATCAACTTGTCTTCTGATCCCTCATCATTAGTCCAACTATGATTTTTGGAAGTAACCATAAACAACTTGAGTAACTGATATCTAACTTGCAGAAAGTAAACTAATATCAAACCATACATTAATAATTCAATCCCTCACCATCAGTCCAGCTGTGGCTTTCAGAGGTAACTGAAGATGTCATGCACAATTTAATATTTCTAACTTGCAGAAAGGAAACTAATACCAAACTACACATTTCATAATACAATCCCTCACCATCAGTCCAGCTGTGGCTTTCGGAGGCAACTGAAGATGTTATGAGTAGTTTAATATATCTAAATTTAACTACTGAAGCAAATGAGCAAAACTGAATTAAACAAAGCAGTACTGAAATTAAACAGAAACTAAGAAAAACAAATTAGCAGCAGAACAATGTTAATTCCATGTCATTAGTCAAAAAGCTATGAAAATGCTCGGGCTGCCTATCTATAACCTGAAACAAGAACACTGATCAGTGATTAATAACATAAAAACATGAAAGACAGAAGTGCAATGGAAAGCATGAAAATTTATAAACATAAATGAAGCATATGTATCATGAAAGATGCAATGTATAAACATGTGAATGGATTATGGCACAATGAGCTTTAAAGAAATAAAACAAGAACTATACACTAATGCACAAAACCTTAGCTGAGCAGGGGCCCTCTACACCAGCCTTGGCAACAATCTTCAAGTACGAATTAAGTCTGGAAACAGAGTCTTCTTATATTAAAATGCAGTCATAACAGTAAGGTGGTATTACGGCACAAGTGCAGCGTAATTACATTATAGAGCAGACTAATAAAAGATAACAGAGACTAATCGAGACTAACTTCATATGCGTATGCAAACGCGTTATTTATAACAAGAGAAACATAACTAATTCCTAAAGTTTATGCTGGTGGAGAACACGTAGACCATTACGTCCACGGATCTAGTATCATGGCCGTGTTGGAAAGTAAATCTATGAGGAGTGGATGCTTGAATTCGGCTATGGAGCCATGTACAGATGTCGACTTGTCCTCCGCAACTCAGAAACGGCCATATGAACCTTCACGTGACACGAAACAGAGTCCTGTCACCGTGAGACTCTATGGTTGACTTCCATTTGGACGCCTTTGACCGCATCTTCTTTAGATGAGTTTGCTCGAGCCAATAGGACACGAACCATGTCCACATCATTTCTGACTTGCCCATGTGGCTCGTTTTTCCTGTAGACACCTGTAACATAGAGTTTCACAAAATGGCTGCGGAAAGTTGCAGCAGCTGCGGAAAGTGGCAAGATTCCGCAACTAAATGAACAAAATCTAAATCAAACAGCAGACACAAAAATATAGTTAAAAACCATGTTAGATGCTCTTTTGCAATTAATATACAATGATATTGACAACTTGGGAGGTTCAGGTGAGTGAAAAAGGTATAGAAAAGTGTATGGAAAAGATGCCGATTTGAGACTCAACATACCCCCACTGTGAAGGTGTTGCATGTCCTCATGCAACCAAAATTTTGATAATCCTTCCTCAGTTCATATGCCTTGACACTTCAGCTAGCACGTCTAATCCTCTCCTCCTCTTCCTTGGTGCTGCCAACATTCTGGGTTTCTTCATTAAGCACCTAAATTTGATATTAACCAGTGCTCTGCTCAAATTCTGGCATTTCCTTTTCAATTTCTTGTTCTTCTTCTGCCATATTCCCAGATGTAGCATGGTATTATCATGGATGATTTTGTCCAGTTTGCCTTGTTCTTTCAATGTCTCATTTTCATTTTTGATGTGTCGATTTAAAAGCTCTAGCTCAAATACTTCCTGTTTTAGTGATTGGACTAAATCATCTTGCACTGTGTGAGGCTGGATGGACGAAGTAATGGGACCTGTAGCTGCCTTTTCCAAATATTCTATATATTCATATACTTCCTGCTGCTTGGGGTCTATTTCAGGTGTCATTTTTATTGGGTTGTCCCCAAAATGCCGTGAAGGAGAGTTATCTTCAAGATCTAGCTGAGGAGGGCTCACATCAACATCTTGCTGAGAATGGGATGGACTATGGTCAATGTCTGACTGAGAATGAAATGAACCAGGTTCACTAACTGACTGAGATGAACTATGGCCAGCTGGGGACTGTTCAGATGTCTCCTCTCCCAAATCAATGAAATGAGGACCCTTCATTTGCATTTTCCTCAATTTCCCCTTAAGTCTGCTGCTTCTTCTCACACGCTGTGGTACACTATCCTTTTGTTTTTGTTTTCCTTTCTCTATCTTCTTGGCCATAGAGGACTGTTTTTGAAGATAAACTAATCTTTCAGATAACACTTGATGATATTCTTCTTCAGAAGAAGGAGTTTGATGTATAGCCTCAATAGTTTTTCTCTCTTTTGGTGTTATTGGCTTCTTACCCTTGATTTCTTTCTTCTTCCTCTTTGACAGTCTCTCTTCCCTATCAGTTCTTTCAATTGTAGTAGTAGGAGTATTTTGGATTTCATCAATTGTTCTTTTTCTCCTACTTCTTCTTGTTGTGCTACCTTCAAGAATTTCCTGAGTAGGAGTAATTTGGGTTTCATCATTTATTCTTTTTCTTCTACTCCTTCTTGTTGTACTACCTTCAGGAATTTTCTGAGGTTCCTCAAAGAAATTTCTAACCAGAAATTGTTCCCATGTGTCTTTCTTTTCCTTTAACTCCTTTTCAATCAAAATTTTTACAAGGCCGTGGTGATATAGATGGGGTTCTACATCTCCTAAATGCTTATGAACAGTCACGGACATTTTCTTCAAACTATTGAATAGAAAATATGGGAGATTGAGAGTTTGATTATCTATAAAATTCATTAGTAACCTAGTATGGTACATATACATGGACCCAAAACGGCCTTCACATGTAATGAATTTCTGAACAACTAGCAGCAAAGTAGCCCATTCCTCTTTCAATGCATGCACAGGAATTCCTCTTTTAAAAACAGTTATGTCCATACCTTGATTTCGTAAGATTGTTCTCCATGCTTCATCACTGATGCTTTTATTTTTAAACCAACGCTCACCCTCTTGAAGAAGTTCTGTGGATGTTGCTATAGATGCTTCATTGACCGCAAACTTAAGGTCTCCAATCTCTGCTTCCAAACCATCAAACGACCTTGCGAATGCCTTCGTGACTTCTTTATGATAACCTATGAATTTCTGGATAAACCGCAGCCAATTTGCTTTCTTCAATATATCCCTTACTTGCGGATATCCCTCCATAAACTTAGGTCCTTCCGGTTCTGCTCTTAGCAATTTACCCATTTTCTTTCTTCTCTTCACAAATTTGCTTGCGTGAGGGTTTTAATGGAAATAGAACGGCTGAATGCACGGAGATGAGAATAATGACTGTGGGTAAATGTCAGAGAGTGGTATACAGACTATAGTGTAGTAGAGAACAAAATGGAGTGAACAGAACAGAGAGGGGTTTTCATGAGCACAACAGAGATACGGCTGTGAGGTTAACAGAGTATAACACATCCGGCAGTGTTTTGAATTTTGGTGGCTGCACAATAAATATGAGCACATTTAAACAATGGCTATAGATTTATGCGGCTGTAAGAGTCCGTGGTCAAATCAAATATGTCTCATTATCACCGGTGGAATATTGGAACATGAGTGAAGATCAGGGGTTTAATGATGGAACCATTTGAGAATGAATGCGAGAGGATAATATGGAGATCGTGAAAGGTTACGGAATTGTCAATATAATCATTGCACATAATGGATGGTGCTTATGGTTCAGAACTATATAAAAATGTGTTTTTCAATGCAATTTGAAATAAATTTTATTCATACCTTTGGAATCTTTGCCTTTTCCTTTGTCTTCAACTAGTTACTCTTTATTGGTGTCTTGAATGCTCCATGTCTTCATTTTTTATCCTCTCACCTGCATTTTATTTCATGATTATGGAAATAACATCTGGCTGTACATTCTTTTGAAAACAGAGTTGTAGCTGTGGAATCTGCTTCTGGCTGCGGAAACTGGAGTCAGCTGCGGAAACAAATGTCAACTGCGGAAACTGACACAGCTATTACTTGAATGAATGGAGATGAACAGATGACAAATGACCAGATGGAAATGGTCATGAAAAATATTTTTATTGATGAAATGGAATGAAGTGGATAAAATGAAGTGGAATGGAGTGAAATGAAGTGAAATGAAATGGAATGAAGTGGAATGAAATGGAGTGAATGGTCATAAAATTTGTGAAATGAAAGAGAGATTTTTTTGGAAAATATAGAGTGTCAGGTGTTCCTGATTTTCACCCTATATTTTCTGTATAAGACTGCCAATCAGTGATTAGTTTTCAGGCTTATACTATTTTTTTTTATTTTTATTTTTTTGGAAAGAACAAAATCTAGGCTGGTGGAGAAGAAGAATTCTTCTGTACCAGCCTGATTGCAGAACTTTCTTGAAACATTTTGACAAAATCCTCTTTTGAAAGTGGCTTATGATAAACTTTCAATCTATGGCCATTCACAATAAGAGGAGTTTGAAACTCATCAATGGTCTTGATTCTTACCACTCCATTGTTAAAGATCTTGTCAATCTCATATGGCCCAAGCCAATGAGTCTGAAACTTTCCTTGAAAATCTTTAAACTTGGAATCAAATAACAATGCCCAATCTCCTTCTTGAAACTTCTTCTCTTTGATGTACTTGTCATGCCATTTAGCTCTTTGATATTGAACTAGACCAGTTCTTATAATTGCTTCTTGTCTGATCTCATCTAGCTCATTCAACTGCTCCATTCTATGCTTTTGGGCTTCTGATAAGTCCATCCCCAACTGAACTTCTATCTTGAAGGTCTTGACTTGGAATTCAATGGGGAGCAAGACTTCTTTCCCATAAACAAGTTCATAGGGAGAATGTCCTGTTGTATTTCTCCATGTAGTTCTGTAGGCCCACAAGGCTTCAGGAAGCCTTTCTGCCCAATCTCTTCTATGTAGATGAACAGCTTTGGTGATGATACTTTCAAGAACTTTGTTTGTGGACTCCACTTGACCATTTGCTTGTGGATGGTAAGGAGTAGATCTTCTGTGCTTGATTTTGTATTCTTCCATCAACTTCTCCACAAAATTGGATGTGAATTGGCTCCCCTGATCTGTCACAATTTCTCTTGGAACACCAAAGCGAGTAAAAATATCCTCATAAAGAAAATGAACAACTGAATTTTCAGTAGCAGATACTAATGCTTTGGCTTCTACCCATTTAGTAACATAATCGGTACAAACCAATATATACTTCTTTTGCTTAGATGGTGGATTAATAGGTCCAATGAAATCTAAAGCCCATTTTTCAAAGGGTTCAATGAGTACCTGTGGTTGCAATGACATTTCATTTGAAAGGGTAGGTTTCCCTACTCTTTGGCAGCTGTCACACCTTTTGACATATTGTTTTGCATCTTTGAAGAGGGAAGGCCAATAATATCCTAAAGAGAGGATTTTATAGGCCGTCCTTTTGTCTGTAAAGTGTCCGCTGCATGGTTCATCATGACATGCCTTAAGAATATCGGGCATTTCATCTTCCCTGACACATCTTCTGATCACAAGATCTGGCCCTGTTTTAAACAATTCGTTAGAAATCCATGAATATTTTGAACTCTCCTGAATAATCTTTCGTTTTTCTCTTGGAAATAAATGTGAAGGTAGTTTCCATGTAACCAAATAGTTAGCAATATCTGCATACCAAGGGGTTTTAATAGTTACTGCAAACAAATATTCATCAGGAAACTTATCTTCTACAGGAGAATCTTCTTTAGTATTTTGAATTCTAGACAAGAAATCAGCTACTGTATTCTGTTTTCCTGGTCTATCCAACACGGTAATATTGAATTCTTGCAAAAGTAAAAGCCATCTTGTCACTCTGCCATTAGTAACAGGTTTGTTCATTAAATATCTAATTGCAGAATGGTCGGTATGAATAAAAGTTTCATAGCCTGTTATGTAATGTCTAAACTTATTAATTGCATGAACAACAGCTAAAAACTCTTTTTCAGTCACAGTATAGTTCAACTTTGTGGGAGTCAAATTTTTACTGGTGTAATAAATGGCATAAGGAACTAAATATTTTTGACCCAACACAGCTCCTAGAGCTGTATCTGAAGCATCCGTAGAAATATGAAAAGGGAGTTTCCAATTTGGTCCTCTCAAGATAGGTGCTTGAGATATTCTTGTTTTCAATGTTTCAAAAGCTGATTGACAATCAGGATCCCATTTAAATTCACAGTCTTTTGTAAGCAATTTGAAGAGTGGAGATGCTATTTTAGTGAAGTTTTCTATAAATCTTCTATAGTAACCAGTAAATCCTAGAAAACTTCTAACATCTCTTTGACAATTTGGAATAGGCAACTTAGAGATGACTTCAACTTTTGATCTATCAACCTTAATTCCATCTCCTGAAATATGATGTCCTAAAACAATCCCTTCAGTAAACATCATAAAGCATTTTTCATGGCTTAATGAAAGGTTTGTTTCTTTACATCTTATGAGAACTTTTTCCAAATTTTCTAATGCCTCTTCAAATGAATTACCATAAGCTGTAAAATCATCCATATAAACCTCTACACAATCATGGATTAGATCAGAAAAAATTCCTAGTACTGCTCTTTGGAATGTTGCTGGTGCATTACATAACCCAAAAGGAAGCACTCGGTAGGCAAAAGTTCCCCATGGACAAGTAAATGTGGTCTTATCTTGATCTTCGGGTGCTACCTGAATTTGATTATAGCCACTAAAACCATCCAAAAATGAAAAGTACTTTTTACCTGCTAATGTATCTAATACCTGATCAATAAAAGGCAAAGGAAAGTGATCCTTTAAAGTTGCTTTGTTCAACTCCCTGTAATCAATGCATACTCTCCATTTACCATTCTTTTTAGGTACTATAACCAAAGGAGAAACCCATCGGCTATCTGAAATTGGATAAATGAAGTTTACATTGAGAAGTTTTTGGAGCTCTTCTTTCACTATCTCTCTAAGATTTGGATTCATCCTTCTTTGAGGTTGTCTGATTGGTCTATTGTTTTCCTCAATATAGATATGATGGATGCAAGTCTTAGGATCAATACCCTTCATGTCAGTATACTCCCATGCAAATGCAGTAGAATGTTTTTGCAAGATTCTGGTTAGTTCTTCTTGTTGTGACTTCTCCGGATGTTTATTGATATTCAATGTCTTTTCTGGAAAAATCTCAAAAACAGAATTACCAAATTCTTCCATAGAGTAAAGAGACATTTGTCTTGATGATAAATATTCTATGTCAGATTCCAACTGAAATTGTGTGGGGTCATATTCTGAAGTTATCTCAAAATTTTCTAATGTGTTCAGAATTTGACTATCCTCACTAATTTCAGAAATGGTAAAGCAGGTTGTATAGTGTTCTCATCATCGACCCATTCATTGTCTCCTATTTCTGTAATTGCTCTTGCAGGAGGATACAAATTGAATTTCTTTGTCGAATTACCATTAGAAATGTACATGTCTTCAGATCTACAACTAATAAAAGCATCAGCTGTGGCCAGCCAAGGTCTTCCTAAAATAATTGGATGTCCTCCTAGATTGCTTTTGGGAGTCAAAATCATAAAGTCTACTGGATATTCCCAAGAATCTAAGGAGACTGAAATATCTTCTAATACACCATATGGTTTAATAACCGATCGATCTGCAAGTTGCAATAAAGTAGGTGTAAAAAGAAGGTTAGGAAGTTTTAACTGTTCCATAGTCTGTCTACTCATAATGTTGATGGCAGCCCCTAAGTCAATCAATGTGTTTGGAATTTCTATCCCATTTATATGTGTCTTGACAATTGGACTTCCTGGATCTACATACTTCTGCATGGTAATTTTTCCCATCATAATGTCTGCAATCTTTCCTACCAGATAGATTCTTCTTGTGTCCTTTAGCTTTCTTCCTGGTCTTTTGAAACTCAACTCCTTTATGGTTTTTGCTAGAATAGGAATTTCTCGAATGGCTTGTAGCAATGGAATCTTGATACAAACATTCTTCGATTCATCTAGAAAGTCATAGTTAGGCAACAAGATTTGTTTTTCCACCCCCTTATCAATTTGTAGTCTTTCCGGAAAAGGAGGTGTAGATGAAGATACAGGTTGCTCAACTATAGGAGTTGTGGATGTTAGCTTTTCTTTTTCTTTTTGAATTTTGAAGAGATTCTTCCTCAGAACCCTTATTGACTTGAAGAGAGTCCTCCTCAGAGGTATCTTGTTCTTGAATGTCTATAGAAGGTTTTTCTAAGATTCTACCAGATCTGAGTTGTACATCGTTGAGAGGAACAATCATATAGGTAGGAAATTGTTATCCTTCTACCATATAAGTAGTTTGAGGATTCTTATTGTTAGGATTTGGCAATGGCTGAGCTGGAAGTTGATTTGTCTTCTGTTGGTATGGGAGCATGAGTTGAGGATTTGTATTTTTTTGAGAAGGTTGTTGTTGTGGAAATGGCAATGAAAGTTGTTGTGGATTTTGGCTTGGAAATTGTGGAGCTTGTTGATTTTGAAAAGATGGAGGATATTGATAAAATTGAGCAAATCTCCCATAAGGATTTGCATCCCTTGTACCCATGGCTGATATGAATTTTGATGTTGGGGCCAAGGTTGTTGCCAAGGAGTCCAATTTGGTGGGGTTTGAAGATTCATAGGGTTATTAAACCCTTGAGATTGTTGTCCCTGCCAAGGTCTCCTTGCGACAAAACAGAGAGATTCTATTGAATTTGAATCTTCTTGAAAAACAGCTTTGAGTCCAGGGATTGAAGGACAATCCTTGATCTCATGATTTTCTGAGCAAATCATACATGTTTCTACAACTTTTGCATCCAAGGGACATTTCCTTAAAGCATGTTTCTTTCTACATTTCGGACAAAAGATGGCTAAAGCATCTGTTTCTGCTTTCTGCTTGTTTTGGATTTTAAGGGTGTCTAGTTGTTCACTAAGACTCCCTAAGATATCAGTTTTAAACTCATCAAGCATATTACCAATCTCTGCCCTACTTACTGATCCAGTTGCAGATTTGTTATTCCTAATAAGAGAAGAATCCCTAGGCCCTTTTCCAGTTTTAGATTTTCCCCTTGAGAGATGGATACATAGTTCTGTTATATCATGAAATGGAAGTTGAGAGATGTCTCCTTTCCCCATCATGTTTAAAATGTCTATCCATTCATCTCTAATGGCTTTTAATAGGAGGGCTTTCAAGGTTTCATTATCTAAGTTGCTCATTTTTTCTCTTTTCAAGTTGTATTGAAATCTTTCAATTAGGTCTTCCAAATTTTCATCTTCTTTTTGCATCATTTTGAATACCTCATCCTTGTGATTGGTGGGCATACAATAGTCCAAGTATCTATCCAAAAATGTTTGTTTCATATCATTCCAAGTCCTGATAGATTGAGTGGCTAATCCCATGAACCATTTCAAAGCAGATCCCTTCAAAGTTGAAGGAAATAGTTTTAGTTTTTGAGAATCTTCCATATAGTCATAAGTTCGGCACACTACTTCAAACTCAAACAGAAATGTTTCAGGATCCTCACTTCGTAATCCATAAAATTTAGGGAGAACAGATGGTGAGATATTTTTCATTGTTGCATGAGTTTCCTCATCAACTATAGGGAATCCAAGCAAATTTTCCCTATTTCTACCGTTATTTCCTTCACCATTGTTATCTTCATTATCTCCTCCTCTTCTACCTCCACCTCTATTTATTACTTCCTCTGCCATGATAGTTTCTTTAGAGTCCTTATAGTCCTCTAGTTCTTCTACCAAGGAAGGATGAGAGAAAGTCTCTTTGTTTTATAAGTGGGTTTTAGTAGGTGGTATAGGAGAATCCTCTAATTCAGCTGTTCTTTGACTTCCAAAAATCTTAAGGCTAGGGGTAGATGGTGGTGAATCTGGTCTATGCCTTGAAGAAGATGGAGTTGTGAAAATCGAACTCTTGGCTTTAGCTATAAACCTTCCCCTAGAATCTCTCGCTCTATGCATGTCATTTTTTTTATTTTATTTTTTAAAAAGTTGGGCTAATAATTCTCTTTCTGATCTTCCAGATCACACTAGGTGCAAGAAGAGAGCATACTTAAGAAATTACTAAACCAATAGCTCTCTTTTCTGATCCTCCAGATCACACTAGGTGCAAGAGGAGAGCATACTTCAAGAAGTTATCAAGTTTTCCCTTCTTTTATGATTTTATGTTTTTTTTTTTTTAAGAAATTGGCTACCTAGTTACACTTCCCCGGCAACGGCGCCAAAATGTTTACCACTATACTACAACGACAATTTAGTGTGTCCTAAATTGCTGCATTTAATTGTCAATCCGGGAATTGTAAGCTGATGAAGTGCGGCGCACTATATGTGCAAGATAACCTCTTTCTTAACTTTTTGTCGTTTTTGGTCTTTCTAAGGTGAAATGAAAATTCTAAAGTGAAAAAAAAGCTTGGTTATATTTGTTCAAGGAAGTGATATCCCCTATAATGATTTACCAATCTTGAAACTTTAAAAGCAAATTGAAATTACAATGACAAAACTTAAAAGAAAGTAAAAGTGTACTGCTGAAATGAAAAGGTGCTGCTAATCTAATGAATCAAAACAGAAAACTAGTGAACATGAAAACTAAACTATTCTTGCTGCCAACTGAACACAAAAGAAACTACGCTTATGGAAATTCAAAATTGCAATGAAATAAATCTAAATCAGATTACATCAATTCATTTTCTGACCCTTCATCATTAGACCGGCTATGACTTGCGGAAGTAATCATAAACAACTTGTGTAACTGATATTTAATTTGCAGAAAGTAAACTAATACTAAACCATACACACATGATTCAATCCCTTGCCATCAGTCCAGCTGTGGCTTTCGGAGGCAACTGAAGATGTCATACATGATTTAATATATCTAAGTTTGCAGAAAAGAAACTAATACTAAACTACACATTTCATAATGCGGCCCCTCACCATCAGTCCAGCTGTGGCTTTCGGAGGTAACTGAAGACACTATGAGCAGCTTAATATATCTAATTTTGCAGAAAAGAAACTAATACTAAACTACACATTTCATCATGCAGTCCCTCACCATCAGTCCAGCTGTGGCTTTCGGAGGTGACTGAAGACACTATGAGCAGCTTAATATATTTAAATTAATCTACTGAATCAGATAAACAAAACTGAAATGTACAAAGCAAGACTGAAGTTAAACAAATGCTATGAAAAGGAAACTAGCAGCAGAATAATGTTAGTCTCATATCATTAGCCAAAATACTATGAAAATGCCCGGGCTGTCTACCTAAAACCTGCACAAGAAAACTGATCAGTGATTTAACAATCATAAAAACATGAAAGACAAGAATGCAATGGAAATTATAGAAATGTATGAACAGAAATGAAACAACTATGAAATATGAACATGTAATGGATTATGATACAATGACTTTTTAAAGAAATGAAATGAAATATATATACATTAATACACAGAACCTCGGCTGAGTAGGGGCCCTCTACACAGCTTTGGTACGATCCTCAAACACGAATTAAGTTGAAAACAGAGTCTTTTCACATTAAAAAGCAGTTCATTACAGACTGGTAGTATTACAGCTCAAGGCAGCGTAATCACTACAAAGCTAACATAACAGAATACGCACATCAACTATCAACTAACAACTCAACTACTCCACAACTCAACAACTACTCTACGTGCGTATGCAAACGCTCTATATAAAGCAATAAACTGTAACTGTCTCCTGAAGTTTATGATAGCAGCCAGCACGTAGACCACTAAGGCCACGGATATAGGAGTATGGCCATGTTGGAAAACGGATCTATGGAAGGTGGGTGCTTGAATTCAACTCCAGAACTTTGCACAGATGTCAATTAACCTCCGCGAGCTTAGAAACGGCCGTATGGATGTTTATATGCCACGAAACAGAGTCCAGCCGACATAGAACTCCATAGTTGACTTCCACGTGGATGGCTTTGACCGCGGCTTCCTTTGACGAATTTACTTGAACCAATAGGACACGAACCATTTCCTCGTCATTCCTAGCCTGCCCATGTGGCTCGTTTCCTTCGTAGACACCTGTAGCATAGATATCCACAAAATAGCTGCGGAAAGTTGCAGCAGCTGCGGAAAGTGGCAAGTTTCCGCAGCTGTATGAACAAAATCTAAATCGAATAGAAAACACAAAAACATAATTAAAAACCATGTTAGATACCCTTTTGCACATGATATTGACAATTTTGGAGGTTTAGGTGAGTGAAAAAGATATGGAAAAGTGTATGGAAAAGAGGCAAATTCGGGACTCAACACCATCCACGTAAGTACCTTCAACCCCCACAAGGTGACAATCCTGAATGGCGCATAAGAGATGAGAATGATTTTTTTCAAAATTGGTGGAGGTCCCAAAACATTTCCACTATCTTTTTCGACAGGGCGTCCAAGGGGAACCCCGGTGCTGCTGGTGCGGGTGGAGTTATTTACTCTCCCGGTGGGTCTTCCAAAGATTGGTTCTGTTGGGGACTTGGCAAGAAATCCAACAATCACGCAAAGATCCTTGGGCTCCTAAAAGCTTGTCTTATTGCAAGAGATAAGGGAATCAAAGTGCTCCAAGTCTTCGGTGATTCAGAACTGATAATAAAAAATATAAACACGGAGACTTCGTTCAGCAATGCCAGCCTCAACAAAACTTTGGACAGATTGAAGAGAATCCTTCGAGACTTTGACAAGTGTAAACTTCATCACATTTTGAGAAAGTCAAACAACGAAGCAGATGAGATGGCAAACAAAGGCAGCTCGCTCATGAAAGGGCAGATCATTGTAAACAATATAAGCACTGTCCAAATGCCTTGAAAGTACTTATTGACTTTTAGATGCAGTAGATAGATCTCTGCTTTGTAAAAGGGGCTACCTCGGCAAAGACCCATAATATTTCTAATATAATAAAATCATATCCGTTACAGTTAAAAAAAAAAAAAGCAACAAAATCAGATTCTTGCATACTTACTTGTTCCAGAGGGATTTTTCAGTCGGCACGGTAATTGAGCTCTTTGGCAGGAATTGATGGAACGAAATCCAGTGGTGGTCCTGATGGAACTGCTCCATTCTATGCCTAATTCCTACCACGGCTTTCCGTTACGAATCCACTGGAAAGCAATGCATCTTCTTCCTGGGATTTTTTTCCTGCATTTGAATCAAGAAATAAGAAATATTGGAACTGGATATAAACAAAATCTGCACTTCGGGGCAATCCAACTTGATTATAAATTTGTGATAATCGAATCTGCTACCTCTTCGTCCATGGTTTGTGTTTTGTTGTTCATGGCAAATGGGGCCGTCTTGGCTCTAAATTTGGCGGAAGAAGCTCCAACGCAGTCCTGGAACGTGGCGGTCGCCGAGGAGGATATGGAGGAAAATTTGACAGCAAGAGCACTCCAGGAATTTGCTGCAGTGTGCTCTTTCTCTGTATATCTTCTTCCCGCGTAGTGTGCTCTTTTTGTATATTTTGTTCCCGCTCACTGTTTGTATATTTTTTTCCCGCGCATTGTGTATTGACTGGGTGCACTGAGTTGTAATGAGAGCGTTTTTGAAGAGTTTAGTGTAAAAGTTATTTTTCATTGGTACATTGGTACTTGGTTTAAATATTTATTTTATATTTTCAAATATATAATTTAATTTTTCATTGTAAAAAAATTTATATATAAAAAAGATAAATATTTTTAAATTTATAGTTGTGATGAATTAATAAATTAAGATAATGGTAGGTATCTTGGGTTTAAATATTTAATTGATATTTTTAAATATATAATTTGATATTTTATTGTAAAAAAAATTATATATAAAAAAGACAAATATTTCTAATTTATAATTGTGATGAATTAAAAGGTTAAAATAATAGTAGGTATCTTGGGTTTAAATAGTTAGTTTATATTTTTAAATATATAATTTAATTTTTTATTGTAAAAAAAAATTATATATAAAAAAGATAAGTATTTCTGAATTTATAATTGTGATGAATTAATAAGTTAAAATAATGATAGTTTGAATTGTGATTTAATGTGGGTGTGTATAGGACATTTCAAGATAAAGTAATATTTATTTATAACTCTCTTGGTGTCATAAAGATGACAAATTCTTTCAACCCATAATATTTTAGAAGCTGTCCAATGCTTTATTAGTCTCGACAAAGGGAGGGCCCTAGTAATCAATTTGTATGTTGACAACTATTAGTTTAGTATTTACTTGCAATGTTCAACTTTGAAAAATAAATATTTATTTTTCAATATTATTAGGAAAATTTTCAAACATTTGATTGGACGGTAATTTGGCCTTATGATAGCGTTTAGAGAAGATAATGTTATGTGGATTCACTCACATATTTTATGCCATAATTTATGGATATGGTTGTAATATAACTATTGTGTTATTTTTAGATATTTTTGTAGTGATTTTTCAATCTTAAGCTTTGAAGTAAGTAAATAACATATTTACCATCATTTACTTCCCATCATTTAAGCAAGTCTATGCATAAAAAATGGATAGGAATAAGATGTAACTAAACATATTTACTAAGACTTATCAATACTTGTGTAGGGGTAAAATTGTAAATGTGTAGACTTACTAGTGGTTGCTACCCACCAAAATTTATGCAAGTCCATGTGTTTGAGGAGCATACAAAAGATGGCAACATTGGACCGAATGCACTATTTACAATGCCAAATCCAGAAGAGACTGGTAGTGGTTTGGTGAGGCCAAAATGATCAACTCACTCATGAGAAAGTAAAAAAGATGGACACTTGGTGGCACACTTTGCAGGGCACGTTCAATGTGACTTTTGTCCTCCACCGCCTCTAGGAACAACCCCGACAACCCTGCATCCATCATGTCGTACGACTAGTATGCTATGTGGTGTTCTTTATGTTTTATATGTGTTTAGGTGCCTCTGGCCCAATTGTTTATGGAGAATGTCCCTAGTCACTCTTTTGTATTTTTGTCATCTGGTGCAAATTTTGGTCAACAAACCTAGTCGGGGTGAGACCACCTGTTTTGTAAGCTGCATTATGTACTTCTTTTTTCCTACGTGAATAAAACATTGACTTGCAAAAAAACAAAAGTTCATACAACATTAAAAAAAATAATTAAGGTTCATACTTATTTACTAAATAGGTCTATAAATATATACTTTAGGCTTATCTATCTAATATTTATGTAATGCGAATATGACGATTTAATACTAGATTTAAATGAGCTCACACTTTTAACATAAATCAATGAAGTTTAAAAATTAAACTAATTTATGGCCAAAGATTACACATAAATATAAATATTAATTTGGCTATCTAAATATTATCTTTACTAAAATTATAATGAAGGCATTAGTGTAAAGTAGATAGAATATGATACATGAAATTATGTTAATTGTAAATGAATCCATTTGTAGTGTTAAAATTTAGAGACAAAGGGGTATTCAGAATTTTAACACTATAAATAAAGAGACCCCTTTGTCTCTAAATTTCAACACTGCAAATGGATTCAAAGACCCCTGTAGTGAAATGTAACACTTCAGTATCAAAATTGTAATTTTCTATTTATAGAGTGACATAACTAAAAATTACTCACATAAATGACTAATTCATATACTTGTTGTACTTGTTATTCGGTCATGTTTTTATTCTTGGACTATAATATTCATTTACATTAATCATTATTAATTTTGTCACTTATTATCTAGTCATATATTTTAATCCTAGACTAAATTAATCATTTAAGTTAGTCACTTTTAGTTTAGTCACTTATTATCTAGTCATATATTTTATCCCTAAACTAAATTAGTCATTTAAGTTAGTCGCTTTTAGTTTAGTCACTTATTATCTAGTTGTATATTTTATTCCTAGACTAAATTAGTCATTTAAGTTAGTCGCTTTTAGTATAGTCACTTATTATCTAGTCGTATATTTTATTCCTAGACTAAATTAGTCATTTAAGTTAGTCATTTTTAGTTCGATCACTTAAAATTGCTCAAATTTAGTAGTAATTCACTTAAAATAATTGCGGTGACTAATTTTTTTAGTCACCTGGTCATTAATTTCATCATTTTTTACTAGTGTTGGGTTTATTACAAGAGCCTGAAGATTGGGTTTATTATAAGAGCCTGCAAGAACGAAAGAGCTAGAGACAGCGGCATAAAAAAGGGTACAGGGAAAAAGGATGAATTGAAATTGTAATGTGAGTTTCAAACCATTATGTTTAAACTCATATATGAATAGAGAATGTAGACAGGTATCCCGAGAACAGAGATGGTAATGAACAGACATCGCCCAGATTCATATGTATTTGAGAATAAAACCTGGAAAGCAGTTATATATGTAGCTGGTGCACACAAGTACAGTGAACAGATAAATAGACACAGAGGTGAACCAAGATATATAGAACAGTCACTCAACAGCAGCAGAAGAGACAAATCTAGTAAAGCCAAGGTTCAGAAAAAAAGTTGAGTGGAATTGAAATGTGAATGTAAGTGTTGTAATTAATTTTATATTGTTTGTGATGCAAAGGCAAGTATCCTAAGGAAAAGAAAAATCCCACTGTAGCATGGAAATTTGTACATATTGTTATAATTTTAAAATGAGCTGAAAAGAAATGAGAAGGCTAAAGACCAAGAGGTATGACTATCCATTTCGAATTCCTAGAGGAACACAAACAATCATCAGGAATTCTCTATAATTAATATCATCTTGATATGCAAAGAGCGGGGAGAGAGCGTAAATATAGAGAATGCAGAGTATAGAAGAGTGAGGTAGAGAAGATTAAGAAAAGAGGAGCAGAAAGAGATGCTACAGAATAGAGCTGATATCTGAGGTAAATCAGCAAACATTTAGTTTGATAAATTGAGGAAGTTGGAGATTCTCTATCAAGTTGAAGCTTGATAGCTGTCAGTTGTAGCTGACTGAGGTTGGAGCCTCCTGTAGATTGGAGCCTGCAGAAAATTGAAGGGAGTTGGTGCTTCCTTGCAAGTTGTAGCTTGCAGAATTGAGGTTGGAGCCTCCTGTAGGTTGATGCCTGCAGAAAAACAGTGGTGAGAGGGAGTTGGAGTTTGCCTTTGCATCACAACAATAATAAGATGTGGTTTTCTCCCTTTATGGGTTTCCACTTACATCTGTTGTCTCTATGTGTGTTTCTTATGTGTTGATGTGATTCTTTCAATCTGATAAATTGTTTGCTGCTCTCAACATATGTATGGTGTCACATTAATTTAATATTGGGTGCAACATTTTAAGACTGTTCACATATTAAGTTGTAAATAAGTTTGGTGAAAATTTTAAAAGTCTTATGTATGTATTAAACTGATTCACCCCCCCTCTCAGTTTAATTAAAGATTCAACAATTGGTATCACAGCAGGTTCCTTTGTACAAGTTTAAAAACTGAAAGGAGATCCTAGGTACTCAGGATGGCTAGTAAAGAAGGATGCTCAACCAATAAAGCCCCTTTTTTCACTGGTGAAAATTATGCCTTCTGGAAAATCAGAATGAGGACATACATAATGTCTCTAGGAAGAGAAGTCTAGGCTGCTGTGGAATTAGGATATGCCCCAAAGGAAACTGACTCGGAGAAAGAAACCAAACAAGATTTTGTAGCTAACGTAAAAGCCATGAATGCCATCTTGAATGGATTGTGTGAAGTAGAGTTTATTAAAGTAATGCACAAAGACACTGCCAAAGCAATGTGGGATACTCTAGAGAACATCCATAAAGGAGACAAGAAAGTAAAGACTACCAAACTTCAAGTCTATAGAGCCCAGTTTGAGAACTTAAGAATGAATGATGATGAATACATTGCCAGTTTCTTCCTAAAAGTTTCAGAAATTGTTAACAATATGAAAGCTCTTGGAGAAACCATGCTAGAAAGTATAATTGTGCAGAAGATTCTAAGATCTCTTCCATCTAGATTTAATCCCAAGGTGCCTGCGATAGAAGAAACAGCTGATTGGAAGACCTTGACCATGAACCAGCTACTTGGAAATCTAACAGCTTATGAGATGAGACTCTCACAGAAAAAGGCAAGTACGAGGGAGGCAACCTTTAAAACAGAAAAGAAGAAAGAAGAAGAGGGAGACACATGCTCTTGCTCGGATGAAGAAGAGGCAAATTTGTCAAGAAATTGGATAGAGGCTCAGGTAAATACAAAGGCAAACTTCCTTTCAAGTGCTTTAACTATGGAAGAGTTGGACACTATGCTGCTAAGTGTCCTCACAAGAAAGTAAGAAATCGGGCTCAAGAGTCAGAGAAAAATAAATCAAAGAACTGGTAGAAAGGAAAAAAGTTCAGCAGAAAATCATTCTATGCTCAACAAGACAGTAGTACACCTGAAGATTCAGATGAACCCTCAAGTGAAGAAGGAACCTTTGAATTCATATTGATGGCCATAGAAGAACTTGAAGGACTCCTGCTAGAAGATGAAGAAGAAGAAGGGGAAGTAGACCTTGAGGGGGAGCTAAGAAGTGCTCTGGAGGAGATTGACAGACTCAAATTGAAGTGCAGAAAACAAAAGGACATTATTTTCAAGTATGTAAGAGAAGAAAAAAACTTAGAAGTCCTCATGCAACTGAAGGTAGAGCGTGAAGAAGCCAAGAAGATAGAAGACATGTTACTTCAGCAAATCAAGGATAAAACCCGAGAACAAGAGAAGCTGGAAGAAGAAGTAGTATGTCTCAGGAAGAAACTAGAAAATGCTCAAAGGAAAGTGGTTATAAACTATTCTCAAACAACAAGCTCTAGTAAGTTGAATGAAATTCTGGTTGCTCAAATATCCCCTATGATAAAAACTGGAATAGGCTATGAAGGAGAATCAAGTAAAAGAAAAGAAAAGGTTGACAAAGAGATTATTTTTGTAAAAGAAAAGAAGAATGATGAAGTAGCTCAAAAAATTCCTACAAAAGAAGAAACCTGTAATGAGGAAGACAGAGATCAGAAGAAACCTCTAATAACAAAGAAGGCAATAAATACTAAGACAACAGAGAAAGGGGCATATGCCTCTGAATATGTCAAATTCGGAAGCCACCAAAGGAGATTCTTCCCTCCTATGAAGAATTCCACTTGTTATGACTACCACAAGCTGGGACACATTGCTGCATATTGCCATGCAAGGAGGAGTAATTCAAATCAGCAAAAGATGCAAACATTGAAGAGACTGCCTAAATCAAACAAATGGAAAAGACAACCTTACACCAGGTATGCAAATAGTTTCTATGGTTACTATTTTTATTGTAAGGTATTTGGCCATAAAATCATTGAGTGTAGAAAGTATGGACAAAGATTGATGTTTAACACCTCAAGGAGGTTTATGAATCAAAGAAATTTTGTTCATACTCACAATTCTGCAAAAACTATGATCAAATGATGTATATGCAATCAAGTTGGACATATGCCTTCCAAATTTCCTCTGAAGGGATGTGAATCATCATCTCACAAAAGATACCAAACAAAAGGATGCCTCCAGTGGAAAAAGAAGGAGAATAAGTGTGACCTGGCTCTAACTGCTCAAGATTTGAAAAGCCAATGGTATTTGGATAGTGGCTGCTCTAAACACATGACTGGAGACAAAAGCAAGTTTATAACTCTTGATGAAAATAAATCTAGCAATGTTACTTTTGGCAATGATAGATCAGGTAAGATCAAAGGAAAAGGCTCAGTCAACATAGACAATGGCAGAGGAAAGGCCCAATATGTACTATTTGTAGATGGGCTGAAAGAAAATTTACTAAGTGTCAGTCAGATGTGTGATAAAGGCTGTGAAGTTCTTTTTAGAGCACAAGATTGTGAAGTCAGATCAAGCACCACAGGTAAGACTCTGATCAAAGGAGTTCGAACAGAGAGTAATGTTTACATTGTAAAAGAGGAAGATGAAGCATGTCACCTTAGCAAACTAGAAGAGTCATGGTTATGGCATAAAAGGTTGGGACATCTCAGCTTCGATCACATCATCAGACTAAGCAAGAAGAAAGCTATCAGAGACATGCCAGAAATAAAGAGGCCTTCTAATATCATATGCAAATCATGTCAATTAGGCAAACAGACTCACACATCCTTCAAGGCCAAAGATGAGTTATCAACAAGAAGAACTCTACAGCTTGTGCACATGGATCTGTGTGGACCTGCAAGAACTAAAACTCCAAGTGGAGAATTCTACTTCATGCTGATAATAGATGATTTCTCCAGAATGACATGGGTTGCATTTCTCAAGAATAAATTAGAAGCTCTGGAAAAATTTAAGATCTTCAAAGCATTAGCAGAAAATCAAACAGGATGCAAGCTGAAATGCATTAGATCAGACAGAGTAGGTGAATTCACAGATTATGACTTTGCTGACCTATGCAATGAACATGGGATAAAGCAACAATTTACTATTGCAGGAACACCTCAGCAAAATGGAGTAGCAGAGAGACAAAATAGGTCTATACACCAAATAACCAGAGCCATGATGCATGAAAGTAATATTGCTCAAACCTTCTGGGCAGAAGCAGTACATACAACGGTGCATATACTTAATAAATCTCACTTAAGGCCAAGCAGTGACAAGACTCCCTATGAACTATGGCATGGGAAACCAGCTTCAATCAAACATTTTAGAATTTTTGGAAGCAAGTGTTACATAAAGAATAATGATGAAAATCTTGGGAAATTTGATGCAAGAGCAGATGAAGGGATATTTCTAGGATATGCATCCAAAAGTAAAGGGTACAAGTGCTACAACAAGACTCTTCAAAAAATAGTAGAAATCATTGACGTGAGATTTGATGAAGAACTTCCAAACAATACAAGAGATACACACTGCTGCAGTCCATCAGACAACCATGAAGAAGACAACCAAGATGATGAGGAAACAAGCAAGACAACAGAAGATACAGAGCTGAGTTCTAAAGCTCCCTCAATATACACTCAGAAGAACCATCCTGAAGATCAAATCATTGGAGACAAGAGAGTAGGGGTCCAAACAAGAAGGCAACTATCAGAACAAACTGAAGAGGTATATATAGCCATGTTGTCACAAATAGAGCTAAAGAAATTTGAAGAAGCCAACAAGGACAAGTCTTGGGTGAATGCTATGAATGAATAATTGGACCAAATTGAGAAAAATAATACCTGGGAACCAGTTCCTAGACCCACTGAGAAAAATGTCATAGGCTCAAAATGGGTATTTAAAAATAAAATGAATGAGGAAGGATAGGTAATCAGGAACAAAGCCAGACTTGTTTGCAAAGGATATTCACAAATCGAAGGACTTGATTACGATGAAACATTTGCCCCTGTAGCCAGAATGCAAGCCATCAGAATGTTTCTGGCCTTTGCATGCTACCAAGACTTCAAGGTATACCAAATGGATGTAAAATCTGCTTTTTTGAATGGAGATCTAGAAGAATAAGTCTACATGGAACAACCAGAAGGTTTCTCTTTAACATAAAAGGAAGACTATGTGTGCAGACTGAAGAAGGCTCTTTATGGACTGAAACAGGCTCCTCGTGCTTGGTACTCAAGACTAGATAAGTATTTGCAAAAACAAGGCTTTAAGAGAGGCAGAGTAGACAACAATCTATACATAAAAGCCCATGAAAATGAACTCCTGATTGTTGTAGTATATGTTGATGACATTATGTTTGGAAGCAATAGAGATGAACTAGCAAAAAGGTTTGCTGAGGAGATGAAATCAGAGTTTGAGATGTCCATGATTGGAGAGCTCAGTTTCTACTTAGGACTTCAAATTCAGCAAAAGAACACAGGTAAATTCATCTCACAGGAAAAATACTTAAAGGAAATGTTGAAAAAATTCAAAATGGAGGACTGCAAACCTATGTCAACTCCCATGATCATAGGATGCAAGCTGTGTGTTGACGATGGATCTGCTAATATAGATCAAAAAATCTATAGATCCATGATAGGAAGTCTGTTGTATCTGACAGCATCAAGACCAGACATCATGCTAGCAGTAGGACTAGTGGCTAGATATCAAGCAGCACCTAAACAAAATCACCTTCTTTCAGTCAAAAGAATATTCAGATATCTACAAGCAACTGCACAGTATGGGCTTGGGTATCCTAAAAGATTGGGTATCCTAAAAGTAAAAGTTTACCTTGACAAAGACATACGTATGCGATTAAATTAATTGTATGGATGATGTAAAAAGACAAGTGGAGGTGCATTTGCACTTTATCTAGGAGAAAGTCTGGTGGCATGGTTAAGTAAGAAACAAACATCTATCTCTCTGTCTACAGCAGAAGTAGAATATATAGCAGCAGCAGCATGTTGTACACAAGTCATGTGGATGAAGCAAACCCTCCAAGACATGAAGGTAAGAATTGATGAACCTATATCAATCAAATGTGATAATACAAGTGCTATAAGTATATCTAAAAATCCTGTGCTTCACTCAAAAACTAAACATATCCCAATCAAGTATCATTTTCTCCAAGAACAAGTGGCTCAGAAGATAGTAAAGCTGGAATATGTACCAACAAAAGAACAGATAGCTGATATATTTACCAAACCTCTTGCTAGAGAACCATTTGAATATTTGAGAGATAGACTAGGGGTAGTATCTGTAGATGCTACTCTCTGACATAAAGAGAAAGCACAATTTCAGGGGGAGAACAGAAACACAAATATCATTCCAAGGGGAGATCAACCAGCAAGGGAAGCATGAAACAGGTCCTCAGGATCAAAGGATTATGGAAAGAATACATCCATCATAAAGGAGTCAATGAAAAGGCTAAAGTGTCAGTATTTTAGATTTAATCCACAGTGTGGAGCAGCAGGGTATAAATTCAGAAGATCTCAGAGAGAGGAAATGCACGAAATGTTGAAAAAGGATAGAAACACAGGATCAAAGGATAAAATATACACTAAGAAATGTGAAACCCCTTACCATTGATGTCAAAGGGGGAGGAAGAGCTAACAACAGAAGGAAGGGTCCTAAAAGGAAAACAGAAGAAGTATATTGCCATCAATGCCAAAGGGGGAGACTGTTGGAAATGTTGTCATTGATGGCAAAGGAGATAAAAAAAAAGGAGCACCTGAAACAACAACAAAGTAGCAGTGAGGTAGCAGAGACAAGCAGTGAATTAGTGGGCTTAGAATTGCATAGGCTGCATAGGACTACAGAACAGAGGAGAAGGGCCAATCGATTGAAGATCTGGCTACTAGAAAGTTGTAAGCACTCCACTGTATAATGAAGATTTGTTTCAGCATTAACGTGCATTTGTCAAGTTGAGTTCTGTGCGAATTTTGTCTTGAGAATCTGCTTGTATGTTCAGTAATGAGAATGTGTTCCTGATGAATCCTTGTGACCAATACGAACCTTTGTGACTGGGTTATGTGTGGATACGCCATTGAACCCTCAGTGGAACACAAATTGACTATGTGGAATGTATGAGCCGTGTGAGCTCTGTGTAATTATATTTATTGTGATTCTGCATGGGATTGGAATAAATTGATGTTACTGAAAGTCATTGATTATGCTTAGCCATACCTGTAGTTACCAGCATGGTAAATTGTGGTGGAAGATTGTGTTGAAAGGCTTCGCCTCTGTCTTTAGAAACTTGTATAGAAGTTTAACTGGATGCTTCGTGCTCTAGAACCAAGGCGATAATATGGTGTAATTGCATAAACTCCTGAATGCTCGTAGTTATACACCTCTGTGTAATGGCACAATTCCCGCATTCTGGTAGCTGTATGCTTCTGTGTAAGTATGGAAGGTCTAACGATGCCGTGGTATTGATTAGTTTAAGAGTATCGGTGTTGACTGTATGATAGAACCCTTTTAAATAATAAAGGCGGAACCTTGTACGAGACCGGAACCCTGCGTGGAAGAGCGGAACCGTGACCGGGTGAACAGTGAAGGCGGTTTCCGGGTTTCATCGCACTGCTTTTGCGGAGCGAGCGATATTTTCAAATTCGGAACGATTCCATTGAGTGTTCCACACGTGGCGTCGGGCGAAGTTCCAAAACCGTCGTTCAATGCGCGCCATCGCATGTTAACGATCGACCAGGGAAGCCACGCGATATTGTCGAGCGTCGTCAATCTGGAGGGGAGCCATCGGACGGTAGTCGTTTGATGAAGATGCACGAAGGATAATCTAAGGTATAGTGCATGTATTGGATTGGTTATTGATTATATGTGTGGCCCCGGAGTCAAAGGCTATTACAAAGTCGTTTGTTTGAAAAGCATCGGGTATTAATATAAAGTGTTCCATTAGTGGTGAAATCGGGTGATTGACATAAACCCCATAATATTCAACTTTTACCATATAGTCAAATCCAAGTAGGTGCCTATTTTATATTGGAGATATTGCAGAATCATAAGGCTTGATATATTTAAACCTTTCCAAAGTTGCTGAATGTGTTTATTTATCAATTTCTCTGAAATTGATAAATAAATTTCCAAGAAAATTAAGAAGACCACGTGGAGGAAGAAAACGGGGTTTAACAGGAAAATGCTGACGGAGCTTCGAAGTGAGAGCTAAACGGGACTGTGGATAAGCCAAGATTGGGTTTATTACAAGAGCCTGAAGATTGGGTTTATTATAAGAGCCTGCAAGAACGAAAGAGCTAGAGACAACGGCAGAAAAAAGGGTACAGGGAAAAAGGATGAATTGAAATTGTAATGTGAGTTTCAAACCATTATGTTTAAACTCATATATGAACAGAGAATGTAGACAGGTAGCCCGAGAACAGAGATGGTAATGAACAGACATCGCCCAGATTCATATGTATTTGAGAATAAAACCTGGAAAGCAGTTATATATGTAGCTGGTGCACACAAATACAATGAACATATAAATAGACACAGAGGTGAACTAAGATATATAGAATAGTCACTCAACAGGAGGAGAAGAGACAAATCCAGTAAAGCCAAGGTTCATAAAAAAAGCTGAGTGGAATTGAAATGTGAATGTAAATGTTGTAATTAATTTTATATTGTTTGTGATGCAAAGGCAAGTATCCTAAGGAAAAGAAAAATCCCACTATAGCATGGAAATTTGTACATATTGTTATAATTTTAAAATGAGCTGAAAAGAAATGAGAAGGCTGAAGACCAAGAGGTATGACTATCCATTTCGAATTCCTAGAGGAATACAAACAGTCATCCAGAATTCTCTATAAGTAATATCATCTTGATATGCAAAGAGCGGGGAGAGAGAGTAAATATAGAGAATGCAGAGTATAGAAGAGTGAGGCAGAGAAGATTAATAAAAGAAGAGTAGAAAGAGATGCTACAGAACAGAGCTGATATCTGAGGTAAATCAGCAAACATTCAGTTTGATAAATTGAGGAAGTTGGAGCTTCTCTATCAAGTTGTAGCTTGATAGCTGTCAGTTGTAGCTGACTGAGGTTGAAGCCTGCAGACAATTGAGGGGAGTTGGTGCTTCCTTGCAAGTTGTAGCTTGCATAATTGAGGTTGGAGCCTCCTATAGGTTGGTGCCCGCAGAAAAACAGTGGTGAGAGGGAGTTGGAGCTTGCCTTTGCATCACAACAATAATAAGATGTGTTTTCTCCCTTTATGGGTTTCCACTTACATTTGCTGTCTCTATGTGTGTTTCTTATGTGTTGATGTGATTCTTTCAATCTGCTTAATTGTTTGCTGCTCTCAACATAAGTATGGTGCCACATTAATTTAATATTGGGTGCAAAATTTTAAGATTGTTCACATATTAAGTTGTAAATAAGTTTGGTGAAAATTTTAAAAGTCTTATGTATGTATTAAACTGATTCACACCCCCCTCTCAGTTTAATTAAAGATTCAACACACTTTGGATAGGACATGTAGTATAAAAGACATGTTAATTGATGAGGTGTA
Source organism: Pinus albicaulis (assembly GCA_034641835.2). Taxonomy (NCBI): domain Eukaryota; kingdom Viridiplantae; phylum Streptophyta; class Pinopsida; order Pinales; family Pinaceae; genus Pinus; species Pinus albicaulis. The sequence continues at coordinate 979,170,543 of CM076572.1, forward strand.
TGTCACATGGATGCCACATAAAAATCGTGAAAAAATCCATAAATTACCATAAAGGAAAAACTTGGATGTGGATGACATGTAAGATAGACACATAGCTGACATGTGGATGACATGTAAGATAGACACATAACTGACATGGGGATTACATGTAAGATAGACACATAACTTACATGTGGAAGGCATGTAAGATATACACTTAATCTGATGTCTAGGTCTTCGTTTCTTCACTCTTCTCTCTAACTCATGTTCTTCATGCTCCAAGAAATATTTACATTACTTCTTTTTGTATTAGATATTGCCACTTGAACTATATGTTTCCAATTTTATTTTCATCTAGGTCTGCACCAAAACTTTCCAACAATGTATTCAATGACCTGCGTCCAACATTTGCACTAGGTCTATACTATAGTCCTCAAGGGTTTGAACACTGTCTATAACAATGGTCTTTGCTACATGATATTCTACAAGGATTGTCTCGAATAAAGTTCCTCACTATATTTGTTCCAATGTCTGCACTAGCCAATTCTTCAGTGGTCTACAATTATGATGTCTCCAATATTATTTGCTATAATGTCTTCAATAGGCTTTATGTTTCAGGTCCAAATCACCTCCATGTCAACAAGTCAATCTGCATATTGGTCTTATAAAGGGGTAGCTCCAAAAAAGGTCTAAATCTGCACAACCAGTGGTTAAAGATGCAACTTCATCAACACTATAGGTTCTGATTAAAAAAAATATATCCAAATACTGCTATAGTAAAAGTCACAATATTTGCACATAAGGGTCCTCTACAATCTTCTCTAACAAGTTTTCAAAAGGGGCTTCAAGTGGTCTTCAAACATGATCTTTCAAGACTTCAAAGACTACTTCAACATGTCTGCCTCTTGTCCACTTCTATGTCTGATTCATAAGAGATAAAATTTCGTTTTCTAGAGGTCAAAGTATGGCACAAGATACTTTTAGGTCTTCCCCCACAAGGTCAAACTTTTTTTTTTGCAAGGCCAAGACTACTTCTTCTACAAGGACAAAGATGTAACACAAATCTGAGTCCTCCTCATGTATACAAAATTCACTGCTCATAAATATGCAATTAGGCTAGTATTTATAGAGGTTTGTAACGAAACTTCCACAAGTCTGAAATATATGGTTTTTCTTAGCTTCATGGCTGATCATAGAGGGCCAAAATTTATTTGTTACAGGTCTAAATTTTATCTTTTCACAAGGCCATAACTTCAGTTACAAAGTATAGAGGTTCTGCTTCATAAAGGTCAAATAAATATGTTCTAAATAAAGGTCCCTCAGTTTCCAGTTGGGCCCCTTGAAGCGCAGGGTGTTGAACTTGATATTTCCATTAGTGTTCAACCCATTTCATCTCGACCACCGCTTGATGATTCTCCTTGGATGACATTGGAAGACTTTGAGCTAGAAAGGCCTGAATCGTCTGCACAATTTACAATCTTTCCTGAAAATTCGCTCTTTGATCCGATTGTGGTCTCACCTCAATAGGCTTATAGTGCTTTTGATCAACCCAGAATTCCCTTTCGCTCTTCTCCAGTAACATCTCGCTCTACTGTCTGTTAGTTATTTCCTGACGAAATGGAATCCAATGCTAATGATGTTCCATTCGTGAGCGCTCCTCAAGGCACTATTCAGGAAACCACTGGCACCTACATCTCGGAAGCTCCTTCATCTGTGTTTCCCTTTGAAAGCGAGTTATTCGGTTTCACACCTCATGATTCAGGCAGTGGGACCGAAACACCTTTCAGTCACGTTGCATCTATGCTTCCACATGGTTATACCTCTTTTGGAAACCTTATTTCTGGAGTTTCCATTGCTACACCTTTATTCCCGGATCCTGTTTGGTCGACGGGAATTCCTAAATCTTCCGGCCCACTCGTTTCGAATGTGGCTACCACGTCTCAACCTATTGTTTGACCTACAATCACTATGGGAAAAGCTGAGGAAATATTTGTTGGTTCCGATCGAGAAGGCTCTCCAATTGCTGGAGGTGTACATGGGTTCCAATTTGTGGAGCGAACTGCCTTATGAAAGAGTGGCTTCTGTAGCCATGAAAAATTACAAAGATATCTTTATGAAGCACAATTCCAAAATATTCATGCACTATTTTAAGGAGGTGAAAGCTGAGAACAAGAAAATTGCGGCTGGAGCTTTGCTTCTGCATTAAATTGTTGAATAGGCCAAGAATGAAGAATTTGTGGTTGTAGAATTGCAGTGGAAGTGAACGATGGAAGACATGAAGAAAAAAGGAAATATTTCTAACACCTTGGCGGTCTATGATGTTTCAGGGAGCATGTATGGAACTCCCATGGAGGTCTACATAGTGCTTGGATTGTTGGTTTTGGAAATAAGCGAGGAGCCGTGGAAAGGCCATGTTATGAATTTCAGCGAAAATATTCAATTGCATTTTGTCACAAGGCATTCCCTAGTTGAAAAGTATGAATTCATAGAGAGCATGGATTGGGGAATGAATACCGATTTCCAAAAGGTGTTCGATGTGATATTGGAGATGGCAGTGAAATGCAGACTAGAATCGTAGAAGATGATAGAGCAACTGGTGGTGTTCAGTGACGTGGAATTCAACCAAGCTTCCTCAAATCCATGGATAACAGACTACATGGTAATCAAGGATAATTTCAAAGAGGCGGGATATGGAGTTCCTCCCAGGATCATCTTTTGGAACTTGAGAGATTCTAACAGCACACCGATGTTCAAGGGAGAAGAAGGGGTTTTTGTGCTTAGTGGTTTCTCTAAAAACCTCCTCATGCTCTTCTTGGAAAACAATGGACAAATAAATCCATTGGTGGTCATGAACAAGGCCATTGAAGGGAGATTTTCCAACGGTTGTGCATTGTTGATTAACCTAGTGTACCATCAAAACTGCCACCCCTCTTAATTTTCCTTTAGTTTTCACAACATTTTCAAATAATTTTAAATGAAGCATTTCAACATATTCAAATAATTTTAAATGAAGCATTTCAACATATTCAAATAATTTTAAAAGAAGCATTTCAACATTTTAATAGTTTGTCTTAATCTACAAATAAATGATGTTGTTGGGCAAGATAAAGACATGATTTATCAATTACATGAAAAATGACCATAAATTCCATTTCAAAACAAGTTATTTTTACACAAATGTTGACTCTCAAAGGAAAAGGGGCGCCTCTCTTGCATTAACTGTGCCCAAATGGAAATATATGCACCAATGTTGTTATACACACAATATAATGGAAATATATGCACCAAAGTTGTTATACACAAAATATAAAGCTCAATACTCCCCAATACTTTATTTAGGTGTAAAAGCATCAACAATTTTTAAAATAAAAAGAAAAAAATGATGTATGATAATTATACGAGTAATGGCATTCCATTAAAAAATATATTAATTAGATATTTGAAAAGCATCAATCTTCTCTATATGTGAACTCAACCATTGATTTGCAAGATTAATGTTTAATTAAACATAGATTTGACTTCTCAAAAGTTTCCTTTGTGAAATCAAGGAAGCATATCAAGGAAGCATTGGAACATCAAGTAACCTATCTACATAGCATATAATTTTAACTACCAAATCACCATTACATTGTGTTAACCAACTCCCATCATACGTATTTAGTTTAGGTATCATAATTATAGAACGTCACATGTCTTGCATACAAGAGATTTAGTTAAACATTTAGATATTTGGACTGGTCAGATTCAAAATTTTGAAAAACTAAATCTTTGGAAATCTAGAAAAATGATTTTTTTTTACCATAAACAAACATTAAATATCTACTTTCCATGCACAATATCCACTTTGGATGGGAAATGTAAGATAAAACACATGTAAATTGATGAGGTATATGTCACACATGGATGCCACATAAAAATCATGAAGCAATCCACAAATTACCATAAAGGAAAAACTTGGATGTGGATGACATGTAAGATAGAAACATAACTGACAAGTGGATGACACTGTAAGATAAACACCTAATATGATGTCTAGGTATTCATATCTTCACTCTTCTCTCTAACTCATGTTCTTCATGCACCAACCAATCTAAGATAAACACCTAATCTGATGTCTAGGTATTCATATCTTCACTCTTCTCTCTAACTTGTGTTCTTCATGCACCAACCAATCTTTAGGTTACTTCTTTTTTGTATTAAATATTTCCACTTGGACTATATTTTTCCAATTAGATCTTCATCTAGAATGACTTCAATGACTTGCTTCCAAGATTTGCAATAGGTATACACTATAGTCTCAAGGTTCTGAACATTGTATGCAACAATGCTCTTTTCTACACAATATTCTAAAAGGATTATCTCCAGTAAAGTTTTTCACTATATTTGTTCCAATGTCTGCACTAGCGAATTCTTCAATGGTATACAATTATGTCTCCAATATTCTCTACTATAGTGTCTTCAATAGACTTTATGTTTCAGGTCCATATCACCTCCATGTCAACAAGTCAATATGTATATTTCTCTTGTAAAGGGGTAGCTCCAACAAACGTCTAAGTATGTACAACCATTGTTCAAAGACACAACTTCATCAATACTCTAGGTTCTTATCAAACAAATATATCCGAACACTGCAACAGTAAAAGTCATGAGTTCTGCACAAAAGGGTCCTCTACAAGATTCTCCAACAAGTCTTCAAAAGGGGCTTCAACTTATCTTCAAAAATGCCCTTTCAAGTCTTCAAAGACTACCTCAACAAGCCTGCCTCTAGTTTGCTTCTATGTTTGATTCACAAGAGATAAAGTTTCATTTTTAGCATGTCTGAGTCTAGTACAAGATACTCTGAGGTCTTCTCCCACAAGGTTAAACTCTATCTTTTCCAAGCCCAAGATTGCTTCTTCTACAAGGCCAAAGAAGTAACACAGATTTCAGTTCTAATAGGTCGAAATTTGTCTCGTTACAAGTATCCTCAAGTCTACAAATGTGCACTGAGGGTGGAATTTATATAGGTTTGCAACAAACCTTCCACAAGTCTGAAGTCTCCGATTTTTCTTAGCTTCATGGCTAATCACACAGGGTAAAAATTTCCTTGTTACATGTTTGTATTTTATCTTTTCACAAGGTCATAACTTCAGTTACAAAGTATAGATGGTCTTCTTCATAAAGGTCAAAGAAATCTTCTCAAAATAAAGGCCAAGACCAGGTCCAAGTGAGGACCAAATTCTTCTTCCAAACAAATCTTAGGCAAACCATAGAAAATGTTAACAAGTTCTCATAAGAAAAAAAAATATTTCTCATTTTATCTTTTTTCTCCTTAGTTCACAAGGTGTGAAATCATCCTTTCTTCATATTTGAATTATTCTATCCTTGCTCGAACGAATTGATTTGTTCTCATAAATGGAGAGGACAAATTGTTATTTATAGTGATCGATTATTTATGAATAAACATGTTTGTTGGGTAAGGGGCTAACATGAGGGGTTTTTTATTCAATTACTTTTTTTTTTTTTTTAATTTTAAATTCAAATGTTTCCTCATGCTTAGGCCATTAATGACAACAATGCAATCACAACAATCTACCCCTTTGTCATTGTCTGAAATACTCTTGCCATTCCTCCCCTTTTCGGTACTCTCTCCCCTTTGATATCAATAGAAAATGGGGTGCTCTACGTTTCATCATGCTACTCCCCCTATCATATTCTCTCCTTTTTCCCCTCTCTATTTTGGAGACCAGAAAAAATACCAGTCGAATCAAATAGACACCTCAACAATTGTTCATGAAATTTCAAATAGTTATTTTGGTGGTGGTTCAACAACTTTCTTGCTTTCGCTATTACTATTGTTACATTAATTGTAAAAACAATAATATAGTAAGCAACTAAAGAATTCCCGAATTATAGCTGTGATCTCTATTTATGGTTCTTATTGTACCTACCGCTGGCAGGATACTACGCATCAGGTTTTTCCTGATTGTGACATTAATTCATCTTGATTAGAAATATGTTTTGAATTGTTTTTTATTTTTGCCATGGTTCACTATAAGATTTATTATTGTGTATTTATTTTAATTATTTTAATTTGAATTATCTGTTATCTGATTGGCCAAAAACTTTCACTTCTTATTTCAAAATGCCTAGGTTTTATCACCATTATTTGTACTATCGTTACAAAAATATTCATATTTATGCTGCAGGTCTTGTACTTTATGTGGAGTCGCATTAAGCAAAATAACGAGAGTGCGCTGAGCCGTCCATTATGGTCTGTCAGATAACACGAGTAATTTTCTCTGTATGAATGACCATTTATGGTCTCTAACAGTGTTATATGCGTAGTGTGCATTGTTTTAAAGCGAGCCCGGTGCATATTTTTCAGCGCTAAAATTAAAATTATATATTTTTTAATTGATATAGTAAAAAGTAAAATAATATAATAAATCGAATGGACAGAAGAATTTATTAACCTTGTGGGGCCCTCGCGAATCGCATAGGAGAAAATCATAACAGCGGAACATGTTAATAAAAGTCGCGATGGCGATTGCGGAGCCGATGTGTTTATGGACTGTGATTTATATGTGTTTGAAACTTCAGCTTAAAAGGCATTAATCACATTGGAACATTTGTGAATGCATTAATCGTATCGGAGGAGGGGCATCGCATCGGAACATTGGCAAATGTATTAATCGCAATCGGAAGCATTTAGTTGCGATTAATCGCATCGGCAAATAGAAAAGAAAGGTTTATAGAGTTGTGGCGCCAGAACTTTAGCATATTATATGTGTAGTCTGCATTGTTTTAAAGCGGACCCGATGCATATTATTCAGTGGATTTGATAAGCAGATTTGGTGTTGGTTTTTAAACGATTGGCAAATGCATAGATTATAGTAAATCGAATGGACAGAAGAATTTATTAACTTTGTGGGACCCTCACGAATCGCATCGGAGAAAATCATAACAGCGGAACATGTTAATAAAAGTCCCGATGGCGATAACGGAGCCGATGTGTTTATGAACTGTGATTTATATGTATTTGAAGTTTCGGCTTAGAGTGCGTAGATTTAAAAAATAAAAATGGATAGAGTTTGTATATGGACAGAGAGTGTAGAGTTATATATTTTTTAATTAATATTGTAAAAAATAAAATAATAAATCTATAGTGATTTTTTTTAAACTATACATACTAAAACAGGTAAAAGTATTACAAAAGAAAACTGTCAAAGCTTTCCATTGTGTGATAAAGTACAACGTATCAAATGAACCTTTTGCAATTGTGGACCTCGCTGAACGTGAAAAAACTTAAACCAAATATGGAAAATAAATTTGCCTTATAGAACTTATCGGGTCCAAGACTTGCCATTGCAATCAGCTGAAGACATAAGAATTTGCGATTTGCGATTGCGATTGGGCGAATCGCGTTGCATCATTCAACAGTAGCAAAGAAAACATATTCCCAAATTGTTATGCGATGTGGAAATCAAATCCGCCTTATAAAACTTATCGGATCCAAGACTTACGATTGCAATGAGTCCAAAACAAAAGAACTTGCGATTAGCATATTATATGCGTAGTCTGCATTGTTTTAAAGCGGACTCGATGCATATTATTCAGTGGATTTGATAAGCAGATTTGGTGTTGGTTTTTAAACGATTGGCAAATGCATAGATTATAGTAAATCGAATGGACAGAGGAATTTATTAACTTTGTGGGACCCTCACGAATCGCATCGGAGAAAATCATAACAGCGGAACATGTTAATAAAAGTCCCGATGGCGATAATGAAGCCGATGTGTTTATGAACTGTGATTTATATGTATTTGAAGTTCTGGCTTAGAGTGCGTAGATTTAAAAACTAAAAATGGATACAGTTCGTATATGGATAGAGAGTGTAGAGTTATATATTTTTTTAATTAATATTGTAAAAAATAAAATAATAAATCTATAGTGATTTTTTTTTAACTATACATACTAAAACAGGTAAAAGTATTACAAAAGAAAACTTATCAAAGTTTTCCATTGTGTGATAAAGTACAACGTATCAAATGAACCTTTTGCAATTGTGGACCTCGCTGAACGTGAAAAAACTTAAACCAAATATGGCAAATAAATTTGCCTTAATCGCGTTGCATCATTCAACAGTAGCAAAGAAAACATATTCCCAAATTGTTATGCGATGTGGAAATCAAATCCGCCTTATAAAACTTATCAGATCCGAGACTTACGATTGTAATGAGTCCAAAACAAAAGAACTTGCGATTAGCATATTATATTCGTAGTCTGCATTGTTTTAAAGCGGACCCGATGCATATTGTTAAGTGGATTTGATAAGTAGATTTGGTGTTGGTTTTTAAACGATTGGCAAATGCATAGATTATAGTAAATCGAATGGACAGAGGAATTTATTAACTTTGTGGGACCCTCACGAATTGCATCGGAGAAAATCATAACAGTGGAACATGTTAATAAAAGTCCCGATGGCGATAACGGAGCCGATGTGTTTATGAACTGTGATTTATATGTATTTGAAGTTCCGGCTTAGAGTGCGTAGATTTAAAAAATAAAAATGGATACATTTCGTATATGGATAGAGAGTGTAGAGTTATATTTTTTTTTATTAATATTGTAAAAAATAAAATAATAAATCTATAGTGATTTTTTTTAAATTATACATACTAAAACAGGTAAAAGTATTACAAAAGAAAACTTATCAAAGTTTTCCATTGTGTGATAAAGTACAACGTATCAAATGAACCTTTTGCAATTGTGGACCTCGCTGAACGTGAAAAAACTTAAACCAAATATGGAAAATAAATTTGCCTTATAGAACTTATCGGGTCCGAGACTTGCCATTGCAATCGGGCAAAGACATAAGAACTTGCGATTTGCGATTGCGATTGGGAAAATCGCGTTGCATCATTCAACAGTAGCAAAGAAAACATATTCCCAAATTGTTATGCCATGTGGAAATCAAATTCGGCTTATAAAACTTATCGGATCCAAGACTTACGATTGCAATGAGTCCAAAACAAAAGAACTTGCGATGCGATTGTTATTTTGCCTTTACATTTATTCATCGCATTGCAAAAGATCAAAGGTGAATTTTAAGGTTTATTACAAGGATTTGCTGATTTCCGATTGTACGACGATATTAATTCAAAATCAGATGGAGGATCGTGGGTTACTTTGTTTTCAATACGCGAATGTGACGCGTTGGAGAGCATTTATGTTGAAAATACGGGGAGATTAAATGGTAATTAAAATCTTTGTAACAGTTCTCATTATTGTGTTTTATTTCGGTTGAAAGCATTCATTTGAATTGGAGAACAAAAGTTCGAATCCTTTTATTCGCAAAACTAGAGAGAGTTTACCCGACTCTGAAATGTCAAAGAGAAGCAGAAAGTCTAAAAATGCTTTTGTTGCAAATGCTCCTATGCTAAACATGCCACCCAAGGAAAAACTGGCCAAGCTCAAGCTAGTCACAGACACCTCATGTCAAGGACTGGGGAAGATGACATGGGAGAATGTATACAATTTGCTTGAAAGAGAGAAACCTAGGGTTGTTGTGACCAAAGCAACTGTTCCTGATGAAGAAGATTCAGAGTCTGACTCTGAATCTCAACTTAGTGCATTGGAAAATTTATTTTTACACCGAGTTGGTGCCCAGGCGAGTATTTTTCCCTAATATGATGTTATCAGATGGGTCATTGACAATGTGACCATTCAAAACAAGACTTTTGTTTCTACTTCTGGATCAGTGTTTGGGTCATTCAGGGCAGAAGATATTAAAGTAATGTACCATCTTCCCAATCCACAAAAGATTTACAACAAAGAATTTATTAAAGAATATGCTACAGAACATGCAAACCAGGCAGAGCCAATCAAAGAATGGAAGAATAACCCTGAGAAACATAAGAAAGAGGCATCAGGTATGTACTCTGTAGAGTCTCTGGCACCTCCATATTGTTATGTCGCAGCAATGATGTGTAGGTTGTTCGGAAACGAAAACTCTGCTAGATTTTCTATTCAAATGGCCTCGTTAATTCATTCTGCTGTTAATTCTGAAATTATGGATTGGGCTGTCATTTTGTCGGATAAGATAGCTAATCGAATTCTAGAGTATAGAAAAGAAAAGAATTCAGGGAATTCTTTGCCTTTCCATTTTTGTGGTTATATTTTGGACGCCATTTGTTTCAATTCTGGGTTCCCCATGCTAGGTTGGAAATTGACTCCAAAAGAACCTATTCCTATTCATGTGTATCATAGTTTCTTATGGAAAGAACATTTCAAATTTCATGTTTACAGAGTCTGCCATGGTTTTCTAATTCCAATCTACCAAACCATTTTTGGTCATTTCCCTCCTAGATTGTCCAATAAAGCCAAGACTGATTTGTCTGCTATTGGAGATTGGTTCGGAGAAGAAAAATTCACTTACATCAGAATTTTTGGGAGTATTGTTCTGCCACATATCCTTCCCCTATATGTTCCAGATAAGCTTTTAGCTCAGGAGATTTCCTATCAACTGACAGTTGAAGGAATGTCTAGAGTTTTGAAAAGCAATAAAAAGCTTATGTGGCCTACCTTCCATTTTAACTGTGGTGACTATACTCTTAATAGTTTTGCTCATGCTGAAAAAGAAGTTGGTAAGAGTTCTAGTCTTAATTTTTCAACAATTCCTGGAAGACAATACGACCCAAGGAAAGTGGCGCATGATTTTACTACCTCTGTTTCAATTGCTCGATTTGAGCATGAACCAGAAATTTTTGATGATTTATTTGTTTCCATGGATGATATATCCCAAGTCTTTGATTCAGCCAAGTCCAAGTTATACGCCGAGGACTTGAAAATTTTTTTGTTGTATAGAAGCCAAAGGTTACTTACTGTGCCTCTTGATCAGTTGAGAGCTCCGACACAGGAGAAAGCATCACAACAAGCAGGAAGTACTTCTGGTAAAGAAGTAGAAGGAACTGATCCTGTTTTAGGGAAAAAGGATGACAGCAGAAAAGCCGAGAGTACCAAAACAGAAACATCTTCTCAAAAATATATACAAAAGCCTTTAGTGCAAACAGAAAAAGAGAACACTAGCAGTGATACCCAGGTACATATTGAAAAGGGAAGTATATAAAGTAAAAATACTGAACAGGCACCCAAGAATGATGCAGGTTCTCAACTTGGAGGACAAGTAGATACTGAATTGGTTGTTTCTTCTCATTTGCTAAATCAATATCAACAATTTGCACAGGAGATAGGATTGCAAAAAAATCCTCAAGTTGACGATTCCAAAGATCAGGATGTGGAAATCATTCCTGAAAACCCGACTGGAGAAGTTATGCTAAAGATAGAAGAAATACCTCCTTTAGATATATTCTACAGTCCGAAACATAGGGCTGTGGTAAGAAAACAAAGGTAAAGGAGGAGAACAGATCAAGATGCTCTTTTGGCATCACAGGGGGAGTTGCTAAATGTTGTTTATAAAAATTCTGAGGTGGATCCATCTGAGGATCTCACCAAATTGTCTCAGTATGCTGGTGCCTATAGTGCTGCCACTATAGATAAAACTTCTGAAGTTTCACAGCTAGTAAAAAAAAAGGATATGCAAATTGCTATCTTTGAAGAACAGGCTGCAGGTGGTCAACAAAAGATTATTGAGTTGGAACAGCGGATACAGGATGCAGAGCTCAGAGCTAAACAACTAGAAGAGCAACTCAGCTTTGAAAAGAAAAATATTGATGAACAAGCCTTGGGCAAACAACAACAGTTGACTCAAGAAGTAGAAAAGCTACAAAATCTCTTACAAAATGAGAGAAATTCAAAAGTTGAACAGGAAAAAATGTTCCAATCAGAAATGGACAAGTTGAAGGAGTATCCCAAGCTAGATCAATTCATTACTGAAGCTCTTGAAATGAACAAACTGCTATCTCAACAGTTAAATGAATTTTTTTTAAAGTTGACACAAATTGAACCTTTGTACGATGTTACATCGTCTTTGATAGATAAATCAGTCACTGTTAGGCAAGAAATTGAAGATGTTGATGATAAAATTTCCGAGTTTCTTTCATGGAAGGATACAGAGGAAGGAAGAAAAGCTAACCTTCCTAGAATTGAAGAGAGACACAAGGAAATTCTATTTACGGAATGGGAACAACAGTTAATAAAATTAGAAAGAGCTACATCAAGGGCTAAAAGTTTAATGAATAATACAACACAATTGATTAATGACAGCCTGTACGCTACCAATTTGATCTCAGATTGTACTCCAGGCGAGTTACCTAAAGTAAAAGAAGCTGATTCTAGGTGGAAGCAAGATATAGTCGATAAAAATAAAAAAATTAGCAAACTTCAAGGAATTTCATGGGATTATATGTGGTCTTATCTGATCAAGCCACATAGTCAACAGATGGCCATCAAATTCCTTTCGAATGCTATTCAATGTATCATTCCTGAATTCTCTGATGCTACGTACATTAGACAGTTACATTTAAAAATGAATCGGCCAACAGAAGTCCAAGATATGCTCAATGTCTGCCAGCTTCGTTCATCCACCTCAATCGATGATTAATGAGCCAGTCTACTACAAGCTTGCATTTTAGTTTAATATATTTTATTTTAGATAGATTGTAGGAATAGTTTTAGTTATTTTGTTTTATTGAGTACCTATTTGAACCCCTTTCATGCATTTAGAAAGGGGTCCTTAATTTGTAATATTTTTTGACTTGGAGATTACATTTTTTGTACTGCATTTATTTCTATATTATTTTATAAAGGATCACATCTTGCGATTCTGTGCGGAATTATCTTTTAAGAGTTGCATTTCTGTACCTTGTAGTTGATTTTGCATTGGAATTGTTGGATTAGTGTATCATATTTCATTTTAAAGTCTCAAGATGGATACGGTATTTCTATCTATTCACTGTTAATTTCTTTTGTCATATGATATTCTGTTTTAAATTTTCTATCATTTATGTGTGCTTCATTTTACAATATTTCTTTATATATATCATTTTTTAGTACATTAGAAATATTTATCTTTCATAGGTGTATGTAAATGATATACAATGATGAATACAATATGTTAATATAGCTCTGTTTAATTTCTTAAATAGAGTTATCTTTATTGGTTGCTGCACATTACAATTAAGCTATAATAGAGCACATCAATTATAGAACTACACATGACATCTTCAGAGTTGTCACGAATTTGTTTCAAAAGGGTAGTTGGTTTAGGTATAAATGTGCGTTCGTCTATTGGTGCTGTGTTTATAAAGTTGCATTCTCTTCAACTATAATTCAATGGTGGTGATAGAGCTATGTGGACTGCTTGTTGAGCTAAAATTTGTTCAAGGTTAAGCAAAGCATTGCCTAGAGATCGTATCATTTGAATAACATCAATTTTTCTCTTTTCATGTTCTTTTTGTATCCTTTTGAATGCAATTGTGATAGATCTGTCAACTTTGGTCATATATGAACTGCAATATGAAGCTGTAGCATATGCATTGAAAACATATTGAGCATTTGTATTTGCATTCCATAGGTGTGGCATATTGTATGTAAAGTTATTATTCCATATTTCTGATGGTTTTCGTTACAAGAATACTGTTGGTTGTGTTAATGTACTTTGTATTAATTTGATGTAAGTAGTTTCTATTAACTGGAATTCATCTAAGAAATCTTGATGGCTAGTTGATTTGTCATAGTGTTTTTTCTCTAAGGTGCTTTGCAAGGACAAAAAAATTTCATTTATTGACCCATGTACTGAAGTAATTGGTTCAAGAATGCTTGTTCTTTTGATTGGTAGCATTGGAAATTTGCATCTAGACTGTGATGCTTTTCTTTTTTATTGATTCTGGTATGATGATGTTCATGTATCTTTGCGAGTTCTGGATCAAGGTGATTTGTGCTACAAGTTATATAGTTACCCAAGAAGTTTTCAATTTCTAAGTTAATATTAATTCCATATACTGGAGCATTTTCTATCCATATAAGAGCATGTTCATGTGCACTACTTCTATTTTGCAACTCAGTTACAAAGTAGTAATCTAATATTTTTCCAAAAAATGTGCTATCTTGACAGATCAATTGCTTCAATGCACTTGTCTTATGTTTATAGTAACGTGTACATGTTACTGGATCCTTTCTGACAAGACAATGAATGTTGCATTCCTCAATTGTTTCAATGTATTTCTCTTTATTTCTATTGCTATGTAATTTAATAAAAGTTCATACTAGTGGTGTCCAAAGATGCTCTGCATTTGTAAATGTAAGAAAGAAATTTGGAAGACCTAATTGTCGTGTGATTGCAAATATATGTTTCTGCATTTGTTGATGGTAATCAAGAGAAATTCCCATATGTTTGAAATCTATGTATCCAATGTGACTTTTTAGTAACTTTTCTAAATTGGGCTTGTACTTAACATATTTTGCTAACAACTTTCTTTCTTGTAATTTTCCTTTTCTTATTCGTACTGAGATGCATGAGATGACCTTTTCAATGAGTATTTGCATTGTCTTGAAGAACAAATTTGTGATGTGATAGGGAAAGTGACTATTGAAATGCATTAGTTCCCATTTTACTATTTCTTGGTAACAAAATCTTTGTAGTATATCATTGAAATAGCCATACTTGTATGTTTACATTGAATATGATCGATGTCCATTGGAAGCAAATTGATGTTCTACGAAGCTATGTGTCAACATCGTGAATTACATGAAGTTGATATAACATGACATGATCTAGTTCATATTGGTATGATTCTTTTGCCTCTGTGTCATTTTTCTCTAGAAAATTGACAAAATAACAAAAGTGCAGAAGTATTTCAAATGCATTGAACAAACAATTTGCAGGAGTATATGCAAATTGCTGTAGTCTAAAGAGACTATGGTTCATTAAAACGATATCAATATTAGTATCTATGCGATGTTGTTTTGCTGCATAGTAGTTTTCAATGTCTATGATTTCAACCATTTTTTTCCATGTATTTATTCTTTAGATTCGTATGGTGATTTTTTTACTAAGTACTATGTATCTTAGACATTTTTTCTTCAAACATGAGGAGAGCTTCTATAATATTTTTTCTTTGTTGAATATATCTCTATGATAATGTTTACTAGCACAAAATACTAATTTTACTGTTACATTGTATCTTTGATTTCAAAGCAGTAAAATAAGAAAAGCAAAGTTGCAAGTAACTAGTTCCTAATTTGCATCTCTCTGTGTTTCAAAAGTATCACTACAAAACAAAGAAGATGCAACGTCGATTATTGTCTCTGAAAAAATGAATGTCACATACAGGCTATGTATTCTAGAAGTAATTCACTTTTGTATACAATAGAGAACATAAAATACAGATTGTATATGTCTTCATTAGTAAAGCTAATCTTGCTAGTTGTAAACAACATAGTTGTAATTACGAATATGTATGTACAATTAGATATGCACTATAGAATAATAGCATCTTGAAGGCAACAATATGCTTCATACAAAGACAATTACTAATTCAAAGAGAAGTAGGAGAAGAAAAGGCTAATTGGGTAACAGCCTTGCAAGGATATGGTATTGACATTAAACCAGCAAATATTGTTAGAGGACAAGGTTTTTGTAGATTATTAGCAGGAGCTCATAATATATCAGAAAATCAAAATTCAGAGAATGCTATTTTAGTAAGTCAGATAGGTGTTACGAATTCTGAATCTTAGTATGCTCATCTGATATTTTAGTTGAAAAATGGGTATGCTCCTTCTAATCTCAGCTATAAGAATAAACGTGCTTTAAGATTAAAAGCAGATGAAGCCAGCTTTTCCTCTACAATCAGTAAACATTGAAGAACCATTTGAGCAATGGGAGCTGTTGGGGTTCCCATGTTTTGGCCAGGTTGGCAAGACCAAAAGATGAGACAACATAGAACCACTTTCAGACCTTAGGATCTAGCCTTCCTAGGTCCAGAGAGGGATCTCTCTATATGAGTCAAAGTGTATGTCTTTGAAGCTCTAAGTTATGATTTTAGGCTAGTTATATGCACATGGTTTGTTTATTTGATTAAGAGTTTGGTTGTTGGGAATTAAGAAGGAAGAGTTCATCATAAGACATGACTGGGCAAGGAAGAATTTAGGCAAAGGAGAGATAATCCAGAGAAAACCAAGTCCATTGGGTAATGGAGTCAAGAAAGGATTTACTTGCTATCAATATGCAAGCTTTCAATTGGGCTAGTCATCTAAAGCCTTGGATCCTAAAGTGATAGGGTGGTATGGGACATTAAGGACCGAGAGTGAAGGGGGGAGAACCAACTAATCCCATCTATAGATCAGGTTAGAGGTCATTTAACTCCAGACCTGCTTGGACAAAATCAGAGGCAGCACAAGGGAACTTGGAAAGGCTTAATCAGAATGGAAAGATCCTAGTGAGGCAGATACAGGGTTCTAGACCTCCCAGTGTTCTCAACACATTCCATTAAATCCTAACAAGAACATCTAAAACAGATTCTGTTAATTCATACATCAGCTAGTAGGCAACAACATCCACTACAATCATTAAATCAATTGAAATCAATCTTTAGATAAACACATTAAGCAGAAAACATAAAGGGCTGGGAGAGCAGCAACATAAGGCACCTAACAAGGGTGAATCTTATGCCAAATTTCTGATGCGAGCCAGATGAAATGAAATGAAATGGAAATAAACATAGAGATAGAAAAACATCACCTCAGCTTTAGATCAGAATTCAATGAAATGTGCTTATCATATTAAACATCAACACCAATCAGGTACAACATAGCCAATAGCTTGGTCATTCAGTCTGAATACATCTTCCTCAACCTATCTTACAACTATACACATAGAACTTATCTCAAGAGAAACTGCTTGCACCTCTCTGCTATCTCATCAACAACCTTTTACAATGTTTTCTCATGAGTTTTATAGCAGAAGATGAGCCGAGGAAGTAGGTGGAGCACTAAATGAAACATTAAAACGCAGAAAAGAAGGAGAGGGCCGAAACCCATTTTGTTTTAAATCTCTGCATTTAATCCCTGCCACTCTTGGATGAAAGAGCGGTCTTCTTCAGGACTCTATTTACTTCTGATATGACTTTGATGCATTATGGTTGTGACGCTCTGTAGTACTTGGATGAATAAACAAAATGAAAAGAAATGGCTAAGGGGTCTGCCATACTTGTGAAAAAAATGCTTCTGACAGCTTTCAGACTGTTGTCAAGGTGGAAATTTCTTCAGGAACACGATGTATAATAGCAGCTACATGGGCGCCCTATCCTTTATGGAGGAAAAACATTCCGCTGCTGCAAAAACCCTGATACATTGATTTCTCCGTGCTGTACTTTCTGCGTGATCTCTGGGTCTTCAATCTGATGCTTTACCTTAAAATTTTTGAACATAAGGCTTTAATACATTCGTTTGCGTGCCTTAAGCTTTCTGTAGCTCCATTTATATCTCTGACTGTGCAATCAGTGTTTAATGGCGCCAGGACATTCGACAGAGTTTTACCCTGATCTTTTAATGTGAATCCTGTTGCGTGACCTCCTCAGGCTTCTTCAATGATTTCAATCTCTGCACACAGTCTTTTCCTGTATTTCTTGTCACTGTGACAGCTCGTGAAAACCATGGCGGCTTTCACCACCTCAAAACCATACAAACAAGAAGACTTATTACGGAAACCATGTATGGGGGTGGGATGACATGGACACCCACGAGGATGGTGGTGGGATTGCGAAAAAATGATGACAATACGCAGAGGAATGGTGGAGAAACGTTATGGTGGAGGGTGGCGAAGTGCAGAGGAAATTCGGATGAACGTGGGGGTGACGTGGCTATACTGACCAGTCAATGGTGGGATCAGGCAGACGAAACAGAGCCGTCCGATCTTGGGGGAGATTGACGGTGGAAAAGACATCGGAGGCGACAGACGGTGGACCCGGGGACAATAGACAGTGGGTTAATCAGCGTGCAGCTTCGTGAAGCGACAAATGTTGGATGGGCTGCCCAAGATCTAACGACTCACAAAAATATCGCGCGGCATCCTGGGTCGAAATTTAATGCGTGATGGAGAGCGGTTTCAGGACCGTACACGGGGACACGCGGTAGGAGGTGTATGGAATCGCTGGGCAATGGGAAAAAACCGCCTGCCCTCCATCAGTGGTGCGATGAATACCACCAGGTTTTGAACAGACGCGTTGGCATGGGGACCACTGTGCGGAGGAAAACAGACCGTTGATCTGGCGGGTCAATCGGAAGGTTGCAATGCGGCGATCAAGCGGTGAAAGGAGTGGGGACCATGGGTGTGATAGGATCGTGGGGACCGTCGGATTACTTGGAAATCAACAGTTAGGGACGTCCCCGATGAACAACTGCATTAAGCGCTTTATGTCCTGGCGCCTGGTCTCGGCGCTGGGTCCTGTGGGGGAAACGATGCAAAGGGCTAGGCCGAAAGGGGCTGAGGCCCAATAACACAGGAAACATGAATTTTTGGCCCATTTTCAATGAAATTAAAAGCCAAAAGGGTAACGATAGGGGAATAAGGGGAGAATTAAGCCAGACAAAGGGCGTGTGCCAAATGTAAAGGGGTTTTTTGGGGGGGATTCAGGGAATTAGAGGGGTATTTAACAAGGGGAAAACAAAGGTTAAAATGGGATAATTTGCAGGGGTACAAGGGGCAAAATAGGCCTTTTGAGATGGGAATCAGAAGAGGAGAATTTATATTAGGCAAAGCATTAAGAGACTTCAAGGATGATGAGTTTTTAGGGAAAAGGCATTCCTTGAAGGCTCCAAAACAATCTAGCCCCTAGCTTGCTTGTCAAGAATTTCACAGGGGGGCCAACAGTGGCTCCACATGGGGATGGCTTCTTCTATGAAGGAGTCAAGAAACCAGAGAATGATCTTTGGTGTAGGCCAGATGCCTGCTGCTTAGCACATCCCTCGCTTTCTTTAAATCAGCTGCCACAAACTGTGAAGACATCAGTAGAAAATATTTCCCCAACCATCTACCTACCCAAACTATAGTCCTAACATTTTTCCCTATGGGTGCATTTGGATTAGCAGACCCTTTACATCACTTATTTTAAAAACAGAATATAAACCTATTCTAAATCTACCCTTATTGCTTCCATGAGACCAGATTAGACTGTTGGTCTCATATGTTTCTCTACCTAATCTATTATCTGCTGGGATTAAATAGTCCAGTAGATTTCTTCTCTATATTCTACAACAGAAATTGAAAAACAGTCAAGCCAGGATTAGGCTGTCTGACTTGCTGTCGGTCCAAGGCATAAAGACAGTTGCACCTGGACAGGAAATTGCAGAAAACTGAAAACAAAACTGTGAAGGATTTGAAATCTGAAACTTGAAGTATCCTTCTTCTGTTTGTGACTCAAGTTTTGAGCATGTTAGAGTCACTTCTCTTCTTCATTTCAGCTCTGGTTTTGGGCACGTTAGAGCTGATTCTTCTTTTTCTTTGTTGGCCCAGATTTTGAGCATGTTAGGACCAGTTGTCTTTGCTTCTTTTGGCTCAGGTTTTGATCTTGCTAGAGCCAATCCTTTGTATTTCAGAGGTTTCATGTTTTGAGCATGTCTGAATCTCTCCTTTATATCTGTTTTTTGAAACATTTTCCTCTTTTTCTTGAAAACAAAAACTGCAATGGTATGTAAAATGGAAATGAAAACTGGAAATTGAGAATCAGCAGAAGTAGTGTTTGAGCATCCTGCCATTGACAGGACCCCCAGACAGCTTTGTACCATCAAGTTCTTGTAGAAAAAACGCATTAGGACCCACAGTGGCTTGGATGATGTATGGACCTTGCCACAAATTTTCAAACTTGCCATGCTTTCCTTTATCCTCTCTCCTTGAGTCCCACCTCAGAACTTTATCTCCAATTTAGAAATCAGCAGCTTTGGTCCTCTTGTCAAATAATTTCTTTATGTTTTCCTGGACTTTCACTGCTCTGTTGTAAACCTCTTCCCTTGTTTGTTGAAGATGAATTGTTTGATTTATTCTCCTCACCATATTGTCTTCTTCTGTTTGAATCTCCTGGACCAGCTTAATCACAGGTACTCCAAGACTGGTAGGAAATACTGCTTCTGTACCATAGACAAGCTGATAAGGTGACATGCCGATGGACTTCTTTGTTGTAAGCCTGTCAGCCCACAAAGCATGTATGTGCCATGACTTCTTGTTCTCTTCCAATAGCTTTTTTATGATGATCACCAAGATTTTGTTTGATGATTTAGCTAGGCCATTACCTTGTGGGTAATAGGCAGTTGAATGACCAAGTGCTATTCCATACCTGTGACAGAAATCAACCATTTTCTTGGATCCAAAAGCAGTTGCATTATCAGTGATTATTTTTCTTGGGCAACCAAACCGAGAGAGGATATGGCCTTCTACGAACCTAATAATGACTGAATCTATGGCATTCCTAGTAGGTATGGCCTCTATCCACTTAGTGAAGTAGTCTATGGTAGCCAGGATCCATTTGTGTTTTGCAAAAGAAGCAGGATGAATTTCTTCTATAAAATCTAGGCCCCATTGCATAAAAGGACCTTCAACAGTGATGGGCTGCAAAGGGAGGGGGAGGAGTTTTCTTTTTCCTTCAAAGATCTGACATTTGTGGCAAGAAATTATCATCTTATGGACATCATTGAAGAGTGTAGGCCAATAGTAGCCAGCCCTGAGTATTTTGTTTGCAGTGGCTTTCCAGCTCAGGTGGCCTCCACACTCCCCAACATGGAATTTCTATTTAATTCTTTCAGCTTCAGTTTCCGGAAAACATTTAAGAAATAAGCCATTTGGATTTTTCCAGTATAATTTTTCATTCAGAATGCAGTAGTTTCTAGCTTTTAGTTTCAGGAATCTGGCCTTGGTCTTTGACAGTTCAGGTGGAGCATTGAGATTGGTGAGCACATAAAGGATATCAGAGTACCAAGGAGAGTTCTGAAACTTCTCCTCAACAGTGGGATCAGGCAATCCTTCCTGCTCATCCAAGGTAGCTATCATGTTAATGTCAAGGGCTTGAAGATTTGATTCAACCATTAGTTTAGCCAAGCCCTGACCTTTGACCAGCTTGGTGGGTCTTATCTCAAGGTCATATTCAATCCATTTTCCCCTTTTCCCGTCTGGGTCTTGGGACAATATATCTTTGACCACTATGTTAGGCACATAGGCTATGGTGTGGGAATGCAGTATGTACACCCTAAAGTCTTTTAAGGCCTTGACTAAGGCATAGGCCTGTTTTTCCATAATGTTTTATTTCAAGGGTGCATCTCTTAGTGCTTTGCTGAAGAAGGCGATTGGCTGTTCCATTCCCTCTGTGTTTTTCTGTAGCAAAACTGCAGCCACTGTATGCTCAGAGGCAAATGAAAAGATCAGGAAATCCTTTGAGAAATCTGGGCTGATCAGAACAAGAGCTTGGGTTAGTGCAAGTTTTACCGATTCAAAAGATTTTTTAGCTCCAATAGTCCATTTAACTCCCACACCTTTCTTCAGCATGTTAGTCATATTCCTAAGGTGTTCAGCTAGGTTGGGAATAAATCTCCTGAGGAAATTAATTTTCCCAACGAAGGACTGTAACTCTTTGATATTTCTCGGGTGTGTGATTTGTAGTATTCCCTCAACTCTTTGAGGGTCTATCCTAATCCCTTTCTCATATATAATGTGGCCAAGAAGTTTACCTTCTTGCAGCCCAAATATAGTCCTTTTAGGATTTAACGACAGACCAAACCTTCTACATTTTTCAAACACTTTTCTCAGATGTTCTAGGTGTTCTTCTTCAGTCTTAGAATAAATTGTCAAGTCATCCAAGTAAATAACAATGAAGTGACCTATTTCATCTGAAAAAGCTATATCCATTGCTCTTTGGAAGGTGGCTCCAACGTTCATCAATCCAAAAGGCATTTTCACATACATAAAAGTGCCCCATGGAGTGGTAAAAGCTGTTTTGATTTGATCTTCTGGGAGTACTACCACTTGGTTGTAACCTGAAAAGCCATCTAACAGGGAGATTCTTCTTGAGCCTACTACCTTCTGAAGGATGTGTTCCATTCTTGGTAGAGGATAATTATCTTTGAGTGAGGCTCTATTAAGATTTCTAAAGTCTATGCATAATCTGATCTCCCCTGTTTTCTTTCTTACAGCCACTAGGTTTGATACCCAATCAGAGAACCTCATGGGAAATATTATGCCTGCATCATACATCTTCTTAATCTCCTTTTCAACTACAGGCAATTGCTTTGGGTTTATTCTGCGAAGTTTTTTTCTGAAGGGCTTCTGATTTTCTTTCAAGAGTATTTTGTGTTGTATGATGTTTGTGTCATAGGCTTTTAAGTCTTCATAACCCCAAGCAAACACATCAATAAATTCTTCGAATAGGTCAATGTATTTTTGCTTCACGTCTCCTGGTAAAGACTTATCCAGTTTGATCATTTTGGTTTTATCTTCAGTGCCTATGTTGCATTCTTCCACATCAGAGTCTGCATGTTCTATAGTGGGCTTTTTTGCTACATCATCAAAGTCAAAAAGGTCCTCCAAGGGTGCTAGGCCTCTAGGTATATTCTTGTCTTTGGCCTGCAACACCTCTATCTCTTCGCTATCTGCGTTTTCACATTTTTCGGTTGGATTTCCAGTTTCTTCATTCAGGGTGTTTATCTCTATATTACAGGGTGTTGCTTGTTCATCTGGGGAATCCTCACTTGGGCAGCTGTCATTAGATTTTGAGTCGGAATCAGAAAATTCAAACTTATTTCTACCCACCAGAAAATCTTCAATCTATTTGTCTCCTTCAATGACCTGCCAATATTTTACGTTTTCTGGCACTGCAGGTCTGAACTTGGTCTGAATGATTATTTTTTGGTTAGGGGGAGTCTTAGGATATGAACTAGCCAGGTAAGCTAATCCGTTAGCAATAACGTTTCGACTCCTGGGAACAAACACTAATTCATATTCCATGAAAGTTTTCAATATATCCATGGCATCGTTCCTATATGCCCTCAGTCTAGGTTGTTTTTCTATGTATTCACCATTCACTTGTTTGATAACTAACTCAGAGTCTCCTAACACAGTTACCCTACGGGCTCCTAATTTTTTCAACAGATTTAAGGCCTGGATAAGAGCCTCATACTCTGCAATATTATTTGTGCATTTGAAGTGCAGATTGACAGCGTGGCTCTCTGCATAATCACTCTCTACATTACGTAACCACACCCCTGCTCCGACAATTTTCCTAGTACAGGATCCGTTGAAATTCATTTCCCACAGGGGTTCGCCATTATATTGCGTTGTGGGGTCTATGCTAGGTTGTGAATCGTTTTGTTCTTCGCGTGGTGGGTAGGTTTGAGGAGAGTGACTGATAGGTTGAATGCATTGAGTTTCATGTTTACTTTGAGTTTCATTTTGAGTACTCTGCCCATGGTTTTCTTCATCGTATTCCTCTAGAGTAGCCATTATGTTTACGTTCATGGGCTCGGTGATGTCCTTTGCGCTTCCGTTTCCTGATTCTGGTTCTCCTACGGATTGGTCATTGTACAGGATGAATGAATCCAGATCTGTATGCACGGAGTATAAAGGGGAGTTTTCGGGCTTCTGGGGCTACTGAATAGGAATTTCATTTGGGACTCCCTATACAGTCTTCTAAGTTGGCCAAATATAGGGACAGTGGCGTATGAGCCATCCATCTGCATTGTCCCTTGCAGTTTGGCTCCCCATGATCTAGATAGTAACATGCCATATTTAGGTGGCACATCTGCCACCACCATGTCCATGACCATACACTGTTGAAAATGCAGCAAGATGATGGAGCTTAGTGAAATGAAGTCGCCTTCACTAAGTGGGCCCGCAGGCGAATTCTGGCGCAAACTCTATTTTTAGACATAAGGAGCATGGTTCGGGGATTCCAGTTTGAGATTCTTGGAGCATTGGTCATGTTGGTAAAAATAGATGGGACTCTATTTTTGTGACCTATAGGTCGAAGAGGTCAAAGTCTATTTTTAGACTGCCTCTCCTAAAAATAGGGAAGTCAAATATTATTTACCCTTAATAATATTTGGACTCTAAATAGCAGTTTACTCTCTTGGAGCACTTCAGTTCGAGCTACAGAAGTGGCTCATGCATCTGAAAGAGGAATTACGCTATTCCCAAGGGTTTGATGGCATCATGCATGGTTGACTTCAGTTAGGACTTCAGTGGCAGAAGTTTGGTGGAGTTAATGAGACAGCTAGTGGAGTTGTGTTCTGTTTATTTTAGTTGAACTAATTGAGATTAGTTTAACTAGCTAATCAATTAGTTATGAGTGGAGTGAATTAAATATTATTTAATTCATTAATTAGTAACTCATTATTCAACTCAAGAACACATCAGTTCACTACAGTGTATGATCAGTTCAGTGGAGACCAGTGAAAGAGGTAGATGAAAGGGTGGAGTTAGCTATCAATGGCGACATCAGTTGTGCATGAGATTTGCACCACACTTGGAGGAATTTCCCATGATGATTGTGCTGTCAAGCCAAGGAGATTCGAACCTTAGATCTCTATATAGACAGGCCATGATTGTGCAATAGAGGCAAGGCAATTGGCGGTGAGTTTTGAACCAGTAACCTGTTCAAAACTGAGCTAGTTTGTGTGTAACTTCATGAGATAGTACTAAGTACTTGTGAGGAGTATTGTACTGAGTTTGTTACATGATTTCTCCATTATAATATACACAATAGCTGCAGGGTTTTCAGCTATAAGCTTTCCCCATACATACTGTGTTAATGTGTATGATGATTTGATGTGTTATCGCTTGATTTTAATTCCGCATGTGTGATGATCTGAGTGGAAGAGATTATGTGTTGCATATAAATTTGAATTTTATGTGATCAGGATAGTCTCGGTGGATAATTAATCATTATTCAGCAAATTTCTACATGGTATCGGAGCTATTGAAGCAGAGATTGATCATCATAGTGATTACAAACTTATTTCGGTAGACAGAGTCTGCATGCGGGCCAGGTAGCCTCTGGATTCATCTTTCTTCGGAAAGTGAAAGGTCTGGTAAACGCCCCTTGCAGTCGATCTCTGTGCTAGAAATAATTTGTTCTCACGATCTAGAGCGGCTGAGCCTTGAGGTGGAATTCGAAATTTTGCAGCAGTTTTGTTTTCTTGGTGCCAGTGTTGAAAATGTCTTTCAACAGTTTGCGACTCGAATATGCTCTTGAAGGCAGTTCGAATTATGTTTCATGGAAGGATCGCATGGAGGCAGTATTAGAAGATAATGGTCTGAAGGAGTTCGTAGATACGGATGTCCAAAAGCCCACTGATCCTGCTGAAGTCGAAGCATGGCAAAAGAAGATGGCGAAATGTCGAAGGATCCCGTTGGAGGGCGTCAAGGATCATATTGTATCCAGCCTGCATGGAAAGGCTACTCCATATTTAATGTGGAAAGCTTTGACGGATCTATTCCAGAGTAAGAGCGACCAAAGGAAGCCGGCGCTCAAAGATAAGCTCAGGAACATCAAGATGGAGAAAGGCGACAGTATCGCCAAATACCTCACGAAGTTCACTCAGTGCAGAGATGAGCTGGGAAGTGTGGGGGTGATTGTCGAAGACGAGGACATGGTCGACCTGGCTCTCCTTGGTCTTTCGAAGGCTTGGCACTCATATCAAGATAGTGTCAATGGTCGGGAGAAGCTGCCGGGATGGGAGCGCCTTTGGGCGGATCTCATGCAGGAGGAGATAAGGAGGACTACTTGAGATGGATCTTCATCAAAGGGAGCTGATGAAGAAAACTGCGCTTTGGTGGCCAAAGCAAAGAAGGGGAAGGGTAAGAAAACCTCTCATTCTAGTGCAAAGGGCAAGAAGCAGGATATGGCGAAAGTGAAGTGTTTTCACTGCCATGATCACGGACATTATGCTACCAATTTTCCAAAGAAGAAGAAGAACAAGCAAGCGGGAAGATCTACAGATGGAGAAGCTTTGGCTTCACAGTTCGAGCTTGAATTTTCACTGATCGCATGCTTGGTTTCAAGTGTGCTGGGATCGGTATGGTTCTTGGACAGCGGTGCGTCATTTCATATGATGGGAGATCGGGAGTTGTTCTCAGATCTGGAGGACAAAGATTTGGGTGTGCACATCGAGATGGGCGATGATGGTAGATACAGTGCGACTGGTATCGGTACCATATCCTTTCAGAGGGAGTCTGGTAAACCCTTTGTACTCAAGGATGTCATGCATGTACCTGGATTGAAGAAGAACCTGATTTCAGTAGCGATGTTGGAGGATAAGGGGTATGATGTGGTCTTCAGCGAAGGAAAAGCCTTCCTGCGCAGTAAGACTACTGGAGAGACCCGAAAGATAGGGGTTCGAACTCAAAACCTTTATCAGTTGCAGGTAGATGACTGCGCAGCTATGGCATGCAAGGCGGGAGAAGTGGTGAGCCGGGATGATGAGGGCGAACTATGGCACAGGAGATTGGGCCATCTTCACCATGGAGCTTTGAAGATTCTGCAGCAAATTTCTACTGGACTTCCTAAGGGCACCCTTGCACAGTCAGATCGTTGCAAGGGGTGTACTTTAGGGAAGTATGTGAAAGCCACCTTTCACGAGAAGGATAGTCGCGCCACGACGATCCTTGAGAGAGTTCACACAGACGTGTGTGGTCCTTTCTCAGTTGTTTCGACAACAAAGCACAAGTATTATGTGATCTTTGTTGATGATTTCTCTCGAAAGTGCTAGATCTTCTTCATGCAGAAGAAGAGTGATACATTCGCGAAGTTCTGTGAGTTTAAAGCACTGGTCGAGAAGGAGTCGGGGAAGAAGGTGATTGCTCTAAGGAGTGATAACGGTGGTGAATTCATCTCGGCTGAATTCAAGGAGTTCTGCAGCGCAGAAGGGATTCGTAGAGAGCTCATCGCACCCCATAACCCACAGCAGAACGGGGTGGCTGAGCGGAAGAACAGAACGATCGTGGGTGCTGCACGGGCGATGTTGCATGATCAGGGCCTACCCCTTCACTTGTGGGCTAAGGCATGCAATACAACAGTGTATGTGCAGAACCGTTGTCCTCACAAGGTTCTTGGCATGAGTACACCGGAGGAGGCTTATTCTGGCAAGAGGCCTGATATTTCCCATTTGCGGATTTTTGGTTCTCCCGTCTACATGCATGTGACGAAGGATGCGAGAAGGAAGCTGGATCCAACTGCTGAGGTTGGAATATTTGTGGGGTACACTGATACACCTCACAAATACCGGGTGTATTTGTCAGACAGTCGAAAGACTGTTGTGCGACGGGATATAAAATTTCAGGAGGAGAAAGCCATGCAGTGTTCGCTTGAGAGGGAGCTACACTTGCATGCAGATGAGGAGCTGTTAGTTCCTAAGGAGGAGCTTCCTGATGTGGATCAGCCACAAGAGGAGGTTCAGGAGGTGGAAGAAACCACCCAGGCAGCGCCAACCATCAGAGGGCGCATGCGCACTACAGAAGCTGAGCGACTGGCTCGGGATGCAGAGAAGGTTATAGGACCACCTACAGCACAGCGCAGACAGAGACAGTCACCGGATCGGTACACTGGATACATGGCTCTTGTGAGTCAATGTGTTGTGACGGAGCCATCCTCTTTTGAGGAAGCTGTGGAGGAACCCGCATGGGTTAATGCCATGATCGAAGAATATGATTCGATCGTCAGGAACAGTGCATGGGAGATTGTCCCAAGACCGGTGGGGAAATCAGTGGTGGGTTCGTGATGGATCTATAAGGTGAAGCAGGCAGCTGACGGGAGTGTGGAGAAGTACAAGGCAAGATTTGTCGCCCGTGGCTTTTCACAGATTGAGGGGATTGATTATGAGGAGACCTTTGCACTTGTTGCAAGGTACTCTTCCATACGGACGATCCTTGCTCTCTCAGCACAGATGGGGTGGCACATTCATAAGATGTATGTGAAGATTGCGTTCCTCAATGGAGTTATTGAGGAGGAGGTGTACATAGAGTAGCCTGAAGGTTTTGAGATCTTTAGCAGTGAGTCGCATGTGTGCCGACTCAAGAGAGCACTGTACGGGCTAAAGCAAGCACCTCGTGCTTGGTACACTCGGATAGACAGCTACTTCACCGGGCTTGGATTCTCCAAGAGTGAGGCAGATCCAAACCTGTACCAGATTGTGGTGGAGGGGAAGCTGTTGATCATCATACTGTATGTAGATGATCTGATTTTGACTGGCGATGAGCAGTTGATACTTTCATACAAGGAGGATCTTGCACGAGAGTTTGAGATGAAGGACTTGGGCATCCTTCATTATTTCCTGGGATTGGAGATTTGGCAGCGCAGCGGAGGACTGTTTGTTTCTCAGGGAAAGTATGCCCGGGAGATTCTGGAGAGGTTCAACATGCAAGGCTGCAAGCCTGTTGACACTCCTCTTCCTGGTGGTTGGAGGAAGGAGGATACTACTTCAGCGGAGGTAGTGGATGCCACTGTCTATCGACAGTTGGTGGGGTCGCTTATGTATCTGGTCAATACACGACCCGATATATGCTATGCAGTTAACCAGCTTTCGCAAGCTATGGTTAAGCCTACCAAGCTCTTTTGGAAAGCGGGCAAGCATGTATTGCGCTATATCAGAGGCACATCGGGATATGGTCTATGGTACAGACAGGAGGATGGAGTGAAGCTTTCTGGCTTCACTGATGCAGATTGGGCAGGGAGCCCAACGGACCGGAAGAGCACTTTTGGAGGAGTTTTCAGCATTGGGTCGACAGCAGTTTCCTGGTACAGCAGGAAGCAGAGATCCGTGGCACTCAGTTCAGCAGAGGCCGAGTACATGGCAGCAAGTTTGGCTGCATGCGAGGCTATTTGGATGAGGAAGATCCTCGCAGGTTTGTTGAGGTTGCATTTGGAGCCTACAGTGATCTACTGTGATAACCAGAGTTGCATTAAACTCTCGGCTAATCCAGTATTTCATGATAGGTCCAAACACATCGACATCAGGTACCATCATATCAGAGATTGTGTTCAGCGGAGAATCATGATGCTTTCATATGTTCCCACGGAGGATCGGGATGCCGACATCCTGACGAAGGCGCTCACCAGGAGCAAGTTCGAATTCCACAGAGGCAGGATAGGGGTTGCAGATAATCCATATCTTGCTGAGAGGGAGTGTTGAAAATGCAGAAAGATGATGGAGCTTGGTGAAATGGAGTCGCCTTCACTAAGTGGGCGCCAGTGATGCAGCGCAAAGTCTGTTTTGGGCTTATAAAAGAACATGGTTCGTGGATTCCGATTTGAGATTCTTGGAGCATTGGTCATGTTGGTAAAAATAGATGGGACTCTAACACTGTGATATAGGTGAAGAGGTCGAAGTCTATTTTTAGGCGCACTCTCTCTGAAAATAGGGAAGTCCAAATATTATTTACCCTTAATAATATTTGGACTCTAGCTCTTTCGTTTACTCTCTTGGAGCATGATTGAATACAGTAATCATAAACGAGAGGAATTCGTATTCCCAAGGGTTTGATGGCATCATGCATGGTTGACTTGAGTTGGACTTCAGTGGCAGAAGTTTGGAGGAGTTAATGAGACAGATAGTGGAGTTGTGTTCTGTTTATTTTAGTTGAACTAGTTGAGATTAGTTTAACTAGCTAATCAATTAGTTATGAGTGGAGTGAATTTAATATTATTTAATTCATTAATTAGTAACTCATTATTCAACTCAAGAACACATCAGTTCTAAACTCAGTGCGATCATTAAATTGGAACTTGGTGAAGAGGTAAATGAAAAGTGGAGTTAGCTATAGGTGACATCGATTTAATGCATAAGTTGCACCATAAGATTTATGGTGATTCAAAGTACATCATCAAAATTCTGAACGAATCTATATAGGCAAGACATGAATTATAATAAAGCGATGTTGTTAAAATGATGATTTGAACAGGAAAATGCTGGCCGAAGCTAGGTGTGTGCTTATAGAGATAATCTTGAGTACTTGTGAGGAGTATTGTACTGAGTTTGTTACATGATTTCTCCATTATAATATACACAATAGCTGCGGGGTTTTCAGCTATAAGCTTTCCCCATACATACTGTGTTAATGTGTATGATGATTTGATGTGCTATCGCTTGATTTTAATTCCGCATGTTTGATGATCTGAGTGGAAGAGATTATGTGTTGCATATGAATTCGAATTGTATGTGATCAGGATAGTCTCGGTGGATAATTAATCATTATTCAACAAATTTCTACATACACTTAGCAGAAATCTGGGTGAGGCTTACACACAAGTCTTTGATTAGACCTAGGCATTTTACTCTGCTAGAGTCAAACGAATACAAATATTTGTAAGGGCGGGTTATCTCTAGGCCTAATCTTTCCATCACCACCTTAGGCATTAAACTGTGCGATGCTCCAGAATCATGCATGGCATTGTGGAGTATTTTTTCATGAATATTGAGACTGATATAAAAAGGTGGAACTACCCCTTCTTGAAACTTTCCCTCAATATTTGGACCAAACAGGAGGGCAGGTTGATCATCACTCAAATTCACAGTGTCGTTGTTTTCCCCCAGATTCAACGCTTTCAAAATTTGGCCTTTATATACATCCTGAGTGGCCAGCTCAGAGAGCGGGACAGAGATTTTAATTTTTTCAATCTCACTTTCCAAATTGAAAGTGGACTGACTCTTGGAAATGCTCGACTCTGGTTTATTAGCCACCTTGGTGACCGAATCAGTTTGTAATTTCTCATTATGTACAGGGTTAGGAACAATTGTATCAGGAGTACTAACTGAAGTGCTAGTACTGCTAGTGGGCTCACCTTGTTTTTCATTCTTCTGGTTATCTTTTTCTTTATTTTTCCCAGAACTTTCAGCTGTTGATTTGCTATTTACAGTAGATGCTTTAGAAGTTTTATCAAGTCTTTTCTTAATGGTAACCTCAGGAGTCTCAGTTTTGGAATTTTCTGGGTTCTTTTTGCTCCTAAGTTCATATTTTTCTCTGACCTGCATCACGGCATTTTCAAATCCTAATCTGTAATCTTCAGTTTCTAACTGTTCCTCATCCCAGTATGAAGGCGAGGGTTGATCTTCCCCTGAATCACAGTTAAGGACTGAGTATTCTGTTTCAAACATGTTTATCGCATTCCCTTCAGACTCCTCTATGATTCCCTCATATTCATCTAAAATTTTTTGGAAAGGGGGAATAACTTGCTGAACTGATTCTTTCTGTCTGTTGGGCGTGTTGTTGTTTCTTCTAAGGTTTTGGTTCTAATTTTGGTTCTGGTTTCTATTCTGATTGCTAACTGTGACAACCATTTTTTCCATCATTTGCTGTAGTCTTTCCATGTTTTTAGATAATATATCATAATTTGGGTCTAAGGTGGAAGCTACAGTGTCATCCCTATATGTTACCCTCTTCTCAGATCTCAGTCTTGCTCTTTTCTCAATCAGGTTTGCCTCTATGTTCACTGCTCCTTTCTGCATGTCCTCCAATGTGGTGTACTCTTTATCCCTAAGCTCATAGGCCATGTCAGCATCAAACCCTTCGGGGTATTTTGCTAGGGCCATGCCTTGTGGAGGTTTCATATGTGGAGGGAGAGCATTGTAAATGCTGTTAAATCTCGTTGTGTAATCATGGACACTCTCTCTTACATTTCTTTTAAGGCTCGTGTATTCTGCTAGGAGTTGGTGAGGATTTTCACTTGTCTCCCATTTGTTGATAAATGTCTGATATAGCGCAGGGAGGTCTTGGATGCTATTAGGGGGTAGGCCTTTAAACCATTTCTTCACATCACCCCCTAAACTCTGGGCAAAGATTCTCATTTTGACTGTATCATCATCTATTTCCATGTAGTCAAAAGAATCCTCCATCTTATCTACATGTTGCTGAGCTATGATGGACTCTTTGGCAGTGAAGTGAGAGATCTTCGATTGATAATCATTTGGTAAGGGTACTAGAGGTTGAGGTAAAACCAGAGGGGCATACCAGGCTGCCATGATGATCTGTTGATGAGGTAAAGGGTTGAATTGGGCAGCTGGTATATGGATGACAGGAATATTAGGACCAGCAGAAGCTTGTTGAGCGGATCTAGGGTGACTGAGCCCCAAGTTTTGTATGAAATGTGTATCAGGAGGCGTAGAAGGAGGGGTCTGTCTATTACTTTGAGGTGGTGAACCAAGAAGCTCAAGATCTGGCTGGTCTAGATCACTGAATGACCTAGCTCTTGGTAAACTGTTTGGAGGGTCTAGGTCAAGGAATGGGTTTAATAGAGCTGTAAGGTTTTCCGATGCAGAGTTGGCTCTATGGATGTGGCTGGAAATAGTTGGTCTTTTAGGTGTAGGAGCTCCCTTGAGGATACTCTCCGGATTGTCAACTATTTCAGGTGGGTCAGGGTTGGGATAAGCTCTTGTGTGAATGGTTCTAAAAGCCAGACTGTTGTTTCCTAGCCAAGCAGCTTAACCCTACTTGTTACTTCTACTGTGGTTGATGTTGTCTCAGAGGCTGGTCTCCCAGTGGAGTCTACTGTGAAACCAAGTTAATCAGCAGGTCTACTGATCACCAGTGGAGTCTTTTCATTTAGGAACAATGGAGTCGCCAGGTGGAGGGTTTTAGGGTATATCTAAGGGGTTACAATGTCCACCACAGTGCTCAGGCACTATCACCTTTCAGGAATCTCTTCAAAAACAGCAAACTCCAACCAGAGATTGAATGGGAGGGCATTTACCAGATATGTCACCTCCGAAGAGGGTGAGATCCGGAGGCTACCTGGCCCTTTCTAGGCTCTGTCTAAGAGTATGATGGACACTCAACAATGGAGGTTGATTCAAGAAAGGAGTGACTTACTGTCAACCTAACCAGAGTTCTAAGTCTCTGAGTCTTTAAAAATGTTTAAGGTGAAATGCACTCAGATTCCCCAGTGGAGTCGCCATTATGTTGGGGTTCCCGTGTTTTGGCCAGATTGGCAAGACCAAAAGACGAGACAACATCAGAACCACTTTCAGACCTTAGGATCTAGCCCTCCTAGGTCTAGAGAGGGATCTCTCTATATGAGTCAAAGTGTATGTCTTTGAAGCTCTAAGTTATGATTTTAGGCTAGTTATATGCACAGGGTTTGTTTATTTGATTAAGAGTTTGGTTGTTTGGAATCAGGAAGGAAGAGTTCATCATGAGACAGGACTGGGCAAAGACGAATTTAGGCAAAGGAGAGATAATCCAGAGAAAACCAAGTCCATTGGGTAATGGAGTCAAGAAATGATTTACTTGCTATCAATATGCAAGCTTTCAGTTGGGCTAGTCATCTAAAGCCTTGGATCCTAAAGTGATAGGGTGGTATGGGACATTAAGGACCGAGAGTGAAGGGGGGAGAACCAA
Organism: Pinus albicaulis; assembly: GCA_034641835.2. Taxonomy (NCBI): domain Eukaryota; kingdom Viridiplantae; phylum Streptophyta; class Pinopsida; order Pinales; family Pinaceae; genus Pinus; species Pinus albicaulis. The sequence continues at coordinate 979,203,829 of CM076572.1, forward strand.
CTAATCCCATCTATAGATCAGGTCAGAGGTCATTTAACTCCAGACCTGCTTGGAAAAAATCAGAGGTAGCACAAGGGAACTTGGAAAGGCTTAATCAGAATGGAAAGATCCTAGTGTGGCAGATACAGGGTTCTAGACCTCCCAGTGTTCTCAACACATTCCATTAAATCCTAACAAGAACATCTAAAACAGATTCCGTTAATTCATACATCAACTAGTAGGCAACAACATCCACTACACTTGTTAAATCAATTGAAATAAATCTTTAGATAAACAAATGAAGTAGAAAACATAAAGGGCTGGGAGAGCAGCAACATAAGGCACCTAACAAGGGTGAATCTTATGCCAAATTTATGATGTGAGCCAGATGAAATGAAATGAAATGGAAATAAACACAGAGGTAGAAAAACATCACCGCAGCTTTAGATCAGGATCCAATGAAATTTGCTAATTATATTAAACATCAACACCAATCAGGTACAACATAGCCAATAGCTGGGTCATTCAGTCTGAATACATCTTCCTCAGCCTATCTTACAACTATACACATAGAACTTATCTCAAGAGAAACTGCTTGCACCTCTCTGCTATCTCATCAACAACCTTTTACAATGTTTTCTCATGAGTTTTATAGCAGAAGATGAGCCGAGGAAGTAGGTGGAGCACTAAATGAAACATTAAAATGCAGAAAAGAAGGAGAGGGCCGAAACCCATTCTGTTTTAAATCTCTGCATTTAATCCCTGCCACTCTTGGATGAAAGAGCGGTCTTCTTCAGGACTCTATTTACTTCTGATATGACTTTGATGCATTCTGGTTGTGACGCTCTGCAGTACTTGGATGAATAAACAAAATGAAAAGAAATGGCTAAGGGGTTTGCCATACTTGTGAAACAAATGCTTCTGACAGCTTTCAGACTACTTTCAAGGTGGAAATTTCTTCAGGAACACGATGTATAATAGCAGCTGCATGGGCGCCCTATCCTTTATAAAGGAAAAACATTCTCCTGCTGCAAAAACCCTGATACATTGATTTTTTCGTGCTGTACCTTTTGCGTAATCTCTGGGTCTTCAATCTGATGCTTTACCTTAAAATTTCTGAACATAAGGCTTTAATACATTCGTTTGCGTGCCTTAAGCTTTCTATAGCTCCATTTATATCTCTGAATATGCAATCAGTGTTTAATGGCGCCGGGACATTCGACCGAGTTTTACCTTGATCTTTTAATGTGAATCCTGTTGTGTGACCTCCTCGGGCTTCTTCAATGATTTCAATCTCTGCACATGGTCTTTTCCTGTATTTCTTGTCACTGTGACAGCTCGTGAAAACCATGGCGGCTTTCACCACCTCAAAACCCTGCAAACAAGAAGAATTATTATGGAAACCATGTATGGGGGTGGGACGATGTGGACGCCCGTGAGGATGGTGGTGGGACTGTGAAAAAATGATGACAATACGCAGAGGAATGGTGGAGAAACTTTATGGTGGAGGGTGGCGAAGTGTAGAGGAAATTCGGATGAAAACCTTAAAAATCTCGACCTATGAACAAATATACGCGTCGGGAGTGAATATATGACGGACACACGTGGGGGTGACGTGGCGATACTGACCAGTCAATGGTGGGATCAGGCAGACGAAACAGAGCCGTCCGATCTCGAGGGAGATCGACGGTGGAAAAAACATTGGAGGCAACGGATGGTGGACCCGGGGACAATAGACAGTGGGTTAATCAGCGTGCAGCTTCGTGGAGTGACGACTCTTGGATGGGCTGCCCCAGATCTAACGACTCACAACAATATCACGCAGCATCCTGGGTCGAAAGTTAATGTGCGATGGAGAGCAGTTTCAGGACTATACGCAGGGACACGCGGCAGGAGGTGTATGGAATCACTGGGCAATGGGAAAAAACTGCCTGCCCTCCATCAGTGGTGCGATGAATACCGCCAGGTTTTGAACAGGCGCGTTGGCGTGGGGACCACTGGGTTGAGGAAAACGGACCGTTGATCTGGCGGGTCAATCGGACGGTTGCAATGCGGCGATTGAGCGGTGAAAGGAGTGGGGACCATGGGTGTGATAGGATCGTGGGGATCGTTGGATTACTTGGAAATCAACGGTTAGGGACGTCCCCGATGAACAGCTGCGTTAAGCGCTTTATGTCCTGGTGCCTGGTCTCGGCACTGGGTCCTGTGGGGGAAACGATGCAAAGGGCTAGGCCGAAAGGGGCTGAGGCCCAATAACACAGGAAACATGAATTTTTGGCCCATTTTCAACGAAATTAAAAGCCAAAAGGGTAACAATAGGGGAATAAGGGGAGAATTAAGCCAGACAAAGGGCGTGTGCCAAATGTAAAGGGGTTTTTTGGGGGGGATTCAGGGAATTAGAGGGGTATTTAACAAGGGGAAAACAAAGGTTAAAATGGGATAATTTGCAGGGGTACAAGGGGAAAAATAGGCCTTTTGAGATGGGAATCAGCAGAGGAGAATTTATATTAGGCAAAGCATTAAGAGACTTCAAGGATGATGAGTTTTCAGGGAAAAGGCATTCCTTGAAGGCTCCAAAACAATATAGCCCCCAGCTTGCTTGTCAAGAATTTCACAGGGGGGCCAACAGGAGCTTTATGTTATTGGTCAGATAACATTTCATTCTTCCAAGCAACATAAGTACATTCTCACAGTAACAGATTACTTCACAAAATGGGTAGAAGCAATTTCTCTAAAGGTAGCCAACTCTAATGAAATTATTGATTTCATCGATCAATTTATCATTACCAGGTTTGGTGTACCTAACGCTCTGGTCTGTGATAATGCATCTTATTTTCCTGGTAATAGTATAATGGAATTTGCAATTAAAAGAGGTTTTAAATTGAAATATTCAGCTAAATATTATTCACAAGGTAATGGTTTTGCTGAATCCACTAATAAAAATCTCCTCAAAATCATTAAAAGGACTATTGATCAAAGCCAAAGGAATTGGGACAAGTGTTTAATCTTTGCATCATGGGCTGATGGTATTACTCTTAAAGCTTCTATTGGAACTTCACCTTTCAATTTAGTTTATGGTAAAGAAGCTGTAATAACATCAAATATAGCTCTTCCATCATTAGTCCTGGTGCAATTCATTGAAGAAAATAATATGCTTTGACATTCTAACCCCAACGCTAACCTTTGAAAAGTTCAGGCGCGATAGATTTATAAACCTTTCTTTTCTATTTGCCAATGCGATTAATCACAACTCAATGCTTGTGATTGCCATTAATGCATTTGCCAATGTTCGGATGCGATGCCCTTCCTCCGATGCAACTGATGCATTCGCAAACCTTCCGATGTGATTAATGCCTTTTAAGCCGAAACTTCAAACACATATAAATTACAATTCATAAACAGATCAAATGTGCAATGGCCATCGTGAGTTTTATTAACATGTTCCACTGTTATGATTTCCTCCGATGCGATTTGTGAGGGTGCCACAAGGTTAATAAATTCCTCTGTCAATTTGATTTATTATATTATTTTATTTTTTACTATATCAATTAAAAAAATATAACTTTAATTTTATATTTAATTCTTTGTTTTTCAAATTTATTATTTTATTGTTAACTATGCAATCTCTTGTTCATAATTAATCTTTGTGCTCAGGCTATCTGCTTAGAATCTCTGTCCATATACGAACTGTATTCATTTTTATTTTTTAAATCTACGCACTCTAAGCCGGAACTTCAAATACATATAAATCACAGTTCATAAACACATCGGCTCTGTCATCGCCATCAAGACTTTTATTAACATGTTCTGCTGTTATGATTTTCTCCGATCGGGTCCGCTTTAAAACAATGCAGACTATGCATATAATATGCTCTCATATTCTAACCCCAATGCTAACCTTTGAAAATTTTGGGCGCGACAGCTTCATAAACATTTATTTTTTATTTCCTGATGCAATTAATCGCAACTAAATGCTTCCGATTGCGATTAATGCATTTGCCAATATTCCGATGCGATGCCCTTCCTCCGATGCGATTGATGCATTCGCAAATGTTTCGATGCGATTAATGTCTTTTAAACCGAAACTTCAAACACATATAAATCACAGTCCATAAACACATCGGCTCTGCAATCGCCATCGGTACTTTTATTAACATATTCTGTTGTTATGATTTTCTCCGATGCAATTCGTGACGGTCCCACAAGGTTAATAAATTCTTCTGTCTATTCGACTTATTATATTATTTTATTTTTTAATATATTAATTTTAAAAAATATAACTTTAATTTTATATTTAATACTTTGTTTTTCAAATTTATTATTTTATTTTTAACTATGCAATTTCTTGTTCATAATTGATCTTTGTGCTCAGCCTACTTGCTTACACTTTGTATCCATATAAAAACTATATTCATTTTTATTTTTTAAATCTACGCACTCTAAGCCCAAATTTCAAATACATATAAATCATACTTCATAAACACATCGGCTCCGTTATTGCCATCAACACTTTTATTAACATGTTCCGCTGTTATGATTTTCCCCGATGCGATTCGTGAGCGTACCACAAAGTTAATAAATTATTCTGTCCATTCGATTTATTATAATCTATGCATTTGCCAATGGTTTAAAAACCAACACCAAATCTACTTATCAAATCTGCTGAATAATATGAATAATATGCATCGGGTCTGCTTTAAAACAATACAGACTACACATATAATATGCTTTCATATTCTAACCCCAATGCTAACCTTTGATATTGCATAAGCCTATTCATTTCATTTTTTCAGACATAGCTGTTGCTTCCAGTCAATCACCAATTGTTGTATTATACAACAACCCTCCCCATTTTTAAATTTTTGGAATAAATCTCATTTAATAATAGGCCGGCTTTTTATATCTTTTCCATAAATTAAAAAATGCATATCACATTTTATTCACAAAGTTTACAAGTTTTAAAAACTTTCTGATCCGATTAGTTAAAAGATCTTTTAACATATTTCGAACATATTAGAAAAATTTTATACTTCGAAATACTTAATATTATTCCAATCGCATTTTGGAATAATATTAAGTATTGCACTTTTTCTATTTATAACAATGCGATGCGATTTATCGCAATGGCGTCTTAGGAAAGAGATTAAACATTGCATTCGTCTCATTGCAAAATTCCGATGCGATTGCACTCAATCGCAATTGCATTTTCGGAGATAGATTATAACAGTCGACTTCATTTTAAATCTCTGATGCAATCGGGATTTGGAAATAACGTTTTCACTCAAACAAATTGAGATGCGATCATTGTAATCAGAAAATCGGCATGAATCAATTCTATTTATCTTGTGCACCATTGAAGACTTGCGATGCAATTGTTATTTTGCCTTTATATTTATTCATCGCATCGCAAAAGATCAAAAATGAATTTTAAAATTGCCTCGATGTATTTATTTAAGATTTTGGTATAAATATTTGAGGTTCTATGATATAACATTACACAACAGCAGTGTATACAAGCAATAACAGAGAATGCAATTATAGAAATTTAAAATTTAAATTAAATTATGTTCTAAATAAACTTTATCATTTTTTTATTATTATTTATTTTAATTATGAAAACTTTAAAAAATTATTTAAAAAAAATAATTGTAAAAAAATATTAGGATTCAAATTTGTTCAAATGTTAAATAAATCTAATACAAATAATAATACTTAAAATTGTCATTTTTTAAAAATAATTTTAGTAATTGGGATTACATTAAATAGTTATAGCAAATAATTCTTATTTTTCTAATTTAGATTCAAATTTTCACCAATTACATGATAAACATTAATATGTTGATGATTATTACTTAAATTAGTTATATTTGAACTAAACTATATCACTTTTGTATATATGTAGATTAACTTCACAGTTTGACGGTTTTCAAACTCCACACCTCTGACATACTCCAGCGATGAGTATTAATTGTACTATGAGTAATTATATCAATTTAATCGTTCTGATATTTCTCGGGATCTTATCTCATTAAGTGCTCGGTACCAATTTTTATGGCTCTATTAATTCTGTTCAAGTTGCTATTTTAACTAATTTTCTTTCCGTTTCCTGTGTATAGAAATACATGCCAATCTGGGCAATTCACTCTATTAGTGTTGTACGGAAGCTTGTGCATTGAAGGTTATAAACCTTTTCAATTAATATGAGATTAACAATGTTCAAGTCTTACCACATTAACTTTACCCTTCAAATGTGATGTATTCTGAATCTAGTATAGTTGAAACCATAGGTAATAAAGATAAGGTTATAAGGCGATAGGTAATTATATAAAGACTTTTATCGTAAGAAATAAGGATCAGATCCCATACAACTTATTCATTAGCAATATATTTCTGCAGTTACGTTACTATATACATAGTTTTTACTTGCTGCTCGAAATTATTGAATTTTGGTATGTGAAGTTGTTTAGTTTTCATTAAATTATAAGTTAGTTATTAATATATTTTCTACTAGGTTGAAAATACTTTTAAGAGCCATTGCATTCACATCATTAAATAATTTATTAAAGAATACAAATTACAAATTTATCCTTTCTCGCTTCGAGGATTACATTAAACTAAATCCATGTGGAATCTACATTTATCATCGGTCATTTCTTGATTGTACAAATGCTCAGAGCTGTCCACCTATTCTGCTGCGAAAACCATCATGGAAAAAATAAAATTCAAATTTCAATGTTATCAATCATACATAGAATCATTATTAACAATAAGGTTTTCCGCATCAAATATGTAATTTATGACATTCATTATGAAAATGCAGATCTGAGTTGGAGGATCTAGTGATGTCACAGACATCTCATGTAGATCTTTTGATATCAACAACCATTAATTCAAAATTAAATAGCATAAAATTATAGCAGTTGTACCAGTTTCTACTTTGCAATTGTTCTTTTGCTTAAAGCTCTGTGAATTTTATTTCTGCTCTTTAGATTTTATGTTCTTGACCATCGAAATCTTTGTATTCTGCTCAAGACATCTGCAAGTAGATTTATCGTGTGACTCGACACTCTGCAAACAAGCTTTCGCAAGTCAGGCTGGAACTATGCCCGTCCAGTTGCAAGGTTTGCTAAGCATAATTTCTCTTACTCTTTCACGTAATTCCACACATTAAATTCGCTTTCTTGCTTTGATTTTGAGTGCAAAGTGGATGATATTCTACCTGCAATTTACATATTATGGACTGTGTTTTTAAATGATAGCCGATGGAACAGTGATGATTGCAATTCCTTTCAAATTTGATAAAGTTGGTGCATCCTACAATTCTCGTTTCCTTTTAACAATTTTACAAAGTTCTTAGAAGTACTTCTCAAGATTGTATCATACAGAGGAAACATAGAAAATAGAATTTTGTTAGGTCTCTAACATGAGAATACCATTTATATGAGCCTAGGAGGATTCAAAGTCATTTCCCTTGGAACGACTTTGTTTACTAAAGCCTCCGTCTATTAAAAAATGTAGATTATTATCATCATCATTTTCTGAATCAAATTCCACTTCATTTGTAGCTTCGGTATTATCAGATGAAAAACTATGTTCTTGTTCAGCTTAAATTTTTTTTGCGATAATTTTAATTCTCAAAGACATAAAATACTTTTCCTAATTTTAATTTATTTTAAATTATTATTTAATTAAAAATTACTTCGTTGTAATTTTAATTTTTCCTAAAACCTTCAAGATTACGTCATAATTTTACTTTTCAACAAAAATTACATCACACAGACTATATGTTTTGAAGTTTGTTTCTATTTTCAACGAAGATTACATCGTAATTTTACTTTTCAACAAAAAAATATATCTCAAAAAGTGTATGTTTTGAAGTTTGTTTCCATTGCATTATTTTATTATTTGATTGAAAATTAAAATATATATATATATATAATTTCATATAGAATAAATTTTTTCATCCTATAAATCCTTGCCTGACTGGATTCTATACAATTTATCTGGCTGCCAAAATGCATTCGCTCTACATTATTTGGCCTTTTTTTTTTTTGCAATTTTAACTAACCTAGACAGTACAGTACTGCTACGAAGACGACTTTGAATGACATTCTCTGACAAAATAGTCTTTTTTTCTCTTAAGCTCTCGATTTTGTCAGAAAATTTTTCATTGTGGTTCTCCAAATTCGATATATGATCATGCTCTTGAAGTAATTCTCGAGCGATCGCTAGAGTCCCGTTCTCTTAGGCTATCGATTTTGTCATAAAAGTTTTGATTGACGTTGTCCAAATTCGACGTATGATGATGCTCTTGAAGTAATTCCCGACTGATCGCTACAGTCCCGTTTCTTGCATCTAAAATCTGTGATAAGGTTCATAGTTTTCCAGTTCCCAATCTTTAGGTGTTTAGTCTGATTCTTGAAATATCGTCTGAATTTCGTGTTGATCTTCCTTCTCATAGAAGGTTTTACAAAATAGTGACTGCTGCAAGACAGAGTGCACAAAATTTGACTCTATGTCTTTTAGTTCAAGAAAAAATAATACTGCCATCTAAACCTATCCTATTTCGCACTCTGCTCTGCTTTTTAAAATAAAAACATATGACACTGTTACAAAGACTCTCGGGCCTTTTATATGTGGCAGCACATATTACACTAAAAATAATACTAAAGCAATACGCCCTTTCGGAGAGACCCAAAATGAAGGCTGATATTAAAAACATTGAAATGTTTTAACATTAGCTCTTATAACAAAGTACTTTATAAAAAATTTGCCGTGCATATAAAACATATTAAAACCTTTGCATTGTTCACCATTTTAGAAAGCAGTTCGAACACAAAAAACTGGAGATAAAAAATGGAACAGTGAAAACAAAAGTAGCTAATAGAACAGATGCAAAGCCAAGGGTATTTTATAGATTATGTAGTTATAGCTTATTGAGAATAGTACTTGTTACATTATAGTCTAGAGATTTATAGCAAATTAGAGTAGTTACCCAAATAGTCACATTAGTCTTATTGCTATGCACCTATGGTAGTGGTGGTCTTAGTCCTATGCCCTAAGTTATTATTATAGGATCTTAAAGATTTCATATAGTATAAATCAAAATTGTTCTATGTCATCTATTATTCACATCATCACGCACATCTTACTATGTCTCAACTTCTGGTATTGATCTTATTCTTGAGTCAGTTGATACCTTTGGATAGTTAATTTGTTGTTTTTTTCTTGATGTTTTAACAAAGTTAGGTGCCACTTGCTGCATTGAATCGAAAATATAAATTTGGAACGATGGAATGTAGTCACATACAACTTTCAAAGACACTACAACAACTACTAGAAGAAGAAGACACCGCTAATATCAAAATAGAATGTAGAAATAAAGCAATGGAGAAAACAAGTGTTGGATACTTTGCATGTAGACCTTGTGAGAAGTGGTTTAGCTGCAGTTTCAAATGGTGCAAATGTTGTTTTTGTATGCAGTACATTTGTTAATATGCAAAAAATAATAAGCAGTTGTCAAAGATCAATGCAAAGGAACGCAAAGAGAAAAAACAAATAGTCAATACTCTAAATCTAGATGTCGTACCAGGTCGTATAGATATGACTTCATATGATCCAAATGTTGTTGTTGTATACACCACCATTGTTAATGTCTATAGAACAATGGTTGGCTATTAGCAATCGTCATGGAATACATTTATTTGTCATTGAAATAAATATTTTGTCTTATGACAAAAAGTAGTGTAACCACCAAATTTTCAAAATATAGTGATAGAATTAGTCCATATTATGTTGACCCATCTTGACCAATGTTTGCTACATTGAATTGCAAGTACATGCTTTCGTGCAATAAAGTTGGGACTTGCATTAGGGATGAATGATTTGTAATAGATGAGACAATTCTCACGTTCAACTATTTGTATCAAGCCTATTATTGCCTTCAAGGTGCTACTATGCTATAGTGCATATCTAACTGTACATACATATTCGTAATTACAACTATGTTGTTTACAACTAGCAAGATTAGCTTTTCTAATCAAGACGCATTCAATCTATATTTCATGCTTTCTATTGTATACAAAACTGAATTATTTCTAGAATACATAGCTTATATGTGAGATTGATGTTTTTAGAGACAATAATCAATGTTGCATCTTCTTTGTTTTGCAGTGATACTTTTCAGATACAGAGAGGTGCAAAATAGGAACTAGTTAGTTGCACCTTTGCTTCTTTTATTTAATTGTTTTGAAACCAAAGATACAATATAATAGTAAAATTAGTATTTTGTGCTAGTAAACATTATCATAAAGATATATTCAATAAAGAAAAAAACATTATAGAAGCTCTTCGCATCTTTGAAAGAAAAAATCTAAGATACATAGTACTTAGTAAACAAATCACCATACAAATCTGAAGAATAAATACATAGAAAAAAATGGTTGAAATCATAGACATTGAAAACTACCATCCAACAAAAAAATATCGGATAGATACTAATATTGATGTCGTTTTAATGAACCATAGTCTCTTTAGACTACAACAATTTTCATATACTCCTGGAGATTGTTTGTTCAATGCATTTGAAGTGCTTCTGCACTTTCGTTACTCGTCTATTGAACTGCGCAATGGAATAATAGACCATTTTCTCAATTTTCTATAGCAAAATGACGCAGAGGAAAACGAATCATATCAATATGAACTAGATCCTGTCATGTTATATCAACTTCATGGAATTCACGATGTTGATACATACCTTTGTAGAATGCGTTTTTCTGCATCTAATAGCAATTTCCAATCTGAAAGAGGCTTATGGGGAGACACATTTTGCATACGATGGCTATCAAAGTGGTTGAACATACCAATTGGAGTTTGGTCACTAACAATGAAAACAAGGTATTTGTTCTTCAACCGCAATCTAGATACAATTCCACTAAACATTTTGTTTCATGATACGGATCCCACTAGTGGAAATTTTGAACCCCTCCTATACAAAAGATTATGTAGATGCAACTTTGTACCAAATTATTCATTGTCACCTCTTTTCAAATATCTTGAAAACCATTATGAATCCGTTGTCCATGAAATGCAAATTCATGGATTGCATATAGCAAAAAAAACTATGTCAAAATGTGCTAATAGCATGTTTAGTGCAATTTTTCATTTAATAGCTCCTGAATTTGATGAACAATCTTTCAGAATCTACATTGTCCAATCTTTTTGCAATGCACTAATGGCTAGGAGCAACGATGCATTAAATTGTATAGAAAAACACTTAACAAATGAAACTATACAAAGTCAAACAATGGTTGCAGGTTGGCAACAATACCTAATTAATATGGCAATGCCATATGAAAAAGGAAGAGTTGAAGGAACATCATTTTGCTTGCAATGGACATCGATCATATTCAATGTAAACATACAAATATGGTCATTTACCACCAAAACCATTGTGAATTACTACCAATCAAAAACAAATTCCAACCAAACGTACAACATATTATCATTTGAAACAAGCACATCACATATTCATTATGAACCATTACTATCAAATCAAAATACAAATCGGTGCAATTTGCAACGAAGAATAGTGCAAATGCATGAAAACACCAACAATAGAATAAACTTGCGCAAATTCAAACAAATGATACGTACAAATGACCCAAATAAAATTGGACAAAATAGAAATAAAATAGCAAATAAAAATTGTTCATTACGAAAAAGTACTCCCATAGAAATTTACAAACGACAAATTGAAGACACACCAAAAACCAAATGTCCAATATGTAAGACATTGCAATTTCAAAAGAACATCTCAAGCATTGGAATTGAATTATAAAAAATGTACATAGACATATCTGGAAAACAAAAGACATTTCATTTAAATATTATTTGCAGATGTTGCAAAACAGCACTTGCGAATGCAAAGTTGCCTCGCTTTGCAACACCTAAACAAATAAGACGTAATAAGCCATTGCAAACTGTAACAAGACTTTCAGAGCTTGAGGAAAGACTTGTTGCATTGATAATTCCCTTTGCACAAATAAGACAATGTGGGAAGAAGCGATCACAAATGGGCTTAACTGGTTCAATAATCAATGTACCTGTCCAGATGGACATTGTCCAAAAAGCATTGCCACAATCCATAAACAATACAATCACAATTGCTATTGCATTAAAATGGCGACTAGAATACAAGAATGCATATCAAACTGGAAAAGTGTGTGTGCATATTGTCATGAGAGCACTTAAAGAACTATGTTCTCGAAATTTGTATAAAACTAAAAACATTTCCATTAATAGCAATTGGAATCATATACTTGAATTGGACAATAAAGGTAATAAATCCGACAATGACAACATTGATAACGAAATTGAAACTGATAGCACTTCAGAAAGTCAAAGGCCAACTAAAACCTTGGTACATGGATTCATAGCTTCCCAAGGAATTCATGATTTACAAGACAAGATTATTGAAATAGCACCAGCTGAGGGACAACGACCACTTGGCATATTCAAAGACAAACATGGAGAAGAAATGATTTTCCCAACACTATTCTTTGGAAATCCACGTGACAATGATATAGTACAAAGATTTCGTTATCAATAAATAGTAAAATGGGAACTAATGCATTGCAGTGGTCACTTTTCCTATCACGTTACAAATTTGTTCTTCAAGACAATGCGAATACTCATTGAAAAGGTCATGTCATGCATCTCAGTATGAATAAGAAAAGGAAAATTACAAGGAAGAAAGTTGTTAGCAAAGGATGTTAAGTACAAGCCAAACTTAGAAAAGTTACTAAAAAGTCACATTGGATACATAGATTTCAAACACATAAGAATTTCTCCTGATTACCATCAAAAAATGCAGAAACATATATTTGCAATGATACGACAATTAGGTCCTCAAACCTTCTTTGTTACATTTGCAAGTGTAGAGCATCTTTGGATGCCACTAGTACAAACTCTTACTAAATTACATAGCAATAGAAATAAAGACAAACACATTGAAACAATTGAGGAATGCAACATTGATTATCTTGTCAGAAAGGACCCAGTAACATGTACACGTTACTATAGACATAAGACAAATGCATTGAAGCAATTGATCTGTCAAGATAGCACATTTTTTGGAAAAATATTAGATTACTACTTTGTAACTGAATTCCAAAATAGAGGTAGTGCACATGAACATGCTCTTATATGGATAGAAAATGCTCCAATATATGGACTTAATACTAACTTAGAAATTGAAAAATTCTTGGATAACTATATAACTTGTAGCACAAATCACCTTGATCTAGAACTCGCAAAGATACATAAAAATCATCATACCAAAAGCTGTAAGAAAAGAAAAGCATCACAGTGTAGATACAAATTTCCAATGCTACCAATGAAAAGAACAAGGATTCTTGAACCAATTACTTCGGTGCATGGCTCAGCAAATGAAAAAGTTTTGTCCTTGCAAAGCATCTTAGAACACAAACACTATGCCAAATCAACTAGTCATGAAGATTTTTTAGATGAACTCCAGTTAAGAGAAACTGCATACATCTAATTAATACAAAGTACATTAACACAACCAACAGTATTCTTGCAACGAAAACCATTAGAAATATGGAATAATAGCTTTGCATACAATATGCCACACCTATGGAATGCAAATACAGATGCTCAATATGTTATAAATGCATATGCTGCAGCTTCATATTCCAGTTCATATATGACCAAAGTTGATAGATCTATGACAAATGCATTCAAAAGGATACGAAAAGAGCATGAAAAGAGCAAAATTGATGCTATTCAAATGATACGGTCTCTAGGCAATGCTTTGCTTAACCTTCAACAAATTTCAGCTCAACAAGCAGTTCACATAGCTCTATCATTACCATTGAATCATAGTTCAAGAGCATGCAACTTTATAAACACAGCACCAATAGACGAACACACATTTATACTTAAACCAACTACTCTTTTGAAATAAATTCCTGATAACTCTGAAGATGTTATGTGCAGTTCTATAATTGATTACTATATCAATAGACCTAATTCTATTAAGCATATATGTTTAGCTGAATTTGTATCAAAGTATAGGAAAGATGGCAAACCAATATCAAAAAGAAAAAAAAGAAAAAGTAATTCGATTGATTAAATACAAAAAACACATTGACTATGAAAACTATTATAGAGAAAAAATTTTGCTATATGTTCCATTCGAAAACAATGAAAATGCACTAAAGCAAGACTCCTCTACATGGAAGAGTGCATACATGTTGCATAAGAACACAATAAAGAACAATGAAACTAAGTTCGCATATAACATGAACAAGAAATGGGGTGATTTGGAAGAAGCAATTCAAAAAATTGATAGCAGCATTGCAACTTCTAATCATACAATAAAAAAACCTGAAATATCTAATGATGTTACTGAGAAGTATGACTTGGCTAAAGATTTGCAATTTTCCCAATGCAATGAGAAAAAAGACATCTTAACATTGGTTTTCAATTTACAAAACATCCATTTATGCTTAGCAATGAAGAATACTACAAGATTAGGAGGATGCTTAATACAAAACAATAAGCAATACTGAAAGACATTGCAATGTAAAAACGAAAGAACATAGACAAACCATTCTACTTATTTTTGACTGGAGGAGCTGGTACTAGAAAAAAATTTACAGCAAAAGCAATATTCCAAATGCTCATGCGCATCTACGATGAACATTACAATACAGATCCTTTGAAACCAAAAGGTTTGATATTAGCATATATAGGTAAAGCTGCGTATAATGCAAGTGGAGTTACAATTCATTCTGCATTGCTAATGCCTTTCAACAAATCTAGTTTTATTCCACTTAGCAACGATGTATTAGACAACTTAACACAGCTATACGAAGAATTAAGATGAAGTATCTCTAATTGGAAGTTGTTTTCTATATCAAATTGATGATCGACTAAGAAACATTAAGCACAATCAAACAAAATACTTTGGAAACATTGATATCATATTTTGTGGCGACTTGTACCAAGCACAACCTATACAAGATTCACTAATATTTGAACTACCTACAATAAGAAGGCAACAACATATGACTTTTGGAAAGAACATGTAAAGTACTATGAATTGCACATTGCAATGCGTCAAACAAATGAAAAATTTGTTAGCATTTTGAATAGGATGCGTTTAAATAATCAAACAAAAGATGATTTGAATTACCTAAATAGCCATTGTGTTCGAAATGCTCCTAATGATCCTACTTTCCCCTATCTATTTTTTAGGAATAAAGATGTAGCATTACATAACAAGAAAATGTTGTCTATTGTTCCTGGTGATGAAATTGTAATTAATGCAATTGATTACGAAGAAGAAAACAATGGATACATACCATCTCATGCACAAATGGCAACATTTCTTTCACAAATTGTCCTAAAACTTAACATGCTAGTTGAAATATATGCAGGAAAATATGACTTACAAGACGGTCTAGTAAATGGTGCAGATGGTATCATTAAAGCATATGTAAAGTTAGACAACTTTGATGTAATATGGATCAAATTCTATGATGAACATGTTGGCCGTCAACAAGCACATAAATTTTCTTTTCTATATAGCAAAGAAATTTCTAGTGATTGGACTCCCATACTACGCACAACAAAGCCAATTTCTGTATTAGCAAAAACAGGCAACTTGAAAATCAGAAATCAATTTCCAATCCAACTAGCATGTGCACGTACAATACACAGATCACAAGGCTTGACACTAGACAATCTTGCATTTGATCCTCTAGGAATACGACGCCATGGATTAGTATATACAACTCTTTCTCGTGTGAGAAACATAGAATCATTGTATTTTCTTAGTCCACTTAAGAAACAAAACTTTCGAATTCAACACAAAATTTCTGTTGAAATGGAACATTTACACAAAAACGCAAAGTGGCAACTAGACTACAACTATTCGTTATTAGAAACAAAAGCATACATTTCAATTCTTTCTCTAAACACTCGCAGTTTACAAATACATATTGATGATTTGTTAAATGACTATGATCTAATGCAATCTGACATCCTATGTTTACAAGAAACACATTTGAATAATTCAATGCTTCCAAAAAGACTTGAAACATTCAATTGCATATCAAATCATAGTAAACATGGTTTGCTAATTTGTATTAAAAAGCATATAAAGATCTTGAACCATATTCATTTTGAAGAAAATAACATTGAAGCTACATTAGCAAATGTGCTTCTTCATGACATGGATATTATAGTCATGAATGTCTATGTTGCGCCATATGCAACATTGAACAATACATTGGATCTCCTTTCAAAAGCATTATGCAAAATACATTCAAATCAAACAATAGCAATTGTTGGCAATTTCAACATCAATATGCTTGAAAGCAACAAGAAAACAAACAAACTAAGATCGTATATGCGCAATTACAACCTTCATTTTCTTTTAGAGACAAACAACAATCAACAATTATCAATCATTGATCACATATGGTCAAACATAACTTCTAGCTATAAGACTTCCAGGTTAGATACATATTGGAGCGACCATGATACTATTTGTCTCATCATTGAACACAAAAATGCAGCACAAACATAGTACAAATGAAAGTATTCTAATGGTTTTCTCTAGTCAATAGTATCAAACTTGCATATTCATGTCCTTATTATAGAAATGAAATCAATAGTGAGCATTGTTACCAAATATACTTTTAATTTGTTACTAAAAAAAGTCTTTCTAGTCTAATGCTTTTTTCTAGTCAATAGTATCATAGCCTCTTAACTACTATGACTTTGACTTCTAATTGTATGTCTTGTAGATTACTATAGCTTTCTACAATGAGTCAAATAGACAAAGACAAGTCACAAAAAGAAATAAACACATCCAAGTTTTCTTACTACACTAAACTTACTTACCCTTTAATGCATATGTATAGATATATCTCTATGTTTAACTTTTTATTTCTTTCTACAAAACTATTCCAAGACCTATTCTTATATTACTAGTGCTGACTTCTTTAGCATTGTTCTTCATATAGACTTATACTATGCATCAATAATTTATTTCTCAAGCATCACAGAATTCATTTTAATTCTTGAATTTGTCTTCCAACACATTGTAATATTTTCATGTACAAGTGAGACACGCCCCATTGCAAATTGCAAACTATATATAGCCACTTTGGAGTTATTTAACAATAAACCCCACAGAATACTGAATCTTATTCTCTACAGTATTTTAGCATCACAACACAATTTGTTTCCCTTTTAATCATCTCAATAATGTTCCATGCTTAAACTTGGCAATCATCGCCAATTGCTTATTTACATCAGAACTATTACATGCATAATTCTATGAATCCCAGTCTTCCTGTTCTTTTTTTCTTGTCAACCTTTAATTCCTTTTCCTCACCCTTCTGTAGAAACTTGTCAAACTTCCTGTTCACTTTACATTTGAACCCTTTTTAAATAAGATCTTCTCCAATTTCCCATGTTGCTTCTTGTCAACTTCTAAATTGCAATAAAGTTAATATCAAATACAAATTAAATTGCTTCCAAAATTATAACCCCATTTCAGTTACATCAAACTAAATTATTTCATAATCCATATGCATATTAATCCACATTGTGCAATTTGAACAAAATGTGTCCAATTTCATCATTATTTCTATTAATATCCCTATTATCTTTGAAATTTTATCTATACATTTTTTTCTTTGGTTTCTTTTGTCCTATGGTGTTTCTATGTTATTTTTCGTTGAGTAGTAGAACAAACTCAAATGACATATATCTTGATCAACACGTCTATTCTGTAAATTGACAAGTACCCATAATGAGTAACAACATTGGAAAGTGAGCTTAATCAAGAAACACATCCAGACTTGCTTATTACCCCCAGCTTACTTAGTCTTTGATGCATATGTAAATGTTTTCATGCCAATCAGCAGTACCTGAACTTTCATACATCTGTACTAGATGCGTTTACACGTTTCTATAGTACTAGAATTGACTCTTTTTTTCTATCAGCCAAAAAAACTTTTAATATTTGCAACTCAGATCAGTATATATCTCTATTGCACCAATAGAATTTTCTGAATTTAATATTGTATAGTTTATAAGTATTCCATTATCCAGGTTTTAAAATGCAATTAATATTTCTGTCAATAACTAATATTCAGTTTCCAGTACAATATACAATAACCTTATGCTTTTATTTTTATTCTTAGTTATTAAAATTTACCAAACACTTCGTGCTTGCATTCAAGCGCACCATTCAGTGACATTGCATCTTTTTCATCTTGCAGTTCTGGACAACAAGCTAGAATAGACAAACAAGAACAAATATCAAGTGCAACTGAATTAGACAAGTAAGTAAACTTGAAACAAATTCCTATACGTACCATTCACATAGCATTCATATTTATCACTAATATATTTTACTTCTAATTGTTTGTTTTCCCACATCAACATCATCAATACACAGATTAAATGCAACATATTTAGCTCCAGTTACCATTGAAGAACTAAACATTCGCAAAACTGGAAGAACGTTCAATGGAGATGTTATGGTTATCTATAGTACATATCTTGATAAAGTCCACAAAGCACGAAAAATACTACGTGAAGATTTGACAGATGCCGAAGGAATAATGACAATCACATTTTCCATACCAACTGACCTTATTGAACAACATAGCCAAAAAATATCACCAGGAAAAGCAATATCTATTACAAATTTTAAAGTTCTTCCCAAAACAAATTATGACCGCGGTGACTGTGATTGGATTCTGCTGCTAACTGAACTAAGCACCGTACAGAACATACCAACAATTTGTAAAGAATACAAATTCATTCCAGATACTACAATAAAACAACTTACAACAATTACAGAAACATATCCAATTGGAACGATTGCAGCAGTTGTGACAGTTGCATGGAAAGTTGGTTTCCAATATACATTGCAAATTAAAGATGGAAATTTCGATGACAACAGAGCAACGGTAACATAAATTACTTTGCAATGCTTTTATATTGCTAGTTGCATCCTACATTTCAATTCAGTTTCAAAAAAAAAAAAAAAAACTTTCTGTGTTCTTTTACAGTTGCAATTATTTGAAACATTTGCACTGCTCTATGATGAAATTGAGCAAGAATTGAAAAAAATCCATCTACCAATTATGTTATTCAAAAAAATAACAAACAGGAAAGAACTGAAGGACAGAACACTTCAAACAACGCAAGCTACATTCATCACAAAATTGAATGCAGAAGCAGCAGAAGAACTCAGAAAATTGAACCCTCCAACATTCTCTGTAAGTACAAATGAAACAGTACCTCTACTATTCAATATGCAATTGTTTCTCCATCTGTTTCTAGTTTGACATATACTACTTGTGCTCGTCTATGAACAGATAAAAGGAACATTGACAATTGCAAGCATTTACTCTACGCCATTTGAACCAGTTTGTGTTGAATGTAATTCACCAATACCAGCCTCTACAATGATAGAGGAGAATACAGTTGATTGCCTAAAGTGCAATAAAAATTCGTCCCTTTCCTATTCATAGTGTCTTAATTGCATAATCAAGTCCAACAACACCAATTTGCAATGTTGCATCCGAAGAAAATTCTTGTTGAAACAGTTACTTCCCAACCTAGCAGATATGTCTTTTCAAGACTATGTTAAAAGGAAACAAGCAACAATGTATATGCTATGCGATTTCAAAATCAATGATACATTTAAAATAAACAAAGACAACGAGATCCAATCTGTTGACAGCCACGGAAGCCCTACCAAGGCTAGGTATACTTATAATTACTCTTCATCTTTCAACAAAAAATCAGATATATGCAATTTAACTTATGCTATCCAAAATAGCAAGATTTGTACTAATTTTTCCCTTTTCTTTGCAGCACCAGCACTTCTTCAAACATTGGCTACAACAGAATCACATAGTAATCCAGAAATCAGTGCAAAGTTGACTCGGCCAATAGAAGTCCAAGATATGCTCAATGTCTGCCACCTTCGTTCATCCACCTCAATCGATGATTAATGAGCTAGTCTACTACAAGTTTGCATTTTAGTTTAAGATATTTTATTTTAGATAAATTGTAGGAATAGTTTTAGTTATTTTGTTTTATTGGGTACCTATTTAAACCCCTTTCATGCATTTAGAAAGGGGCCCTGGATTTGTAATATTTTTTGACTTGGAGATTACATTTTTGTACTACATTTACTTCTATATTCTTCTATAAAGGGTCACATTTGGTGATTCTGTGCGGAATTAATTTTTAAGAGTTGCATTTCTGTACCTAGGAGTTGATTTTGCATTGTAATTGCTGCATTCTATCTATTCACTGTTAATTTCTTTTGTCATATGATATTCTCTTTTAAATTTGCTAATTTTCGAGGCTTCAACATTTTTGGGACTAGAAGGAGGGGCAAAGCTATCAATGGCAGATAAATCTAAATCTGAAAGCCATTCTAAGAGAAGATCAATTATAGAACTGCACATAACATCTTCAGAGTTGTTTCTAAGTTTATGCTTCCTTAGCTTATAAGTTCATATTTTTTTCTTTGCAGATTCTTATATTCAGTATTAGTAGTAATGCACCAAATTCTATGTCTAAACACTGTACTAAGCCTAAAATTAGTTTTATGTTCCCTGCTCTTCGCCTTTTTTATTTCACCATGCTTCATCATGATCGTATTTTTCCGTCATGCTCACTACAAAATAATGAAAAAAACAATACACACTCTGTGTTTTTTTTTGTTTTAAAAAAAATAAAGAGTAAAAAAAAATTACATACTGTCTTTCGCACTCTGATATGCTTTCAAAATAAAAACATTGCAGTCTGTTACAATAGCCTCTCCGGCTTCTTACTTTATATATGCCACGCATATTAAAACATAAAACAAAAACTATATAAAATGAAACTAAACTAAAATTTGTAGGGCCTATTACAAATGCGCTTTGTATATATTTAAAACAATACAACAAACAAAATGTTGCAAAACCTTTTGTCGCGCCATAAAAACATTAAAACATTTCATTTGTGCATATACCAACGGACCTGAAAAGAGATTAAATCCGCTTCATAGACTGCATCGGGTCCGAAACATAATATTACAAAGCAGCCAATACAAAAAGTTCCGATGCCGATTGAAACGCGAACCTACGATCAACTATTAACTGCACCATATAACATAGATCGGGTCCGGACTTATAGCATAACAAATGTTTCAAATAAAAAACTCCGATGCCAATTGTTAATCGGACTCGAGTTCAACTATTAGCTGCTGCCTATAATATGCATCAACTCCGGTTCCTTTCACTGTTCAATTGGGCCACAAAGAAAACACTCTCGATACGTTTCAACTTGCTATACAATATGATAATGCCATGTAGTCTTGTGAACCCGCGGACCCTGGCTTACGTAGAGGCCCATTCTTATATGAAATAGCATGTGATGAACTCATCGCATCGGGCCATTACAAAAGGCTGTCGATTATATGACTTACTTCCGATTGCGATGAAGGCATTGGAGCCTCCATCATCGACAAGACACTGTACTTGTACACACAATACAACACAATATTTTTTAAATTAAATTGAAAATTAAAAAAATTATAAATATTTTGTTTGCCCCCTATGAATTTTTTGACAGTTGGTTTGTTTTATTGTCCAGGGTACACAGAGTGATGAATTCAGTCTATTTTCCATAATCGCAGTCACTGCTATTCCAAACACAGTGAAGGCCATTACAGCAGTAGCTCAGTGAAACAGTAGAGACAGATTAAGAAGATTAAGCCCTGTTAATTCAATATTTGAAACCTAATTCCGTGATCAAAGGAAAAGACACAGTTTGAACATAAAGAGCAAATCAATCAAGCCATATATGCTCTCAGCATCAGCAGTACATTTTCTCAGAACAGTACGCCCTAATGGAGGTATGGAAACCCAGAAGACCTTCAGTCACCTTACTTGCTTCAAAAGACAAAACAGAGTGCCTTACAGTCAGAAAGGACTCCACAGAAACATCTTAGGTCGCTATCGACCTTACAGATACCTCGAACCAGACCACCAAGTACAACGCATTGCTATTAAGCAGAGTGGGCATAAGCACCATCCCCCACTCTATCTTAATGAATCGATTTAATGTCTATCACCTACTCCTGCTATCCATTTTTCCTATAAAGAACCCCAGTGAACATTTTGTAAATGGTTGAATTGTGTTATTGCGGTTGTAGTTGTAGGCATTCATCTTTGACTGTTAGAAACAGTTTTGGCAGAGGGTAGAAACGTAGTTTGTAAAGTAGTACGTTGGGAGGAGAAAGTTGAGACTGTAATCAGCTATTTGAGCTTAGTGTATGTGACTGGTTTTGCATCAATTAATCAAGCAATTTCATAGATTCCTGGTCTATTACTACGAGTGATGTTATTCTTATCCCATTGTTATTTACATTTTCCATGTTGTTCATTGGTCTTCTGGTACGCATCAGAAATATAGCATAGGTAAACTCATGTGGTTTAACCACCGTAGCAGATGTTATTTCATGCTAGCTGATCTTTGAACTCTGAGCTTGCTACTTGGATGTTTCTTGCTGGTGTTAAAGCACGGAAGGTTAAAGCTCCTTCTCCGATCTATAGATCCTAGTTTTGTGTCAAATCTTGCCTCTGTTTTTCTCTTGAAGCATGCTAAAGCAGACCTCGAGTTAAATGACCTCTGGTCCGATCTATAAGCTGCCCCCTAGTAACTTCATTGAAAGCTACCTTTGAGTATGTCTAAGTAGGTATCTGAACTGTTTCAGAAGACGCAGTGAGCTTCTTTGCAAAAACATGGATCCAGACATTGATAGAGATACAAATCTAGATACTTTGTGTGATCAATTAAATGGAATAGCACACATGTTTGGTAAAGTGCTGGAGATGTATATGGCTAATCTGAATGCAAATGATCATTACTTAGAACAGCCCATGCATTTTCCAGAGCAAGAGAAAACTCCAGACACAGATAATGAGCAGCACATGTATGATGCTCAAGAATCTATGGAAGATGAGGAGGAAGGTAATCGGGAGGTGCCTGATGGCTCACCCTTGTCTTACACCATGCTGACTAAAAAAGATCACAACCTGATAGCGAAAGCTAACAGGGAGTGTTGTATTGAGGGAACAAGTGACCACATAGAAGATGCAGAGTCTGACGCAGAACAAGAACCAGCATGCATGGAGGCTACTCCTCTAGCTGATAATTCTTCTCAAATTCCACTAGAAGAGTGGCACCCTGATCATGCAGTCCACCTTTGAAATCTTCCACAGATCAGACACCCTCGCTCATTCATCTGTGGAATTTGATGAAAGCCAACCTATCTATGATACTGATGAAGAAAGTTATCAAAGCCTGGTGATAGATGAAGATTCACTGAGTCTTCACTCTGTAAGAAGGCGAAATCCTGATTGAAGCCTGCCTGTCAAATATTCATAACCAACTATCTTATCATGATCCTTATGTTCATTTCCTGCAAACATTTGAAGAGGGATCAAAGGTCTTGTTGAGCAGCATGTTGCAAAGAGAAAGAAGACTTTTTGAAGCTGCTGTTGAAGAACAGAAAGAGTGGGAGCAGCCCTGCCTAACCAGCCTGCTCAGGGAATTGAGCAAGAAAGACCAGTCATGGGATCACTTGATGGAATGGTTGCATTGGAACACAATGTTTGTAAGCTAGACTTATTAACATTCCAATTAGCGTAGGGCAGGTAAGGAAATATCAATAAAGCTCAGTCTGTGAGCATTTATTCATGTGTTTTAAATTTCTACAAAGTTTTCATTCCGTGAGCAGTTTTGTCTTTATGCCACGGTCCGCACCAAGCCAGACAGTCTAATGCTGGCTTGACTGTTTTTCAATTTCTGTCTAAGAATATAGAAAAGAAATCTGTTAGAGAAACACAGAGAAGCCCATTACAGTAGTAGCTTAGTGAAGACGCAATTTGAAAATAAAGAGCAAATGAATCAAGCCATATCTGCTCTCAGCATCAGCAATACATTTTCTCAGAACAGTACGCCCTCAGCAGAAGTTTCTATGCCTTCCCCAGTCCCCAAAGGCCATTACATCGACAGAAAGCTTTCAAAAGACAAAACAGAGTCCCTCACAGTCAGAAAGGACTCCAAAGAAACATCTTAGGTCGTTATCGACCTGACAAACACCTCGAACCAGATCACCAAGTACAACGCATTGCTACCAAGCAGAGTAGGCATAAGCACCATCCCCCACTCTGTCTTAATGAATCGATTTAATGAGTATCACCTACCCCTGCTATCCATTTTTCCTATAAAGAACCCTAGAGAACATTTTCTAAAGGGTTGGATTGTGTTATTGCAGTTGTAATTGTAGGGATTCATTTTTTACTGTTAGAAACAGTCAAAGTGCAGTATGTCTGCAAAAGACTTAATATATGTGTATTTAAGAAATATAGCTTTTTCATTTGACGTTTACAAATGTTGACGTTTACAAATGTTTTCAGATTTCATACATATATGTTCAATGAATAGAGCCTGAGTTTACAATCTGACATTATATATATAAATGTTATAAATCTAAATGACCTCTGGTCCGATCTATAAGCTGCCCTCTAGTGACTTCATTGAAAGCTGCCTTTGACTATGTCCAAGCTTCCACCTTTTATTTTAGTACTAAAAATATTATTAGTACTAAGTTAGAAATAAAAATATTATTAGTACTAATTTATAAAAAGCAATCATTGATAGGCAATAGGCACTAGTTACTCTGTCATGCTCATATTGATGCCAAAAATAAGCTAGGCATATGTAACAAATCTAATCTACACAACAAATGCATATACTCATGGGTTGTCCTAGTAATTATCAATTGGTTACCATCATCAACACAAAAGTTGTTTTATTATAATTTAGATATATTTAAACTACTACTATATAGCACATAAATTTCTAATTTTTACTTTGATTTAATTATATTTTAACCAAATTAAGCAATTTTCTAGATAATTTACACATTATAAACTTCTTTGACAATGTTCCTAGCACATTGTTCAACTGTGTCAACCAGCTTTTCCAGATAATTGCTACATTAGGCACTTGTTTCCAATTCCTCAATTGTACCTAAGTATATATCTGATTACCTAGACTCACAAGCAAAATACCTTAATTTACCATTTACTAAAAAACCTAAATTGATTAGATTGTAAACCTTGACACTTTAAACTAAACTAAGCAACAACTTTATTAGAAAGCAAATGTTGAAATTCAAATTGCAACGTTTCTATATTTGCATTAAGCAACAGGTAGTAGCTACTCTGTCATACTTATATTGATGCCAAAAACAAGCGAAGCATATGTAGTAGATCCAATTGGTTACCATCATCAACACAAAAGTTGTTTCACTATAATTTAGATAGATTTAAACTACTATTGTTTTTTACTTTAATTTAGCTATATTTAAACTAAACTAAGCGAAAACTTTATTACAAAGACAATCCTCATAGACATCTTTTAATTCAAATGGCAACATTTAGCAAATCCTCATAGACATGCTCAAACACAAATTGCAACAATTATTTCTAATTTAATTTAACTATACTTTATTACAAAACAAATCTGCATAAACATCCTCAAACTCAAATTGTAACATCTCTACTATTACATTACGCAACATGTAATAGCCATAATAGCTATCCATAGACATTGCCCAACATCACATTGCAACATTGCTATATGTAAATTAAGTGGCAGGTAGTCGCTACTTGTAACCTTGTTGAAAAATTGAATGGTTGAATTTTTCTATGTAACTAGTTGATTAAAGTATAAAGCATGAAACTTATTGCACCAATACAAATAATTATCAATTGTCAAAAAAAATTGTACTTTGTACTGAACTACTTCCTCAACAATTCCTGAATTGTAACTGTACTTTG
This sequence comes from Pinus albicaulis, assembly GCA_034641835.2. Classification (NCBI taxonomy): domain Eukaryota; kingdom Viridiplantae; phylum Streptophyta; class Pinopsida; order Pinales; family Pinaceae; genus Pinus; species Pinus albicaulis. The sequence goes on from CM076572.1 coordinate 979,229,775, forward strand.
TACGCAGCTAAAATTTACTGAACTTGTTGTACTGTGCCTCTGTTTTTTTTCTTCTTGTTGTACTTTACTGAACAGGTTTTTGATGAAGCTTGCATACGGGATAGTCATGAGATCTTTTAATTAAATTTTGAGCGTAATAAATCGTAGATATGGGATTCACATGGAGGTGTCGTGGTGATAAATGAATGCCATCACCAGAATTGGTGGGGTGGGTAGTTGTATCAATGAATGAGTGATGGGATGTTTTCACCGACTGTGGACCCACTATTCTGCGGTGTTTAAGATATACAGTCGCCTTACACATTCCACTCTGTACCTTTAATGGTGAATTTCCCAGATACGCGTATAGTGGAGTAATAAGAGTGAAAGGAGTTTTGAATTTTCCAAATATGCTTATAGTGGAGTTCTAGTTTAACTTTAAAGAAATTAGTAGAAATTTATTGAAAACAAAAGAAGTTTGAAGGATAATCTATTTTAAATAATAGAAATTAAGATTTTATCTCAATTTTTTCACCAAAATCTAACACCAAAAACTCCAAAAATTCTAACTAAAAACAACTACTACAACTCAGTTTTAAATGTGCTGAGTGTACAATTGAATGCTAAGAATACAAAAAGTCAATGCCAGTGAAGAAGTGACCCTACGTTCTGAACCTCATTAACACACTCCTGCCGCTTGCATGTGAAATCCCTGCAACAATCGTTTTCTTACCCAATTATTTCCTCCTTAAATATCGGATCTTCTCCTTCCCATTCTCAATGATCAGTGGCACAAGCGGCGTCGGCTCATCCACTGACACAAGCATCAGCTCAGCTCACTCAGTGAGTCATGCGGTCTCCTTTAAGGGGTGTGATTGTGGCCATAACCACATTTGTAGTTCTGAACCAGGTGCTGCTGCTGGCCCTGGTTGTGGATGGATATGGATCCGCTTCAACAAAAGCAGGATATGCGTATGTGGTAGGAACTGTAACATGCGACGAATGCACCCAGGAGAATATAGGAACCACTGCCGCCCTATCAGGTCAGACACCCATGTTTCCATAATTTTAATTTTGTATTTCAAACTAGATACTGGTCAAGATTTTGATATTGTAAATAATTATAATGCCAAATTAAGATCGCACTTTAAATATGTTGTGAACGCATTTAGATCTGTTTCCCATGCATTATTATCTTGGCATTTGCGTTATTATATATTTGAGTTCTTCAGGTCGGTTGATTATAAATATTTCAGTGTCAGCATGGAAATTGAAAATGAAGATGTTTTTGTTTTGTGTGATGTAGATGTAGTGTTTGTGCAAGTGAAGTGCAAAAGAAAGGAGGAAGATAGTAATTTTAACTACCAGTCAAATATTGATTCTCGAAGTCTCGATGAGAATGGAGTATTTAAAGTGGAGATTTCTCGTCATCTTCTTAATGACAAAGGGAAATTGACACATAATTGTTATGCAAAGCTCTTGGTAAAAGATAAAGGTAGTCATCAATATCACTTATGTTCCACATCAACATCGAGCAATTTGATTTTCAAGTCGAAGGAAGGTGATAAGCACATTTTTACGATCGATGGAAATTTAAACTTGTCCTCCTCCTCGTGCCCTAAAGCATTTTTGTGGACACTCTTCCACTTCCCAAAATCCCATCCCAATCCCAAAACTTATCCACTTCCTAAGTTCCCACTTCCAAAATTCCCACCAAAGACATTCCCTCCTCTTCCAAAACTCCCACCAAAAACATTCCCTCCTCTTCCAAAATTCCCTCCAAAAATATTACCTCCGCCTCTTGTGAAGTCTCCTCCCAAGCCATCCTTCCCTCCTACACCCTCGATAAAACCAATCCCTCCCCCTTTTCCAAAGTCCCCTCCGAAGCCATCCTTCCCTCCTACACCCTTGATAAAACCAATCCCTCCCACTTTTCCGAAGTCCTCTCCCAAGCCATCCTCCCCTCCTACACCCTTGATAAAACCAATCCCACCCACTTTTCCGAAGTCCCCTCCCAAGCCATCCTTCCCTCCTACACCCTTGACAAAACCAATCCCTCCCACTTTTCCAGAGTCCCCTCCAAAGCCTAAAACAAAGCCTATCCCAACCCCTTATCCCAAATTCTCTCCAAAGCCCTGGTTTCCTCCTACGCCCTGGTTTCCTCCTAAGCCTAAAACAGAGCCATTTTTTCCACCTATTCCCAAATTCCCCCCTCAACATTCATTTCCTCCTAAGCCTAAAACAAAACCATTCTCACCACCTTTTCCCAAATTCCCTCCTAAATCCTCATTCCCTCCCAAAACCTAAAACAAAACCAATCCCACTACCTCTTCATAAATTCCCTCCTAGACCTTCTCTTCCTCCAGAACATAAAACAAAGCCCATCCCCCACCTCTACCTAAATTTCCTCCCAAACCATTTTTTCATCCAAAATATAAAAAAAAACCTATCTTCCCACCTTTTCCAAAATTTCCTCCATAGTCAAACCTTAACTTACCTCCCCATCCAATTCTCTCACGTCCTACTCATCTTTAATATTATTAGAGTAGCCCTACCTTTTTCCATTATAAACACAGCTAGAATTCCATAATCAACCTAGTATTACGGATTTGATTTATTGGTTATATGGATATTTAACTTTGGACTTTGTTTCGAGACCATAAATAAAACTTATGGCAGACTGTATTATTAAAATGTGATATGTTTACATTTTTAAACCATAAATAAAGTTTATGGAAGACTGTATTATTAAAATGTGATATGTTTACATTTTTAAACCATAAATAAAGCTTATGGAAGACTGTATTATTAAAATGTGATATGTTTACATTTTTAAATATGGATATTTAAGTATATGCTTACATTTTTAAATATGGGTATTTAAGTTTGGACTTTGCCTGAAGACTATAAATTATAAATTTATGGGAGAGTGTATTCTCAAAATGTGATATGTTTAGATTTATTTATTAAAAAATGAATTATTTCATAATTGTTTTGTAATAAAATTGTGTCATTCATTTTTTTTTTTAATTATATATTTAATTAATTAAGTTGATTATTTAATTAAAAAATTTAATATTTTTTATCATCATATCATTTACGAGGAATTAATTTAACTGGGAAAGATAATAACCATTTTACCCAACCACCTAAGATAACCCTAATTGACATATTTAATATGAATACATTTTTAAAATATCAAATATATTCATTTTCCATTTTATATTTCTAGCAAATAAATAACTACGGAAAAATATATTAAGATTAAATATCTAATAGATTTACCAAAGGAATTTTGACCAGCTAAGTTCCATTTTTAATGTTTTAAAGTAATATTTTATTATTAGGCAATAAACATCGAAATAGATATTAAATAGAAAAATAAGAAGATTATGTGCCTTGAGAAATATATATAAGAATGAAAGGTAAGCCTTTTTGCAGGGGCAACCTTCTTTTACAATAAAACAAATGTACAAGAATGAGATGAGATGCTCTAAAATAACGTCTCCTTAGGATATATAGGATACAAATTGTACAATTACAATTAAAAGGTCTAGCCAATGACACTAATATTACAATAGAAATATAATTCGCTATCTAAGAATTTACATGGGATTTATGAATAACATGGCTGGGCATAACATGCCCCTCTCCTTCAAATAAATGATGTCCTCAACACTTGAATATTATAGTTTTTTTGGCATGAATACCTCATCTTCTCACGTCACCTCTTCCGTTAGTAGGTTCTTCCATTCGATGAGATACTAAGTAATTGCTCATTTTTAAACCTACTGAAACATTGTTTCAAGGATTGTTTATGGTAATATTATTTCTCCTTTTTCATTATTCTCTCGTAAAATAGTTTAAAGTGGGATTTTATCACCAATTACATTTTTTAACCAAGAAATATGGAGGATTGGTTATACATGTAAATGGAGGAAACTAAAATTCCTAAGCCATACTTCCAATCCTTTGCAACACCTTATAAGGCCTATAATACTTGGGTGCTAATTTATTGTCCTTTTGTTGCTTAAGGGATATTGTTTTCATGGTTGTAGCCTCAAAAATATGAAATCCCACACTTCATATTCCCTATCACTACAATGTTTATATGTTTTTTGTTTCATCTTATTTTATGCCATAATCAACTTGTCCTTCAATAGTTTGAGAACCTTTTGTTGGTGCCTTACGTGGTTCTTGTTTATATATTATTTATCCTATGACTAGGGGCAAAATCATAATTGAACATAAACTCAGTCCCAAAGTAGTAAGAGCATACATTCAAGTAAAATGGTTATGGAGTGCATACTCAAAAGATCAAAGTCTGAAGTATATCTTGATTGGAAAGTCCTCATTTTTATGTCCCGCTACAAAACCAACCTTGTATACCTACACATAAAGAGAGCAAGCTACAAGTAAAAATGAAAAAAGGAGCAAATCCTAACTCCTTTAACTATGTGGGACTGGGACAGTGTGAACGGATCTCCAATCCGAGCCCATATGGTTAAGTTAGAGCAAGTCAAATTTTTGGTCAAATTTGGGCAGTGGGCCAGGTTTAAATGTATTACAATTTCATCATTAACCGAAAGGAAACCCAACACCCGAAAACAGGAAAAATTGTGGCCTCTTTAATTTTCCCAGTAACCATTATTTTTGGAAAATACAAAAACGACCATTTTATTTCAATAAAAACAAAAAAATTGAAAAAATAGGGTGGCGGGCCACCACCCCTGCCAACCTGACACCACATTTATAAAAACATTGGGCCAGTTGCCCACTAGTGGACCTGACCCCTCCACTCTCCACCAAGTGGCATACTCCGGAACTGGCGAGACTCGAACCCTCCCGGCACGATGGGACAAGCCTACCACCCGGGCAGCTCCACATTCAACGCTACCAAAAATTAAATACCAACTAAAATATAGATGCGGTTATGTGTTATGTTAAAATGCGCCAACCAAAAATAGGAGGGGCGGGATTTGATCCCTCGACCTCTCCTCAAAAAATTTCATTTTTAAACCAATAAGCCAACAACCTAATATGGTAAACTCCACCCACCAAATTATATAAAAACCCATCTTCACAGTGCGCCCAAGGCAGGAGAACGACGTGAATTTTCAGCATAATATTTTTTATTGCAGGTGCAGAACCATGAGCGGCCAGAGGGGCAGGACCTTGACTAGGGAATATTGAGGGGCATCAAAAATATTTCTTGAGGTCTGAACTTGCTAGTGTTAGTTTTTGACAAATTTTATGTCGATTTTACACCTCTCGGCGATAAGAACTCAATTGCGATGTTTGTATCAGTAGCAGGGCTTCCCATTTTTGACCATTTTCCAGATTGGAGTGACAGTGTCAAATTCCCAAGTGTGGACAGTCGATTTTATGCCTCTCGATGCCATGAATTCGATGGTGCAGCCAGATTCAACAGCTGAGCATCGACTTCTTCAGCCAACTTCAAGGGTTCAGGTATATGCAATATTTATTTTGATGTGCATCTTTTATCATTTGTTGTGAGATGTAATATGTCGTTTATATCCTTGCTTGATGTATGTTGCGGGATCTATGTTTCTACTTCATGTGAGATGTATTCGCCATGGATTGTTATGATCCCTATGTAACCTTGTTGAAGGGATCCTCATCGTCACCTTGTATGAGTTTATGTCATGTTGATAGGATGCCTTTTGTGAGTGAGAGTTCATGTAGCAGAACGTTTCGTGGAGAGACACACCACTCATGTTGAGGGCATATATCCTTGTATGACAAAAAACATGGTCCATGTACATCATCACCATTTCCAGCACTATATGAAGCAGCCTGCCCTTTTTTGACATCAGGCCCAGAGACGTAGCCCACACTGGGTGAACTCCGTTATCAACGTCTCGTGTTCTTATGTTGTTAATTGTTGTCTTGTTTCCTCTTTCTTAAAGCATGCATATGTGTTCTTTTAATGCTCTTTTCAGTGCAATTCTAACCATATCACAGAAGTAAAAGATCATGGGTAAATCCGGTAGTTGACGAACCCAGATCAACAAGAGTGTCTAGAGATGGAATTTCTTTAAAAACAAAAGGATGGATTACTTGCATATTCTAACAACAACTCATTAGCATACGGGTGTCTCCCCTTCTCCATCACCTTAAGGTTGTATTTGTACCAAGAAATGATGGTTTAAATAGTTATCCACACATAGTAGGAGGAAAGTGACATGGAAAACCTATAAACCCTATTTGAAAATACACAATTTTACACACATTTATAGTGTTTTGGTGCATTTGGGAGGTATATCCTAGTTATCAATGGGAAACTAGTGTATGTATGCATGTTTCTTGAAGGAAACCTACATATATATGCAATTTATTGGATTAAAATTAGAACATATGTGCTAAAAATGTGTTTTATAAAGAGTTTGAAGGAGAATTAAAGTCCATTATTGCAAGGGTGTTTAGGGATCAAGGCCATTGAGTGCATCTTAATCATTAAGGTGAATGGAGATACTATAATAAATTCCCCCTCTTGTGTGAGGTTAGAAGGTAATATGACAACCGAGATGCATTATAGAATCTTGTAGGAATCAAGCACAATATAACTCTCTTCTCAAGGCAAGAATACCCATCATGAGGTGTGGTAAAGCGTGGCCATTAAATTAAGTACATTGCAAATCCATGAAGTATATATAAGAAAAAAGCATGGAAATGATAATGAATATATAATGGATCCACGTATATTTAGGAGAAAGGAAACTTTTGGGGGCTAATTAATATTCACAAGTGGGATAATTTCCATGCTTTTCAAAAACACAAGAAAAAAATACAACAATAAACAAAAACAAAAAAAATTGTTCATTTGCATTTTTTCTAAAAATGATTTGCCCAAATTTCATGGTATAAAATTATTCCATATTAAAAATTTCCAATATTTATAGAGACAATATAAATTCATTAGAAACTTGAATATTTTTACAGAAAATATTGCCAAACATTTTATTGTTTGCATACTAGGTACTTGTAAAATTTGCGAGGTTTCTCAACAATAAGATAAATTCCCATCTTTAAAATTTTACCTACATAAGAGTAGCAAGCATGACCATGAAAGAGATACATAGGATCCATGTCAAAATAGACCATAGCTAATGAGCCCAAATATTGACATCTGTTTACATCATCTTTTTCCGATTTTGAATTCCTTTTCACTTGTCTATGACCCCGTATTAGTCCATTCTAATGCTTATATGTGGGATTTAGATATAAAGTGTTATCCATTGCATTTCCTTAGTATTTTAAATGAATTTATGGTTGTACGCACTATAAAAATATCATATTTGTATTTATCTTTGAGTTATTGTGTTAGAATGAAACATTAAAAAGGTTGTTGTGATGGTTATAATGTCACCACAGGGTGTATCTTGGTCACAGTTGTTGTTACTTAGTTGTTGCATGTTATGAAACCAACTCCAAAAATAGAAGAAAAGAGAGATCAACGCCTTAGAAATCAACCACTTCAAGGGGGAAACCTCCTTTACATTACACAAATGAACAATTCTTGGATGATACAAATGACAAAACCTCCTTTCTATATATAGGAGTCCATGAGGTCACAATATAATCCTAGCCGACCTAACAATAATAATGTAAGGGCACAAAAATAACAATAGTGGATTTTATGGGGCACAATAATAACAATTTGGGGGCTATAGGGGTACAAAAATAACAATAAGGGGGCTACACTAACAACAATAAGGGGCCACACTAGTAATATAGGGACCTAACATTGCAAATCAATATTGCAACTCTGGTGTCGCAACTCCGCACTGCAACTTTGGTGTTGCAATTCACTATTGCAACTCTGGTGTCACAACTCCCTACTGCAACTTTGGTGCTGCAACTCCTTACTGCAACTCTGGTGTCACAACTTTGTTAGTACAACTCTAATGTCGCAACTCTAGTACTACACCTTTGGTGTTGCAACTCTAGTGCCGCAACTATGGTGCCACAAATTTGGTGTTGCAGTTCTTGTGTTGTGACTCATTGTTGCAACTCTTGTTTCGTAATCCAACAAATCTCATAACACCGAGTCAACATAAGAACCATGAGAGATCAGAACCTTTAGATTATTGAAACCCAAGATGATGTCGATACACATTTGTTGTTCCGTTATTTTAATTTAATACAATATTAAACATGATTAATTGAGTTGTTAATATGTATTTTTGAACTACGTATGAGTGGTTTATTGTTTTTTAATTGTTAACAAACCACTTGAGAAACTTGTAGAGACGTATTTATTATTTACTTAATGTTAGCAAACCACATGAAAAAATTGTGGATCTTATTTATTGGTTGTCAATTTATTTTTAAACAAATCTTATGTATAAAAAGAGTTCATCTTTCATTCCATAGGGAGGACTCTTAGAGCAATGTCTAAATCGTGATGAAATAAATTAATTATTAAGCTTTTATTTTAATTGTAGTTTATAATTTCCATAGTTTATGATTAGATTAATTAATTTAATGCATTTATTTTTACATTTTTATTTACCATTCATATTTATGGAATATTTGTTTTAATTTGATTAGTTAATCTAATTATCTTATGTTGTCAATGTAGCAAGTGTTGATAAATATCTTATTCACGTAGAATTTAGTTCTATAATTAATATATAGTTGTTTGATTTTTTATTTTTGCAATACAATGTACATATATATAGTTGTTTTATTCATGCAACGTTGTATTCATTTATTTATCAAATATGCAATTTATTTTTCATTTGGCATGCTTGCATTTTAGATTGGTTTTCATTTATTTATGTTGTTGAATAAGTGTGTTCAACACAATGATTAATTTGTTGGTCTCAGAAAAATAGAGATCATATTGGAAATATTAGTCTTTTCATTCAATTTTTACTTTGTTTCTTATCTCCTACTTGTGTGGTTTGTTATATCTATGTTTGAGGTTATATTGATAAGCGTCCTAAGCCCACTAGGTAAAAGTATGTTATTTCAATTATGTAAGTGTGTACATTTTATTTCCAACATGTGTGTTTCTTTTTGTGCAAATGACAAAAGCTTCACAAGATGCCCATCCCTTTTTACAAGTGTTTGTACTTTCATGCAAGTGTGTTTACTTTATTCTAAGTGTGTTTAATTTCATTCAAGCATATTTACTTTCAAACAAGTGTGTTTACTTTCTTGTAAGTAGCTTTAGTCACTTTACTTTTGAATTTGTAGAACATTTCTAGGCTTGTAAATAATTTATATTCTATATGCAAAATTAATCATTGATACTGCAACCATAAAACAAACTAGTGCAAGTAGGGAGTGTATCTTGCATATACAATGGATGGTAACTCACAAGTTCCATATGAGCCTCGGGTTGATAATTAGATGCATAGTCTTTTGGTTGTCTTTCCGAGAAATTATAAAGGTAATTAAAAGGTCTTTCATTTTGGTGTCATTGTGAGGAGTTACCAAAGACACATTTTCATTCTTGCATTGGTTTGAAATTTGTAATTTTGAAATTTATTTATTTATTGTAGGTCATTTAGATACAATAATTTAATTTCTAAATATTTTATGGTGCAGTAGGAGCCACCCATAGTAGTAGTATTTATTTTGTAGGAAGGTTTGAAGAAGGAAAATAAAAAAATTTATGAATGAAGAGGATCTAAGGGGATGTCAAAGCCTTTAAGATTAAGGTATGAGCTGCTTTTTGGATTTCATGGATTTGGTAGGTTTGCAACTCACAATTTTTTTAAAGAAAATTATTCTTTATCATTCTTCCCTCCCTTCTTTCTTTTCTGTATTCTAACTTATAGTTCTTTTCTGGAACACACCTAGTCTCTTTGTTTTTGGGAAAAATGTACATAAAATCAATGAATCAATGTTTGAGAAATTAACGGTCGAAAACAATACTTGAATATGCTCGGCAAAGTTTTATTACATGTCTCATCTGCTACAGTTTCTTGGTAAAATATTGTTGTAAGATTGGCATTGATACATCTTGTATCTAGACCATTATCATGTAAAATTGGGGAGCACCGAGGTTGGGTACCTTGGTATCTTAGTAAATGAGAATGTGTCCATGAGATGACGAATGTCCTAGTCCTTATATCAAGATTAATGTTTGGACCTGTTGTACTATACAACAACCCTCCCTTTTTCTTAAAATTTAGAAATAGGGTCCCTTTCTCTTTTTATAAAAATAAAAGACTTAGAAATAAAGATTCATTGTTTTGAAAAAACTCATCTTTTGTTTACTAAACAAATACAACATTCAAAACTTATGATCCGATCCAATATAGAAAGCCTTATCATAAAAAAAAAAATCAAGTTTAAAAGTCCAATCGCAATCGGAGAATCGGAGAAAACCCTTAAAAGAAGTTTTATATACTTATTTCAAATCCTTCGATGCGATTAGTTCGATCGGAAATCTTCAATTGCTAAGAGTTTGAATTGTTTATTTATATAACTTCCGATGCGATGCGGCCAGTCGCAATCGAATAATCGGGATATTCTTTACTAAACTCTTTACGGTCAATTAAAATTCCCCGATCCGACGCGCGTTATTACAAGAAACGCTTTCAAAAGAAAATCAAACATTTGTTCGTTTAAAATCTTATATGGTAGACCCCACCATTAGAAATCGGAAAAGTTTTCAATCTGAATTTGCCAATCGAGAAAAACGTATTGTGATGTTTATGTGCCATTTGAAAACTTTCGATGCGATTGATAAATGTCATTTATTACATGCGAAAAGTTCAGAAGGGATGAATATTTTAATATTTCACAAGCGCCAAATCTCAGTTTGTACGAGGGCATTCAATAAAAAATCAAATGAATATTGTTAATGATTTGGTTTTTAATACGTGAGTGTGACCCAAAAGGAGCATTTACGCGGTATATGAAACAAATAAATAAAAAATCATAAGTTCATAAATAATCCCGTTTGAGTTGCTTGTTTGTCACGACTGAGAGTTTATTGTCTTGCAGAGCCAAAGAACACTAAGCCCGTTCATTCACAGACAAAGGGAAGCAATAGCAAACGCAGAAATGTCGAAGAGAGCGAGAAGAAACAAGACTGTTGTTCCAGTTAAGTTTGTTGAGACTCCTACGGTTTCAAAAGAAAAGCCCACAAAACTAAGATTAGTCATAGATACATCATGCCAGGGGCTTGGGAGTATGACGTGGGAAGGAGTCTACAACCTATTAGAAAGAGAAAACCCCAAGGTCACAGTGGAAAAGGCATCGGTTCCAGACGAAGATAGCTCAGATTCCGACTCTGAGATCACTGAAAAATCACTTGCAAATTCATTTTTGCATCGAATTGCAGCCAGAGCGAGCATCATGCCTTATTATGATGCAATTCGATGGGTTATTGACAATGTGAAGATACAAGACAGAACGTTTGTTTCAGCATCTGGAGTGTCTTTTGGCTCGTTTAAAGCAGAGGACCTAAAGGAAATGTATCACCTTCCAGACCCGCAGAAGGTGTATAACAAGGAGTTTATCAAAGACTTTGCTGATAATAATAAAGTCCAATCTGACCCTATCAGAGATTGGAAGAAAAATCCAGAGAAGCACCGAAATGAAGCGTCCAGTATGTATTCTGTAGATTCCCTTTTACCTCTGTACTGCTATGCCGCTGCCATGATGTGTAGATTATTTGGCAATGATAATTCAGCTAGGTTTTCTATACAAATGGTCCCATTAATCCTAGCTGTTGTCAATTCCGACATCATGGATTGGGCTGTTATTCTTTCTGATAGAATGGCCAATAGGATACTTGAGTACAGACAAGAAAAAACCGCTGGAAATTCCACTCCTTTTTTCTTTTGTGCCTATATTCTTGATGCTCTTTGTTTCAATTCCGAGTTTCCCTTATTTGGATGGAAATGGACTCCGAAAGACCCTACCCCAATTCATATTTATCATAAACTACTTTGGAAGGTTCATTTCCAAGATAATGTATATAGAATCTGCCATGGTTTCCTTATCCCTGTTTTCAAAACCATTTTTAATCGCTTTCCTCCTAGATTCTCTGATAAAGCTAAGTCCGACTTATCTGCAATAGGAGATTGGTTTGGGGAGGAGAAATTTACATACATTAGGGTTTTTGGTAGTATTGTGGAACCACATGTTCTTCCTCTTATTGTTCCAGACAAACTTCTTGCTCAAGAAATTTCCTATCAATTAACAGTTGAAGGAATATCTAGGTCTTTGAATAATAGTAAGAAGAGAATGTGGCCTCAATTCCCACTCAATTGTGGTCAGTTTACTTTAAATGATTTCAAGCATGCTGAAAAAGAAGTCTCCAAGATAAAAGGTTGTAAATTTGCAACCATTCCTGGAAGACAATATGATCCGCGACAGATAGCCTTTAATGTTACTGCTTCAGTTTCAATTGCTCGATTTGAGCATGAGCCAGATCCGTTTGATGATTTGTTTGTTTCGTTGGATAATTTTCCTCAAATTTATGACTTAGCCAAGTCTAAATTCCAAAAGGAGGAAATGAATAAATTTTTGTTATTCAGAAGACAAAGATTGTTAAGAGTTCCTCTGGACCAACTAAGAATTCCAACACAAGGGTCAGAGACAGAAGGTACATCCAGCAAAACGCCAGTAGAAACATCCTCTTGGCAAAGTCCTTCCCTGTCAGTACATTAACCAATAGTAGCCATACTCAAAAGGTGGTCGTTGTTGGCAAGCCTGATACTCAAAAGGGAAATACTGATGATAAATCCGATCAAAATACTGGTCAGCAGTATACTGCTCAAACAACAGAAAAATGCACAAATATTAATGATGCTGTGCAAGGTGGATTGGATGGCAAAAACATTGAGCAGAAAACAGATACAGAAAAAGGAAAAGAAACAACTAAGGAGATTATGGTTTCTGCTGATCTTAATGTTTCTTCTCAGTTATTAAAACAATATGATCAATTCGCTCAACAGCTGGGATTGCAAGATAAAGATAAAGAGCAAATAGAGCAGGATATTGAAATTATTCCTGAACATCCAATAGGGCAGATTGTATTGAAGGTCGAGGAGATCCCTCCTTTAGATGTATTTTACAGCCCCAAACATAAGGCTGTTGTTAGAAGGCAAAGAAAAAGAAGGAAGACAGAACAGGACATATTTTCTACTCCATCGGAAGAGTTTATGAATATTGTTTACAAAAACAATGAGGTGAATCCATCTGAAGACCTCACAAAATTATCCCAGTATGCAGGAGCTTATAGTGCTGCGACAGTTGATAAAGTTGTAGAAGTTTCTCAGATGATAACTCAGAAAGATCTCCACATAGCTTCACTTGAAGAGCAAGCTAAGGAAAGTCAGCAACAGATTACCCAATTGCAACAACAACTGCAAAATCAGACACTCAGGTCCAAAGAGTTGGAAAAACAGCTTGCTGAAGAAAAAAAGAAAGTTGATGAACAACTCTTAGGCAAACAACAACAACTAAATGAAGAAATTTCTAAGTTACAAAGTCTGTTACAAAATGAGAAAAATGCAAAAATAATTCAAGAAAAGGAATTTCAAGCAACTTTGGATAAGTTTAAAGATTTCCCGAAGTTAAGTGAATTCAAAACAGAAGCCCTTGAGGCTAATAAACTATTGTCTCAGCAATTGAATGAATTTTGTGCAAAGTTGTCACAGGCAGAACCTTTTTGTGATATTACTTCATCTTTGATCCAAAATGTTATTACTCTCAGACAAGAAATAGATGATGCTGATGAAAATATTTCCGAATTTCTCAATTGGCAAGACACAGAAAAAGGAAAAGAAGCCAATCTTCCTAGAATAGAGGAAAGACACAAAGAAGTCTTGTTTACAGAATGGGAACATCAAATAATGAAAGCTGAGAGAGCAATATCAAGGGCCAGAAGTATGATGAATAATATCACGCAATTCATAAATGACAGCTTGTACTCAATCAATCTCATTTCAGACTGTGTTCCTGGCAGTTTGCCTAAAGTAAAAGAAACTGAAAACAGATGGAGAGAAGAAATGGAGAAGAAAAGTCAACAAATCAACAAACTTCAAACAATATCCTGGGATAGTATGTGGACTCATTTAATCAAACCAAACAATCAAAAAATGGCTATCAAATTCCTCTCAAATGCCGTTGATTGTTTAATTCCAGAATTTTCCGATGCCACCTATGCTGGACAGCTGCATTCCGAGATGAGTCATCCACCGAGACTCCAAGATATGTTGAAGATTTGCAACTTGGCTTCATCAAGCGAGAGAGAAAAAAAATGAATCAGTTTCATTTAAGATAGCCTTTCAGTTTTTAATTTGATAGATTGTAGCAGTAGTAGTAGGATTTTGTTATGTAATTTCTTATTTAAATCCCTCTCATGCATTTAGAGAAGGATCTGAAATTGTAATATTTTTGGACTTGGAGCTAACATTTCTGTACTCCATTCCTTATTATATTTTATGAAGGATCACATCTGGTGATTTTTGTGTTGAAATTATCTTTGAAGTGTTGCATTTCTGTACCTTTGGATTTAATTTTACATCGGAGTTACTAGATCAGAGTATCACATTTCATTTGCCAGTCTTCAAGATGAATGAGGTATTTCTATCTGTTCACTGTTGCTTTTCTTTGTTATATAGTATTCGTTTGAAGAATTTGCTATCATTTATATATTTGGTTTTCATAACGTTTCCTTTTATATATCATTTCTGAGTATAATTGAAATGTTATCTTTTATAAGCATATATAAATGGTATACATGATGAATGCAATATGTTAATATAACTCTGTTTAATTTCTTAAACAGAGTTATCTTTATTTGTTTCTACATATTTCAATTTGATTAATAATACATTTTCATGGTTATTATTAGATTGAAACAATCTTAAGTTGTATTCACATATAATTACCCGGGTTAGTATTAGAATTTCTTTATCGGTATTTAGCTTAGATTAGATAGTTTTATTTTTGTTAATTTAGTCCCATTTCCACCCATCCAATCCAATCCACTCAGTTATAAGGAAACTGGTCCTTTAAATCCAGTCGGAGCCACCATCCCAAACGGAAAAGGAGTTGTCTTAAGGTCCCGACCGGGTGGTTTTCCCCAATGTTTGAAGCAGATATTTTCTAGGCTTCAACATTTTTGGCGCTAGAAGGAGGGCCAACTATGAATGGCGAGTAAATCAAAACCTACAGACCATTCTCAGAGTAAATCACCCTCCACCTCACCTCAGACCTCCCGTTTGCATTCTGAATTACCAGTGTCCAAACGAGAAGAAGAGGGATCAACTATCACTGCGAGCAATCACACCATACTTCAGAACATTTAAGTCCGGAGTCCCCTGAAGTTCAGTCTGTCATCCAGAAACTTCAAGGCTTCTCCATATCACCTCAGAGATCTGAAGTATCTCAAGGCAGTCAGACTTCGCAATTCCACCTACCTCATCATCTCACCAGACTTCAAAGCAAAAAACTTGGCATTGAACCACCTGAGTTACCTTTACCCCGAAGGAAAAGGGAAAAAAAGAACACTGAAGGTTCTGATAGTGAGACCTTTTCTCCATCATCTTCCATCTCATCATCTCCAGTGCGAAGTCAAACACCCACTTCCCCATTACATATTATTGTTCACCAGGGGTCATCACCTCAAACATCATCTATTCCAAAAAATTCTATTCAAACACCACCAGCTACTACTACTCCTCCAATAGTCGTTCCGATAATGGCTAGACCATGGGCTACTCCAGGAGCAGTCAACATGGCTGCACCTTTACATGATTTACCAGACAATGCTGGAAAATGGCTTCCGAAATTTAGTCCAGATCTTAACATCCAAGCTGAAGAACATATTAATAAATTTATGTTGGCTGTTAATTTAAATGGAGTCACACATGAAGATGTTGTAGTCAGATTGTTTCCTTACACTCTTCAAGAAGCGGCAGTATCATGGTACTTCTCATTACCTTCGAGATCCATAACAAGTTGGGACATTTTTGCAGATCATTTCTTAACCAAATTTGGAGATGACCGATCAATAGCTACTTTACTCAATGACCTCTCAAATTTGAAAATAGAGCCCAGAGAACCCATTAAAGATTTCAATGCTAGATTCAACAAACTCTTGAACAAAATTCACACAGATTCACGGCCCAGTGAACAGGTCAAAATAGAATGGTACATAACTTCCTTACCCTCAAACATAGCTATTTTCGTAGACAGAGCTGCAAAGCCTACATTA
Source organism: Pinus albicaulis (assembly GCA_034641835.2). Classification (NCBI taxonomy): domain Eukaryota; kingdom Viridiplantae; phylum Streptophyta; class Pinopsida; order Pinales; family Pinaceae; genus Pinus; species Pinus albicaulis. The sequence goes on from CM076572.1 coordinate 979,245,970, forward strand.
GCTGAAAGTATGAAAGAAGCTATTGCGGTGGAAAAACGAATTACTTCTCTGGAAAAGAAAAACGCTCTTGAGGAAAGAAAATCAAAGAAAGTCAGCTTCAAAGATGATTCAAAGAAAAAGGCCAAAGATCCATATGACATGGAAGGTTTACAAAAAGTTCTTAAAACCATGTCGAATGAAATGGTCGAAATTAAAAAACAAGTAGCTGAAGCTTCTACCAAAAAACCATTCCGAAATTTTAGAAGAAACCAAGTTGAATCTAAACCTCCTAATGCAATCTCTAATGCAGAATCAGAGGAAGAAGAAGAAGAAGAAGACACATCTTTAATATCAGATGAAGAAGATGAGAATGAAGAAATCGCTTAATTACATGGAATGTGGGATTTTATTCTCCCTAATTCTGACAATGAGGTAGAACAAGAAGCTATGCCTGTAAGTACTAGGAGTAAATCTACATCAGAGCCTATACAAACAGCTCCTAAAAAGAAAAATACAACTCCAAGTATCAAAGACAAATCCCCTGCAAAGAAAGCTTCCCCATTACCTACTCAGAATCAACCATCTTCTTTTAATCCTCCCACATCGACAACAAAGACTTTAGTAGTGTCAGATCCTATGGAATACAACATTGTTGAGGACATGAAAAAGATCAAAGCTAACATTTCCTTACTTGAACTCAGCAAATTGAAACACCAGCAGAAGTTGTTATTGAAAGAATTAAATGCTACACCAATTGCTCCTTTACCAAGTGGTGTAGTTGCAAAAGCAGCAAGAGGAACTGGTAAGCCACCAGATAAGGTAGATGCTACTGATACTGTACTCATTGGGGAAAAATCAAATTCTCAAACTCCTCCTTTTCTTTTGACTTATGAGATGTACAATAAAAATCTGCACAATTGTTTGATTGATTCTGGAGCTTCCTCCAATATAATGCCTACTTCTGTGTGTTCTAAATTGAATATCGAACCACAGAAATCGGCAGTACATATTGTTCAATTAGATCGATCCAAAGTTCAATTTGTAGGAGAAATCAATTCAGTAACTATCAGATTAGCTTCCGATCCTAGAATTGTCCAAAGAATTGATATTTTGATTGCTGATATTCCTGAATTCTATGGATTAGTTTTAAGTAGGGACTGGTCTGCGAAACTCAATGGTTATATCTCGACTGATTATTCTCATATGTGGCTTCCCTATAAAGGGAAACCAAATCAAATCAAAATTGAACGAGAAAAACATATGAGGCATACTGTCACTGAATTTGAACAACCCAATGAACCTGTAGCATTCAACAACAATATTCTTGGAGGTTATTCTGCTGAATCATTTCTTGGAAACTTCAAAGCACCCCGATCACCTTTTTCTGTTAATACTTTTGTTTCTCAAGTAGAAAATTTTTCACAATCTGATTCTTCCAGAATTGTAAATACTTCTGATGTAATTGTAGATAAGTCAATAGATAAATCTTTGTTTTGGTCATTATATTTTTATGGATCAAAGTCTAGTGATGGAGCTGGAGCAGGATGCATTTTAATCGATCCAGATGGAGAGAAAACCATGCTGTCATGTAGGCTAGAATTTGAGTGTACTAAAAATACTGCAGAATATGAAGCCTTGGTTCAAGGACTTTATAAAGCTATAGGGTTAGATGTTAAATACTTGAAAGTCTTTGGTGATTCCGAAATTGTCATAAAACAAGTTAGGAATACTATTCATTGCCTTTCAAGACATCTTAAACACTATCAAACCCTAGTACAAGATCTCACCACTCATTTTTTAGCATTTAATATTTCTCCTATTCCTAGGAATCAAAATACATCAGCTGACTTGTTAGCTAATGTTGCATCTAAACTCCTACCTGCTGAAGACTGCAGTCCTGATAGGTTTTCTGTAGAATTAATTTTCCGTCCATCTGTCCCAGACAATGTCACAAATTGGAGAGTTTTCTATCATGATCAAGATATTTTAAATTTCATGACTTCAGAGAAATCATATGATGATCAAATTATTGATGAAGAAGATCATGATTTACAAATTGCTTCAAAAGGTAATGAAAATCCCATTCCGAAGTCTGTTGTTAAATTAGAGGACTTATATGATATTAAGGATAGATTCAAGAAAGTCACTAATACCAAGCTTCAAAGTTCCACTTTGAAGTTTGAATTAGTGAATCTTGGTTCTGATTCTAAACCTCAAAATGTTAATTTAGGACTTAATTTAACATCAGAGGAAAGGAATGCTTTCATTAAACTCTTCAACAAATATAAAAATGTTTTCGCTTGGAATTATGATGATTTAAAAACATATGATACTTCAGTTATTCAACACACAATTCCAATGCTTCCTGATATTAAACCTGTTCAACAAAAACTAAGGGAAGTTCATCCAAATCTCGAAGGACAAATCAAATCAGAACTTAATAAACTTTTAAAAGCCAAAATTATTTTTCCTGTCAGGCACTCCAATTGGGTTTCCAATATGGTACCTGTAAGGAAGAAAAATGGTGATATAAGAATCTGTATTGATTTCAGAAATTTAAACAAGGCATGTTTAAAAGACAATTTCCCATTACCAACCATGGAACAGATACTTCAAAAGGTAGCTGGTTCTGAACTTATGTCCTTTCTTGATGGATTTTTAGGCTATAATCAAGTCTTAGTTCATCCAGATGACAGATTGAAAACAACTTTCAGAACAAAATGGGGAACTTATGCTTATCAAAAAATTCCTTTTGGATTAATAAATGCAGGAGCAACTTTCCAAAGAGCCATGGACATAGCATTTAAAGGTCTGATCAATAAATCAGTTGTTGTTTACCTTGATGACATAACAGTATTCTCAAAAAAGAGAACCAATCATCTACATGATCTAAAGAAAATATTTGAAAGATGTAGAAGGTTTGGTATTTCCTTAAATCCAAAGAAATCTTTCTTTGCTTTGAATGAAGGAAAACTCTTAGGATTTGTTGTGTCAAAAGATGGTATATACATTGATCCAGATAGAGTAAAAGAGATCTCTGATATTTCTTTACCTCATAACAAAAAATCCATGCAATCATTTCTTGGACAGATCAATTTTATAAAAAGATTCATTCTTGATTTTTCTTTAATTGTTTTACCTATGCAAAATATGATCAAGAAGAATTCAGTATTTAAATGGGGGCATAAAGAGAAAGAATACTTTGAGGCAATCAAACAAGCGATCATTAAGGCACCTGCATTAAATACCCCGGATTTTTCTAAAGATTTTATTTTGTATACCTTAGCCACCGAGACATCCTATGCAGCTGTTTTAACACAGCTCAATGATCAAAAAATTGAAGCACCAATTTCTTTCTTTAGCTCAAATCTGCAAGGAGCTGAACTGAATTATTCTGATGTTGAAAAACAAGCCTTTGCTGTGTTCAAATCAATCAAGCATTTCAGACCTTTTCTCTTAAAAACTCATACAAAAATCATTGTCCCATTCCCTGCAGTGAGACAATTATTAATTCAGAGAGAAGTAGGAGAAAAACGAGCTAACTGGGTAACAGCTTTACAAGAATATGATGTTGATATTAAACCAGTTAAGATTGTTAGAGGACAAGGTTTTTGCAGATTATTAGCAGAAGCTCATAACATACCAGAAAATGAAGATTCAAATCAAGATATTCAAGTAAATCAGATAAGTATTACGGATTCTGAATCTCAGTATGCTGATCTCATCTATTACTTGAAAAATGGGTATGCTCCTTCTGATCTCAACTATAAGAAAAAACGTGCTTTAAGATTAAAAGCTATTAAATATGAGATCATTGATAATGTGTTATTTAGAAAAAAATATGATTCAATTTTATTAAGATGTCTTGAAAAGACTGAAGCTGAAAAGGTTTTGCAGGAGTTGCATGATGGACCAGCAGGAGGTCATTTTGGAGGTGATACCACAGCCCACAAAATAATTCGTGCTGGCTATTATTGGCCTACCCTTTTTAAAGATACACATGACTATGTAAGGAAGTGCAGAATCTGTCAAACTGCAAGTGGAAGACAAAGGAAACCAGCTTTTCCTTTGCAACCAGTAAGTATTGAGCAATCATTTGAACAATGGGGGCTTGAAATTATTGGTGAAATAGTACCTCATTCTTCCAAGCAGCACAAGTACATTCTTACTGCAACCGATTACTTTACAAAATGGGTAGAGGCAATCCCTTTGAAGGTAGCCAATTCTGATGCAATTATTGATTTCATAGATCAATTTATCATAACCAGGTTTGGTGTACCTCAAACTCTTGTCTTTGATAATGCATCTTATTTTTCTGGAAACAGTTTAATAGAATTTGCAGTTAAAAGAGGTTTTAAACTCAAATATTCAGCAAATTATTACCCACAAGGTAATGGTTTGGCTGAATCCACTAACAAAAATCTCATCAAAATTATTAAAAGGACTATTGATCAAAATCAAAAGAATTGGCATAAATCTTTAATCTTTGCATTATGGGCTGATCGTATTACTAAAAAAGCTTCAATAGGAACTTCACCTTTTAATTTAGTTTATGGAAAAGAAGCTGTGATACCATCAAATTTAACTCTTTCATCATTAGCCCTAGTACAATTTATTGAAGAAAACCCTTCTTCATCCATTCAATTGAGATATGATCAAATCCTTAAACTAGAAGAAGAAAGAGATAAAGCTAAAATTGTTCATGAAAAACATCAGCAGCTTGTAAAATCTTCTTTTGATGCAAGTTCTACCGGCTCAAAAATTTTGTCAATTGGTGATCTTGTCCTGAAATGGGATAAGACACATGAAGAAAAAGGTAAGCATACCAAATTTCAGAAAATGTGGCTTGGACCATTTCAGATCATTGAAAAGATAGGCTCAAATACATTCATGCTCCAGGATGTAACAGGTAAGAGAAAATCTCTTCCTGTAAATGGGCTTATCTTGAAGAAATTCTTTTCATAAGGAGGTAACCACTTCTTAAACTGTACATATTCCTTTCTGCAAAGTTTATAAAATGTTTTTGCAAATAAAGGTTGTTAGTAAGTCTTTAATTGACTGTTTACTTGATAGAAAATTCTTAAGAAGAATATTATAAATATTTATTTGGTGTAAATGAGAATTTTTAAAGAAATGATTATATTCTTTTGATAGTTTTAAATAAGATGTTAAACTTTGAAAGATTATACTAATTATTTGCATGATCTTTTTGAAAAAACTTGAGGGAAATGTAAATCATTATAAAGTTTATTAAGCAAAGAAAGGTTATCTATAAAAGTAAAGATTATTCAAGTCTTGGTACTCAAAAAACTCGGAAAATTGTCATCCATTGATTCTTAAGGATAAAACTAGTTCACCCCATTCATTTAGGTTGTGATTTTTTTTAGAATATAATTCTAAGAAATTATGTTAAAATTTTTAAGAGATAAGAGGTCTCATCATGAGCCGACTTACCATATTCATAAGAAATAATAAAACTGACATTACCAATACTGCATATCAAAACAGGGTAATGGCTTATAAATATAAGACAAGAGGTCTCATCACGAGCCAGCTTGTTCAGTTTAAATTATAACTATTGAATGGCATTGTTATCAACTGGCTACCAAACCAGAACAATGGCTCTTAAAAAAAATAAAAAATAAATAAAAGACAAAAACATGAGATAATATGTCTTATGAATTTATCTTTTAAAAAGTCATAATCTTAGTTGAATGGGACAATGAATAGTTAATGGTTAAAAGGTAACCCTGTCGAGACTATAAACGTTTGCAGGCAGCAGAGGCAATACCTATGACAATAGAGTATATTATAAAACCAAACTTGGAAAAATCCACTTACTTCATTATTAATACCAATCAAAGCTTAAGATAACTCAAAATGTTTTTATTCTCAAGAAATTTAGAAAGAAATTGTTAATAATTTTTATTCTTTTTCATAAGTTAGATTTTATTTTTGATTATCCAAGGATAGTTTTCATTATCTTTAAAAATCTTTACTTACTTAAAATATAGTATTCATTTTATTTTTCAGAGATAACTGGTTCTTTCAGTGAATCGTCAATTGTTGTACTATACAGCAACCCTCACTTTTTCTTAAAATTTAGAAATAAAATTTTATTTAGAAATAGGGTCCCTTTCTCTTTTTATAAAAATAAAAGACTTAGAAATAAAGATTCATTGTTTTGAAAAAACTCATCTTTTGTTTACTAAACAAATACAACATTCAAAACTTATGATCCGATCCAATATAGAAGGCCTTATCATAAAAAAACAAATCAAGTTTAAAAGTCCAATCACAATCGGAGAATCGGAGAAAACCCTTAAAAGAAGTTTTATATACTTATTTCAAATCCTTCGATGCGATTAGTTCGATCGGAAATCTTCAATCGCTAAGAGTTTGAATTGTTTATTTATATAACTTCCGATGAGATGCGGCCAGTCGCAATCGAATAATCGGGATATTCTTTACTAAACTCTTTATGGTCAATTAAAATTCCCCGATCCGACGCGCGTTATTACAATAAACGCTTTCAAAAGAAAATCAAACATTTGTTCGTTTAAAATCTTATATGGTAGACCCCACCATTAGAAATCGGAAAAGTTTTCAATCGGAATCGGCCAATCGAGAAAAACGTATTGTGATGTTTATGTGCCATTCGAAAACTTTCGATGCGATTGATAAATGTCATTTATTACATGCGAAAAGTTCAGAAGGGATGAATATTTTAATATTTCACAAGCGCCAAATCTCAGTTTGTACGAGGGCATTCAATAACAAATCAAATGAATATTGTTAATGATTTGGTTTTTAATACGTGAGTGTGACCCAAAAGGAGCATTTACGCGGTATACGAAACAAATAAATAAAAAATCATAAGTTCATAAATCATCCCGTTTGAGTTGCTTGTTTGTCATGATTGAGAGTTTATTGTCTTGCAGAGCCAAAGAACACTAAGCCCGTTCATTCACAGACAAAGGGAAACAATAGCAAACGCAGAAATGTCGAAGAGAGCGAGAAGAAACAAGACTGTTGTTCCAGTTAAGTTTGTTGAGACTCCTACGGTTTCAAAAGAAAAGCCTACAAAACTAAGATTAGTCACAGATACATCATGCCAGGGGCTTGGGAGAATGACGTGGGAAGGATTCTACAACCTATTGGAAAGAGAAAACCCCAAGGTCATAGTGGAAAAGGCATCGGTTCCAGACGAAGATAGCTCAGATTCCGACTCTGAGATCACCGAAAAATCACTTGCAAATTCATTTTTGCATCGAATTGCAGCCAGAGCGAGCATCATGCCTTATTATGATGCAATTCGATGGGTTATTGACAGTGTGAAGATACAAGACAGAACGTTTGTTTCAACATCTGGAGTGTCTTTTGGCTCGTTTAAAGCAGAAGACCTAAAGGCAATGTATCACCTTCCAGACCCGCAGAAGGTGTATAACAAGGAGTTTATCAAAGACTTTGCTGATAATAACAAAGTCCAATCTGACCCTATCAGAGATTGGAAGAAAAATCCAGAGAAGCACCGAAATGAAGCGTCCGGTATGTATTCTGTAGATTCCCTTTTACCTCCGTATTGCTATGCCGCTGCCATGATGTGTAGATTATTTGGAAATGATAATTCAGCTAGGTTTTCTATACAAATGGTCCCATTAATCCTAGCTGTTGTCAATTCCGACATCATGGATTGCGCTGTTATTCTTTCTGATAGAATGGCTAATAGGATACTTGAGTACAGACAAGAAAAAACCGCTGGAAATTCCACTCCCTTTTTCTTTTGTGCCTATATTCTTGATGCTCTTTGTTTTAATTCCGAGTTTCCCTTATTTGGATGGAAATGGACTCCCAAAGACCCTACCCCAATTCATATTTATCATAAACTGCTTTGGAAGGTTCATTTCCAAGATAATGTATATAGAATCTGCCATGGTTTCCTTATCCCTGTTTTCAAAACCATTTTTAATCGCTTTCCTCCTAGATTCTCTGATAAAGCTAAGTCCGACTTATCTGCAATAGGAGATTGGTTTGGGGAGGAGAAATTTACATACATCAGGGTTTTTGGTAGTATTGTGGAACCACATGTTCTTCCTCTTATTGTTCCAGACAAACTTCTTGCTCAAGAAATTTCCTATCAATCAACAGTTGAAGGAATATCCAGGTCTTTAAATAACAGTAAGAAGAGAATGTGGCCTCAATTCCCATTCAATTGTGGTCAGTTTACTTTAAATGATTTCAAGCATGTTGAAAAAGAAGTCGCCAAGATAAAAGGTTGTAAATTTGCGACCATTCCTGGAAGACAATATGATCCGCAACAGATAGCCTTTAATGTTACTGCTTCAGTTTCAATTGCTCGATTTGAGCATGAGCCAGATCCGTTTGATGATTTGTTTGTTTCGTTGGATAGTTTTCCTCAAATTTATGATTTAGCCAAGTCTAAATTCCAAAAGGAGGAAATGAATAAATTTTTGTTATTTAGAAGCCAGAGATTGTTAAGAGTTCCTCTGGACCAACTAAGAATTCCAACACAAGGGTCAGAGACAGAAGGTACATCTGGCAAAACGCCAGTAGAAACATCTACTGGCAAAGTCATTACACAATCAGCTGTTAACCAGCCAACTGTACATACTCAAAAGGTGGTCGCTGTTGGCAAGCCTGATACTCAAAAGGGAAATACTGATAATAAATTCGATCAAAATACTGATCAACAGTCTACTGCTCAAACAACAGAAAAATGCACAAATATTAATGATGCTGTGCAAGGTGGATCGGATGGCAAAAACATTGAGCAGAAAACAGATACAGAAAAAGGAAAAGAAACAACTAAGGAGATTATAGTTTCTGCTGATCTTAATGTTTCTTCTCAGTTATTGAAACAATATGATCAATTCGCTCAACAGCTGGGATTGCAAGATAAAGATAAAGAACAAATAGAATAGGATGTTGAAATCATTCCTGAACATCCGACAGGGCAGATTGTATTGAAGGTCGAGGAGATCCCTCCTTTAGATGTATTTTACAGCCCCAAACATAAGGCTGTTGTTAGAAGACAAAGAAAAAGAAGAAAGACAGAACAGGACATGTTTTCTACTCCATCGGAAGAGTTTATGAATATTGTTTACAAAAACAATGAGGTGAATCCATCTGAAGACCTCACAAAATTGTCCCAGTATGCAGGAGCTTATAGTGCTGCGACAGTTGATAAAGCTGTAGAAGTTTCTCAGATGATAACTCAGAAAGATCTCCACATAGCTTCACTTGAAGCGCAAGCTAAGGAAAGTCAGCAACAGATTACCCAATTGCAACAACAACTACAAAATCAGACACTCAGGTCCAAAGAGTTGGAAAAACAGCTTGCTGAAGAAAAGAAGAAAGTTGATGAACAACTCTTATGCAAACAACAACAACTAAATGAAGAAATTTCTAAGTTACAAAGTCTGTTACAAAATGAGAAAAATGCAAAAATGATTCAAGAAAAGGAATTTCAAGCAACTTTGGATAAGTTTAAAGATTCCCGAAGTTAAGTGAATTCAAAACAGAAGCCCTTGAGGCTAATAAACTATTGTCTCAGCAATTGAGTGAATTTTGTGCAAAGCTGTCACAGGCAGAACCTTTTTGTGATATTACTTCATCTTTGATCCAAAATGTTATTACTCTCAGACAAGAATTAGATGATGCTGATGAAAAGATTTCCAAATTTCTCAATTGGCAAGACACAGAAAAAGGAAAAGAAGCCAATCTTCCTAGAATAGAGGAAAGACACAAAGAAGTCTTGTTTACAGAATGGGAACATCAAATAATGAAAGCTGAGAGAGCAATATCAAGGGCCAGGAGTATGATGAATAATATCACACAATTCATAAATGACAACTTATACTCAATCAATCTCATTTCAGACTGTGTTCCTGGCAGTTTGCCAAAAGTAAAAGAAACTGAAAACAGATGGAGAGAAGAAATGGAGAAGAAAAATCAACAAATCAACAAACTTCAAACAATATCCTGGGACAGTATGTGGACTCATTTAATCAAACCAAACAATCAAAAAATGGCTATCAAATTCCTTTCAAATGTTGTTGATTGTTTAATTCCAGAATTTTCCGATGCCACCTATGCTGGACAGCTGCATTCCGAGATGAGTCATCCACCGAGACTCCAAGATATGTTGAAGATTTGCAACTTGGCTTCATCAAGCGAGAGAGAAAAACAATGAATCGGTTTCATTTAAGATAGCCTTTCAGTTTTTAATTTGATAGATTGTAGCAGTAGTAGTAGGATTTTGTTATGTAATTTCTTATTTAAATCCCTCTCATGCATTTAGAGAGGGATCTGAAGTTGTAATATTTTTTGGACTTGGAGCTAACATTTCTGTACTCCATTCCTTATTATATTTTTATGAAGGATCACATCTGGTGATTTTTGTGTTGAAATTATCTTTGAAGTGTTGCATTTCTGTACCTTTGGATTTAATTTTACATCGGAGTTACTAGATCAGAGTATCACATTTCATTTGACAGTCTTCAAGATGAATGAGGTATTTCTATCTGTTCACTATTGATTTTCTTTGTTATATGGTATTCGTTTGAAGAATTTGCTATCATTTATATATTTGGTTTTCATAACGTTTCCTTTTATATATCATTTCTGAGTATAATTGAAATGTTATCTTTTATAAGCATATATAGATGGTATACAATGATGAATGCAATATGCTAATATAACTCTGTTTAATTTCTTAAACAGAGTTATCTTTATTTGTTTCTGCACATTTCAATTTGATTAATAATACATTTTCATGGTTATTATTAGATTGAAACAATCTTAAGTTGTATTCACATATAATTACCCGGGTTAGTATTAGAATTTCTTTATCAGTATTTAGCTTAGATTAGATAGTTTTATTTCTGTTAATTTAGTCCCATTTCCATCCATCCAATCCAATCCACTTAGTTATAAGGAAACTAGTCCTTTAAATCTAGTCGGAGCCACCATTCCAAACGGAGAAGGAGCTGTCTTAAGGTCCCGACCGGGTGGTTTTCCCCAATGTTTGAAGCAGAGATTTTCTAGGCTCCAACAGGACCTAGAGTACAACATGTTCCTAGTCAACGTACACCATTATACAAATATTTGGCTCAAATGTAATATTCTGAATAGAAATAAACAGTAATACACGTCAATATAAACAAGTGTCGACATCACACGAATAATGAAAAATATGGAGAAACGTTGAGCCATTTTATTATGTAATTGAGAGATACACTAAGTGCAATGGTGATCAGAATGATGGAACCTTGGTTTGCACACGACAAGTGTAATATCCCAAAATGGGAATCACACAGCGAGCCTGCTGAAATAACACACTCCTGAGAATTTAGTGCACTGAAATGAGTTTTCAGCTCTTGGATCCCTTAGATCAGCTCATCTAAGATCTAAATTCGAAAGGAGAGCAAAAACAAATCAAACTAGGTGGGTTAAACAGATCTCCCACAACCTAGTCTAGCTGAAAAACACCCAAAGAGAGGGGCTACAGCTATATGCAAAGACTGCTATAGAAAATAACGCAGTTCCACTGAAGAAAAGAAATAGGCTGATATGGAGGTTCAAATATCAGATGTATAACAACAAATATTTACATTGCAGCCCATACATTGTACAAGAGAAAGAATAAAACTATACAGGAAAAATCCTCAGAAATGAGGTGCTACAGCCACAGAAAAAGTCTGCATAAACTCAATTGCGTTATTTTATTGGGGATGAAGTAGAAGTATATTATAACTCAGATATAGAGCAGATCTGTACATAAAAAGATAGATCTGATACATATCTTTGTACAAGAAGAGCTCATCTATACATTCCCCTTGGGGTTTTGTGCAAATCATGAAGCATAAAGAGTAGATCTGAGATCTAGAGTTGCAGATCTGCAGAAATATTCAGAAATTACTGAATCATATAATAGAACAACAGATCAATTTTGAAACAAACATGGATTGGTTGGCCAATCCATGGATCACGAAAGTGAGAGGGAATATCCTGACACTGGAGATCTCTCCTCCAATATGCAGACAAAACACCCTACAACTGTAAACTTGCAAATAACGCAGTTCAGGGATGGAAACTGCACTATAGGCTCTGAGAATGGTTTGGCCTACTGCCAAGGACTATATCTGAAGCTCTGATGATCTAGGACACTCTTTCCAATGGGATAGCAGACTTTCCCAGTGAAAACAAAGGCTAGATATGCATATATCTGAGAAGATTTATCCCCCACTTAGTGCAAATCATAAGGACAACCCAACCCTCATAGGATCAGCGCTGTAGGTGTAAGGTGAAGCTTGGCCCAAGCCTGATAGTGGTCAAGACAAGCACAACTCCTCCAAGAGCTGCTCAAGGAAGGAGGTGGGATTCCCGCTCAGGAACACCCAATGCTAAACAACATTATTCTCAGCTAAACAACTAGAGAATGAGAAATGTCTAAGTAGACAAATTCTTCTGAAATAATATCTTCAACAACCCCTCCATGCTTCTCTAATCTTCCTTTTATAATATAGGAGTCTTGTCAAACCCTAAACCACTTCATCAATTCAGCTCCTTTCACATGTAGAATCTCCTTCTATAACTATGTTGTCCCTCAAGGAGGTTCAATGCATCTAGACTATGCTGTAGATATGGTCAAGGTTGACTTGGCCAAGTGATCAACCTCTTTCACACTCAAGTGTGTTTTATAAAATGGCCCAGATTTAGCCATGTTCACATTGGGCATTGATTTATTTTGTTATTTTCGAGAGTTTTACATGTCCTCCTTTACATTTTATTCATCAACATGAAATGAAAAATAAAACAAGGCAAAATAGAATATTCCCATTAGCTTGGGCTAAGTGGGAATATTACAGTCCTCCCCTCCAAGATGTTTCTTGTCCTCAAGCAACTGATAAGGTGAGTGCTGCAAAATCTCCCCTCCTCCTCTTGTGGCGCCCTCATCCAATAGTCTCCACCATTGCTTCAGATCTTCTGCAATAGTTTTGTCTCCCAATGGTCCCTCCCCAATGTGCAAGTTGGCCTTTGGTGAATAAACCCAATGGCTCTCATCATGAAGGAATGGAAGGTTTATGTGGAAACCCCCTTGCTGATCCATGGCCTCCTCAAGATAGAAGTGATGACAATCATGGGGAATTTCATCATCCATGAAGGACTCCCCTCTCCATGCTATCATCCAAATGAAGTGGATCACCTCCCAGCTTGGAAATCCATATAAAAACTCCTCCCCAATACATATGAGAGGCATGTCTCAAACAAACATATGGCTCACCCTACAAGAAAACAAGTGGTCTATCATGGTGGCCATATAATTTCCCATGCTCCCTTTAGAACATGTAGTGCAGAAAATGTAGGAAATTTCTTTCCCCAAGGACACATCCAACATATGTGTCTCCCCTTCAATTATGCCCCAAACAAAGATAAGAACATCTTCAATGTATGGGATCATAATCAAGGTCATGCTAGCTGCCATATGCAATAAAGGAGAAGGACAATGGTCCCTCATGTGCAACCAGCGCAGTTTTACTCCTAACTTCCATAGGATATGATCTGACAAGTGTTTTCCCCAACACTTGTTTGCTGCCTCATCCTTCTTGCATGCTTGGAGAAGCTGTATGATGGATGGTGTTAAAGAATCACACCATGAAGAGTACATCGTCTCTCCAATATCTCCCAAGGAATGGCCAACATCACCATTGTTCATGGCCTAAAGTGGCTCATGAAGCCCATATGAAAATGTGCCCCCTCTTGGAGCCAAGACATGAACATGAGTGTTAGGCAAATGAAAGTATATAATAAATACATCATGAGGTTTAGCAATACACTGTTTATCATATGCTTGTTTCAAATTAGCAAGGTAGCTCATTGATGAGCCCCCTCTCACACTCAATGAATAAGGAGGTGGTAATGATAACTCTTCCCAAGAGCTAGGTTCCTCCTCAATCAGCAAATGATCCATGCACTTCCTCATGTGAGAGTGCATATCCTCCTTGAAGTTCTCCCACATGAATCCATATAAGATAGTATGATATGCTCAAATGAAACCAGTGGGTTTTGAAAGCAGGATCTCATAGGCTGCATTAAGTAGTTTCTCCTTAAGCTTGGAGTCTCTAGCCAAATAAATCCGATCATGGATATAAATGACTCCCTCAACTACCTTATACCTCGTATCTATAATTTTCCCATCAAGAACCTTACATGTGAAAAGGTCCTTGGAATATTCCATCAAAATTTGGGAATCCCAATTTGGATCTAGGCTCCCCAACAATGACAGCGCTGTAGAAATCTGAAATGCAGCCCCTATCACAACATGGCTCTCCTCCTTGACATGCTTGATGTCAAAGTCACATGTTGGAGTACTATCAACTCCATTTTGCTGCCCCATTTGCAGCTGATCTTGCTCAAGACAAGATTGAAGTAGGTGGAATTCAACCTCCCCTTGGAAAGTCCTTGTCTTCCAAAACTTCCTCAATGTAGCCCATGCATGCAAGAGTGTTGATATCCTCTTGTCATGTTCATAAATCTCCTTTGTGAATGAAAATATCATTGGCTGCCCCAAAGATATGGAGTTTCCATATGACATCACGTCCATGCCATCATAGACTTCTGAATCCTCCCTTTTCAACGCAAATAACTGAGAGGGAGATAGAAATGTCCAATTCAGAAAATTGTTGATCTCTCTTGTGAATCCATGAAAGATTCTCTACGCTATGCTAGTTTCTCCCAAAGCTCCCTCCTCAGCCAAGTAAGCATAGGTTACCCATAGTTGAGAGAACACTTTAGTTTTCCCCGCATCAGGAGGTCTTCCCGGTGGAATGCCTCCATGTAAAGAGAAATCAAGGCATAGAGCAGGATGTGTATATGTATGGACAGACTTCTCCTTGTCTTCATTGCATAGATCCTCATGCCTTTGTTGTGCATCAAAATTCTGGAACAAAGAGGGATATGTGCTCTTCATCATGTGATGCTTGCCCTCCTCTCTTCCTTCTTCTATCTTCAAGATCTCACCATTTGATGGTGATGGCACATGTTGCACATGGATTGTGCCACAATATTCATATGTGAGATTATTTGGAACTTCTTGCAAAAGTGCAAGAGTTCCACTCCTTGGAGCCATTGCCCCTTCTGATCCCTCTCCATGAGGATCTAGATGTACCCTTGTCTTCACTGCATTGACATCCTTAGCCTTCTCTTCCTTGATCTTGCAAGATCCTTGGAAGTTCAAGTGATTCTCTCTCCTTGGCACATCTCCTCCCTTCCTATTCATGAAGAAGTTGCTGACAGAACGTTGAAGTTTTGCTGATATGGTTGAGTGCTCATATCCATGATATGAGGACTTAGAACCTTCCTCATGTATAGATCTTGTAGATATTGTTGAGGGATCTTGCTGCTTTTCCCTCCTCATCTCTTTGATGTCTCTTCTAATATCTTGCAGAGCTTGAGATAGAAATTTTGTGAATCTCTTCTCTCCAAAAAACAAGGGTTTGCTCTATTTTCTCTTGCAGATCTCCTCCTCCCCATGATAATCTCCCTAATTCTTGAAGATCACAGGCTGAGCCAAGAAATTTTCTTCGATACCACTGTAATATCCCAAAATGGGAATCACACAGCAAGCCTACTGAAATACGCACTCCTGAGAATTCAGTGCAATGAAATGATTTTTCAGCTCCTGGATCCTTCAGATTAGCTCATCTAAGATCCAAATCCAAAAGGAGAGAAAAAACAAATCAAACTAGGTGGGTTAAATAGATCTCCCACAACCTAGTCTAGCTGAAAAACACACAAAGAGAGGGGCTACAGCTATATGAAAAGACTGCTACAGAAAATAACGCAGTTCCACTGAAGCAAAGCAATAGGCTGATATGGAGGTTCAAATATCAGATGTATAACAGAAAATCAGATTTACATTACAACCAATACATTGTACAAGATAAAGAATAAGACTATATAGGAAAAATCCTCAGAAATGAGGTGCTACAGCCATAGAAAAAATTTGCATGAACTCAACAACATTATTTTATTGGGGTTGAAGCAACAGTATATTATAACTCATATCTAGAGTAGATCTGTACATAAAAAGATATATCTAATACAGATCTGTGTACAAGAAGAGCTCATCTATACATTCCCCTTGGGGTTTTGTGCAAATCATGAAGCACAGATAGTAGATCTAAGATCTAGAGTTGCAAATTTGTAGAAATATTCAAAAATTACTTAATCATATAACATAACAACAGATCAGATCTGAAACGAACATGGATTGGTTGGCCAATCCATCGATCACGACAGTGAGAGGGAAGATCCTAACACCAGAGATCTCTCCTCCAATATGCAGACAAAACACCCAACATCTGCAAACTTGCAAATAACACAGTTCAGGGACATAAACTATGTTGTAGGCTCTGAGAATGGTTTGGCCTGCTGCCAAGTTCTGGATCTGAAACTCTGATGATCTAGGAAACTCTTTCCAATGGGATAGCAGACTTTCCTAGTGAAAAGAGAGGCTAGATATGCATAGATTTGAGAAGATCTATCTCCCATTTGCTACAAATCACAAGGACAACCCAACCCTCAGAGGATTAGCACTATAGGTGTAAGGTGAAGCTTGACCCAAACCTGATAGTGGTCAAGACAAGCACAACTCCTCCAAGAGCTGCTCAAGGAAGGAGGTGGGATTCCCGCTTAGGAATACCCAATGCTAAACAAAATTATTCTCATCTAAACAGCTAGAGAATGAGAAATGTCTAAGCATACAAATTCTTCTGAAAAAAATATCTTCAAAAACCCCTCCTTGTTGCTCTCCTCTTCCTTTTATAAGATAGGAGTCTTGTCAAACCCTAAACCACTTCATCAATTCAACTCCTTTCACGTGTAGAATCTCCTTCTAGAACTGTGATGTCCCTCAAGGAGGTTCAATGCATATAGACTGCGTTGTAGTTATGGTCAAGGTTGACTTGGTCAAGTAATCAACCTCTTTCACACTCAAGTGTGTTTTATAAAATGGCCCAGATTTAGCCATGTTCACATTGGGCATTGATTTATTTTGTTATTTTCAGGAGTTTTACATGTCCTCCTTTACATTTTATTCATCAACATGAAATGCAAAATAAAACAAGGCAAAATAGAATATTCCCATTAGCTTAGGCTAAGTGGGAATATTATAGTCCTCCCCTCCAAGATGTTGCTTGTCCTCAAGCAATTTATAAGGTGAGTGCTGCAAAATCTCCCCTCCTCCTCTTGTGGCCCCCTCATCTAATAGTCTCCACCATTGCTTCAGATCTTTTGCAATAGTTCTGTCTCCCAATGGTCCCTCTGTAATATCCCCAAAGGGAAATAACCAGTAATACACAGAAATATGCCAGACAGATATATAAAACAAAATGCCGTAACCAGATCATGGAACAAGTACACATAGAATGCCAGAACACTAAGCCATTTTATTAATCTGAGAATACATATAGGGTACAAGATAATCGCACGAGGCACCTATCCTCGCCTGTGCAAGTGGAGACCCTCTCAGAACAAATACTGGCTGCAAATAGGGACAGCGTCCTAGCTGGCTGAAGAAACTGCTATGAAGAACTGCTGCTGCAATGCACTGGAACTATGAGCTGAAGACTGGAAAGGTAGCTGATCTAAATCCTCCAGACAACCCCAGAAAATATGAAGCTGATGCTCCACCACAGAAGATCTACCAATCAACCCTCACCAGTGAAAACGCTGTCCCTGCTAGTGACAGCGCAGAGGACAGATGAAACGCTGGCAAGAAGGGGTGTATCCAACCACAAACCCTCCAGATGAGATAACCAACTCCTCAGGGCTGGAAACACTGAAAAACGCTGCCAAAACCCCACACAATGACCCTGCTCATCAGATCTGCGTCCTCTCTGACTGGATCTGCATCCTCTCTGCCCAGATCTGCTGGATCTGCGTCCTCCCTATCCAGATCTGCTCCTATCTCTCCAGATCTGCGTCCTATCTTTTTGGATCTGCGCAGTCTCAAAAAGGGGGTATCTCCTCTGCCAAATCTCCACCAGAAACTACTGCAAATTACCACTGAAACTGAAGGATGATGCTCAGAAAATAACCTTACCAGGGCAGGCACTCGAAGTCCCCCGAGGCTAAGGGTGAGATCTCCGACCGGAGACACTCAGTTTGCACTAAACAGTGCTGCAGACCGACTAAACAACCGACGTGCTGAAGTAGACAGAAGTCTAGCTTTCAATATCAATATCAAATCATCAATGCCAAAATGAGGTGAGAACCCCACCTTTTATAGTGCTAAACTCCCTCCAAAACCTTGACTGCGTCCTTCACTCTCCTTGGCCTGCGCAGTTAACCTTGGGTCAGCGTGAGGCCTCCCCTCATACTCATGTGGACCCCCAAGGCCCCCTCTCTAAGTTATAACGTTAATCAACTAGGAAAAACACTTTATTTTATAAAGTGAGGTGACTAAAGTGAGGTGACCCCTCTTATTTCTCACTTTATTTATTATTTCTAGCTAAAGCGGCAAAATTAAAAAAAAATGAAATATTCCAATTAGCAAGGCTAATTGGGAATATTACAGTCTCCCCCGGCAAAACGTTGCTTGTCCTCAAGCAACTGAAGTGATGGATGCTGTAAAATCTGCTCGCTCTCCCAAGTGGCATCCTCATCCGGCAAAAATTGCTTGTCCTCAAGCACTGCTTGAACAAGCCTACTCTCTAGCTGATGCTCCCCACCAATACTGCAAAATGTGCCTGGGTCCCACTGAAACCTCTCTGTCTCCTGCATCACCCTGATACGAAGGGATATCTCGATGCCAGGATCCCAAACTGGCCTCTCATGGTACCGGCCAATCAATAGTCCTCCCGGATCCCATCGCCACTGTGGCCAATAATCGCACAAGTCCCACGGCTCGGACTGTGCACCGCCTCTGGCTATGACTAATGCTCTAAGCAGTGAAGACCACCAGCAAGCATCAATGCTCTCGGGCTCCTGCTGTGATGTACCTGTGACTGCATCTGCTGCCTCTCCAACTGCATACCAACTCATCACCTCTCTCCAATCCACGTCCTGACTCAATCCCATGCTGATCTTGCTCTCCTGAAATCGGGATGGAGTGCTGAAGAAATGATGTCCTGTGCTGCCCTGCCAGCTGGAATCTATGACCTCTGTTATGTCCAAGGGTCCCTGCCCGACTGTGCTCCCTACGAATAATACCGTACCATCTAGAGGGTACCAACTCATGATCTCCCGCCAGTCCATCCTAGAAGAAGAATCTAATGTAGCAACAACAACGGTATATGGAACAGGCCTGGGATGTTGCCGCCAACCTGTAATCAACTCCCACTACTCTACCCTGTCTGTCAATGGAAGCTGCCTGTAGAAGGAAGCCCCTCTCTCTATAATGGGCAAAAGTGGGCAAGGTATGCTGCAAGCTCCATCGATGTACTCCTGGAGAGTGCTACCCACTAAAAACGCTGCAGCTCTGCTGACCGCGAGTACATCTATCTGTGCCTCATCCCAGTGTCGACCCAGAGATGGATGCTCCAACATATCCAACAACTCCCGCTGTCTACTAGCCCCCTGCATAACAATCCCATCAACCTCCAACACCTCCAGAGGATATGGATCTGTAACAGCTGTCACCGTACTCGATGTCAATGCAGCTGACTGCTCACCCTGGACACTAGTATATAGCTCCGGTCTACTGTCACCATCCATGCATGACTTCCCTCGTTCCCCAGAAGCGACCTCAACTGATCCTATGGACTCATGTGAAAAGGAGTCCTCACCCTGGCATACAGAAGGAATGCCCTCCTGTTCTACCTCCGCCATCTCATCGGCATCGAACATGCCATCCACCCTCTCGACAAAGTGTCGATACAGTGTCTGGAGCCTAGACACATACTGGGATACTACCTCTGCTGTACCCCGTATCCTCTGCTCAAGCATGATCTCGACATGCCCTGAGGGAAAAATGATGCATGTCTCCCTCATGACCTGCTCCCCAAGCGTAGGCTCAATGATGACTGATGCACCACCTCTGAAAGGGATCATCTCATCCCCCAACCTGTGGCTGTCAACTAGCACACCAACCCGGTGCCACTGCTGAGAAGTCTCTCGCCTAGTGTACTGAGTGTCATCCAAATATCTTGGGTGAACCTCGCGTACCCTGCTGCTCACGCCCAAAGTGCCAAAGGTCAAAAACATAATCAACTGTACCTGTGAGTGATGTCGAAGCGAGTCAGGTGTGTGAGTCCCCACAGATACTGCCAAGTATCACTCCTCTGTCTCTCCATCGATCCTGGGTGAACTACTCCCAAAGGTAAGCCTGATGTCCCTACCCATGAGTCTCTCTGGAAGGAATGCTCTAAGTCCCTGCTGTGTAGCACCGTATGCCCTCGCATACCACTGATCATCCATACACTCCTCGACATGCCACTGCACACTGAGGCATACCCCTGAATACTGCTGGATACCCCATGCTACTACTGTATCACCCTGTACCGTCTCGTGCCCTGATTGTGTCCAGAAATCTGTCACTCCCCGCGTGCTCTCAATGTGATGTAGGGCACTCCTACTCCTCAATGTAGTCCCACACACTACGGTACACCACCATGTAGCTCCATGTCTACTAGTAGTCGACTGATCACTGCTAGAGGCTCCCACACATCCACGGATGTGATGTCCTAGAGCTGTGCCTCTACATATCGGACTACCACCAATCGGTATCGTCATGTCCACCGTCGCATCACTATACCCGCCGACAAATGGATCATCACCGCAAATCCTCCTCGAGGGGTCCGAGAAGTGAATCTCCCTATGGGTCAGTAGTGTTACCCCCACTGCTCGGCTCCGCTGCGTCCTCTGTGCCCCACACAAAGGTGAAGAATCCTTGGCCCCATACCAGGTGCCATCTAGTGGCCTGCCAATGCCACCTCCTCCGACAAGCTCCTGCCAAGGTGTGCTGACCACCCCGTGATCCCGTGTATGAATGTCATGCCAAGCCAACCTAGGGAGTCTACCCATAAACTGGTTGGCCACTGGAGCTGACCCAAACTGCACATGCTCTGCTACTAGGCCAACTGTACTCTCCAAGGCATAGTCAGCCAACCTGCCTGGGAAATGATAGGTGATCCCACCTGGATCCCAATGCCAATCTGGGGTCCCTGTATGCTCAACACCTAGGAACTCCTGCTGAACTGCACCTGGGTCCACCACTATCTCCATAGCCCGCTCCACTGAGTACCAACTCAAAATCTCTCGCCATCCAACCTCAACACGTGGCTGCTGTACCCTGTGCAACTCTGATCGTCTCATACCACTATCCAAGTCAACATATGAGACCTGACTAGGTGGCTCTGCCTCTCTATCTCCAACGGGAAGAGATGACCCAACAATACTGCTAGTCCCATCCATGCATACCTGAAGGGGAATGATCTGATGCTGCAATGTGCCCTCAGGTTGTACCATCAGGGAATCCAGCTGTTCCCCAATGCAGACCAACTTGGCCGCCGACTTGGCACAAGTCACTCTCATACCCTCCAGCTCCTGGTCCTGCAACAAAATGGTCTCTCGTACTGACGCGGCCTTCTCCCTCAAAACTCGAAGGTCCGTCCGAAGCCGATGATACCGCTGTCTGCGACCATCATCCGATACCTCTGTATCTCCTAGTGCCTCATCGATAGTGGATATATCTCCTGATACCTCACCCATCTGTCGTGTGCTGCTACCACCCGAAGACTCAGACATGGCTCCAGTCATCACCTCAGTGGATGGCTCTACCGGGGTAGGCTCTACCTCCTCCTCTACGATATCAACCGGCACGGTTAAGGAGGTCTCTAATGATGGTGAGTCCTGTGTCACACTAGGTGTATCCTCGAACTCCCTGCAATTCTGTGTGTCCTCATCCTCCAAGTGCGAGGTAACCGTTTTAATGGTTTTCCTCTCCGATACTCGGTCAAGCTGGAAAGAGGTATCCAACTTGTCCACCCAAGCTTTTTCTGAGTGCCTGGATGACCCGTCAAATGTCGGTAGATGGAATCTGCTAGCTGCGCGGTGGTCATCACGGTGGTGCCTGTGCCCCTTGTGATGATCACAGGGTTTAATGCCATACTGGATATGGAGATATCTCTCAAAGGGGAGAGAATCCATGAATGCCTGTCCGAAAGCCTGATACTCTGCAAAAATCC
This sequence comes from Pinus albicaulis, assembly GCA_034641835.2. NCBI lineage: Eukaryota > Viridiplantae > Streptophyta > Pinopsida > Pinales > Pinaceae > Pinus > Pinus albicaulis. Next base: position 979,268,160 of record CM076572.1, read on the forward strand.
GACCCAGATCTATATCTCGCTGTGCTGCTGTCCCTGCGTCTTCATCCAGAAAAGTGGGCATGGTAGGACGTGTGGGTGTATGTGATGCCATATGCTGAGTGGCAACATGCTCCGGCAAATGGTGGGATGTGCTTGATCCCTCACCAATCTGGAAAATCCTAGGGGGTTTTCTCTGTCTGACCTCTACGGCTGCGAGCCTCTGTGACATATCCCGCATGTGATGGAGGATTGCATCCAGTTTTTCATCTGTGTCTGCCATCGAATCCCGCTGCTCTGTGTCCCTCACATGCTCCTCAGAAACTGCACGGCTACTGCAAAACCATACTGCTGCTTAACTTCGACCTCCGATTTACCCACTGAAAACTACTCAGAAAATTCCAGGAATTTGGAAAGGTGATCCTTGTCCAAAACCCAGAAAAACCCAGAAAACGTTTCTCCTAATTCCAAACTTCAAAATTTGACCCTTTATATTTTGGCCCTTTTTGCAACTGCGTTTTTGGTATTGCAACTGCTATTGCTCTGTATGATCTCTTTCCCGATGTCATAGACCACAGGCTGAGCCAGAATTATGCTCTGATACCACTGTAACCACTACACCAAAAGCTCGAACTGTTAGTGAGGGCGGCATCCCAGGGTGTTAAGGGTGGGGTCTTAAGTCCCACCGGAGCATCTCGGGACAGGGACCCTCACGCAGTCCCCCAATTACGCAGACCCTGGCAGCGTGTCAGGGCCCACCACGCTCCGCGAGTCTCGACCTCGAGACCTCGGCTCTGATACCACTGTAATATCCCCAAAGGGAAATAACCAGTAATACACAGAAATATGCCAGACAGATATATAAAACAAAATGCCGTAACCAGATCATGGAACAAGTACACATAGAATGCCAGAACACTAAGCCATTTTATTAATCTGAGAATACATATATAGGGGTACAAGATAATCATAATGAGTGCACCTATCCTTGCCCTAGGCAAGTGGAGACCCTCTCAGAACAAATAATGGCTGCAAATAGGGACAGCGTCCTAGCTGGCTGAAGGAACTGCTATGAAGAACTGCTGCTGCAATGCACTGGAACTATGAGATGAAGACTGGAAAGGTAGCTGATCTAAATCCTCCAGACAACCCCAGAAAATATGAAGCTGATGCTCCACCACTGAAGATCTACCAATCAAACCCTCACCCGTGAAAACGCTGTCTCTGCTAGTGACAGCACAGAAGACAGATGAAACGCTGGCAAGAAGGGGTGTATCCAACCACAAACCCTCCAGATGAGATAACCAAATCCTCAGGGCTGGAAACACTGAAAAACGCTGCCAAAACCCCACACAATGACCCTGCTCATCAGATCTGCGTCCTCTCTGACTGGATCTGCGTCCTCTCTGCCCAAATCTGCTGGATCTGCGTCCTCCCTATCCAGATCTGCTCCTATCTCTCCAGATCTGCGTCCTATCTTTCTGGATCTGCGCAATCTCAAAAAGGGGGTATCTCCTCTGCCAAATCTCCACCAGAAACTACTGCAAATTACCACTGAAACTGAAGGATGATGCTCAGAAAATAACCTTACCAGGGCAGGCACTCGAAGTCCCCCGAGTCTAAGGGTGAGATCTCCGACCAGAGACACTCAGTTTGCACTAAACAGTGCTGCAGACCGACTAAACAACCAGCGTGCTGAAGTAGACAGAAGTCTAGCTTTCAATATCAATATCAAATCATCAATGCCCAAAATGAGGTGAGAACCCCACCTTTTATAGTGCTAAACTCCCTCCAGAACCTTGACTGCGTCCTTCACTCTCCTTGGCCTGCACAGTTAACCTTGGGTCAGCGTGAGGCCTCCCCTCATACTCATGTGGACCCCCAAGGCCCCCTTTCTAAGTTATAACGTCAATCAACTAGGAAAAACACTTTATTTTATAAAGTGAGGTGACCCCTCTTATTTCTCACTTTATTTATTATTTCTAGCTAAAGCGGCAAAATTAAACAAAAAAATGAAATATTCCAATTAGCAAAGCTAATTGGGAATATTACACCCTCCCCAATGTGCAAGTTGGCCTTTGGTGAATAAACCCAATGACTCTCATCATGAAGGAATGGAAGGTTTATGTGGAAACCCTCTTGCTGATCCATGGCCTCCTCAAGATAGAAGTGATGACAATCATGGGGAATTTCATCATCCATGAAGGAATCCCCTCTCCATGCTATCATCTGAATGAAGTGGATCACCTCCCAACTTGTCAATCCTTATAAAAAATCCTCCCCAATACATATGAGAGGCATGTTCCAAAAAAACATATGGCTCACCCTACAAGAAAACAAGTGGTCTATCATGGTGGCCATATAATTTCCCATGCTCCCCTTAGAACATGTAGTGCAGAAAATGTAGGGAATTTCTTTCCTCAAGGACACATCCATCATATGTGTCTCCCCTTCAATCATGCCCCCTACAAAGATAAGAACATCTTCAGCATATGGGATCATAATCAAGGTCATGTTAGCTACCATATGCAATAAAGGAGAAGGACAATGGTCCCTCATGTGTAACCAACGTAGTTTTACTCCTAACTGCCATAGGATATGATATGGCAAGTGTTTTCCCCAACACTTGTTTTATGCCTCATCCTTCTTGCATGCTTGGAGAAGGTGTATGATGTGTGGTGTTAATGAATCACACCATGAAGAGTACATCATCTCTCCAAGATATCCCAAGGAATGGCCAACATCGCCATTGTTCATGGCCCAAAGTGGCTCGTGAAGCCCATAAGAAAAGGTACCCCCTCTTGGAGCCAAGACCTGCACGTGAGTGTTAAGAAAATGCAAGTATATAATAAATACATCATGAGGTTTAGCAATACACTATTTGTTGGGGTTCCCATGTTTTGGCCAGGTTGGCAACACCAAAAGATGAGACAACATCAGAACCACTTTCGGGCCCTAGGATCTAGCCCTCCTGGACCCGGAGAGGGATCTCTCCAATAACACAAAGAATGATATATCTTTGGAGCTCAAAATGAGGTATTAGGCTAGTAATGAAGCACGAAGGGTTTTAAATGATTTGGTTGGTTGGTTGCTGGGTTGAGTCATGAGATCATAAACTGAGAAAGTAATGGGAGAGAAGGAACACAACAGCAGGATGTTTTAGCAAAAGGGGATGATAGGCCAAGAAAGTGCCATCCATTGGGCTATGGAGTCATGAAAGGAGAATTACTTGTAGCAACTAGCCAAGGCTTTCAAAGCGCAAGTCATCTATACTAAAATATATTTTTAGATAGATGATGGAATGGAACATTAAGGATTGAAAATGAAAGAAGGAAAGTAACCCAATTTCTGTCTATAGATCAGGTCAAAGGTCATTTAACTCCAGACCTGCTTGGACATACTCAAAGGCAGCTTTCAATGGGGGGACAAAGGGGCAGCTTATAGATCGGACCAGAGGTCATTTAACTCCAGGTCAGCTTTAGCATGCTCCAAAGGGAAAAACAGAGATAAGTTAAAACAGAGCTGGGGTCTATAGATCAGAGAAGGACTTTGAACCTTCAATTCTTTGACACCAGCAAGAAACATCCAAGCAGCAAAATCCATAATTCATACATCAGCTAGCAGCATATGGAACCACTACACTGGTTAAATTAACTAAATTCACCCTTAGATTCACAATCAGCAGAAAACATTAAAGGCAAGGAGAGCAGAGACATAGGGTACCTAACAAGGGTAAATCCTATGCCATATTTCTGATGCAAGCCAGCGGAAAATGAAACAGTATGAAAAAGTAATAAATAGTTGTTAGAAAAACATCACCAATAGTAATAGACCAGGATCCTGTGAAATGTGCTTGATTAATGATTCAAAACCAGTCACATACATCTGAGCCCAATGGTTGTTACAATCCGGACTTTCTCCTCCCAGCCTACTACATAACAGTTACTCTACTAATCCCTCCCAAGACTATTTTAACGGTCCAACTGAATCCCTCTTAACAAAAACGACAGCAGCCGAACAACAACCATTACAATTCATTCTCAGGGATCCTTATAGGGGAATCAACGATAACGGGAGTAGATGTACATTTAATTTGTTTCATTAAGACAGAATGGCGGAAGCATTCATGCCCATACTGCTTAATGGCTCTGCAGTGTTGTATGTACTCTGTAGTCTGGTTCAGAGATCTCTGTCAGGTCGAGATTGACCACGGATGTGTTCCTTGTAGTCCTTCTGGCTGCAAGGCCCTCTGTTCTGTCTTCTGGAATAATTGAACTGGATGGAAGGATCTGCAGGCCAATCCATACTCCATAACTGCTACCTGACAGTCTTTAAAGAAGCTTCTGTCAGTATCCTCAACTTTCCTGGGCTCGAGGGGGCATGGAGGACGCTGTAGGAATGGTGTACTTTTGAGAGAAGAGTGTTCTGCGGATCTGTAGCACTGATTTGACTTGTTCCGTGTGCATTTGTTCTTCACACTGTGCTCTCATCCTTTGATCATGGGATTAAGTGTTAAATATTCAATTATGGGCTCTAACACCTTAATCTCTGTTGCTGATACACTTTTGCTGCTGTGACGACCTCTCTGTGCTTTCATCCATAGTGGATGTGACTGTAGAGACAGAGTGCAATCTCACTCTGTAAACCCTGCATAGTAAAAATGAACCAATTATAAAACCCAAGGGGTGGTGGAAGAATACTTCGAAGGCCTGGCGGAATGGTGGAGTAACAGAGGCACATGCAGTGGAGTGCGAAGGAAACGGTGGAAAAATGCAATGAAGCGGAGGAAAAATGATTTTTTAATGAAAAACATTAAGTCTGAGCCTTTGAACCGAAATACAAAGGGAATGCGCGGAAATGTAATGAAATGGGTTAGGGACATGGTGGGACCCGGTCGTGGTGGGGGGCGATTAGCTTTGGACCGTTGATCTCAGGAGGAGATCGACGGCGGAGGTTAAAAGATGAGGTAAACAGAGGGCTCTGATGAAGAAAATTGATGGAGGGCGCGATGCGATATGGGCCGTTGATCTCGGATGAACGGACGACTATGATTTGATCGGGGAATCGCAATCGGGGGGAGACAAGGAGCGTCGCGGTGAAAGTTCTGATTGCGATCAGAAGTGGGAGCGCGATCGAGCGCTGGCCATTGGATCCGGGGACCAGATCAATGGCCCACATTAAATCAGAGGGAGATGGAGAGGAGGGATGGGGCACACAGTGATTAACGCTGGACCATTGGATCATATCATGGATCGATGGCGGAGACTGTATCGGGAGATCACAATCGCAGTGGAACAAAGGGGTAACGCAACGAAAGTTGCGATTGCGATTGGAGCGATTGAGCGCTAGTCGTTGGATTCAAGGACCAGATCAACGGTGGAGAAAGGATCGGCAGTGAAAGCATGGGGCAACGGGACGCGATGCGATATGATCTGGGCTGTTGATTTCCGAACGAATGGACGGCTGTGATTTAGTCGGGAGATCGCAATCGCAAAGAACGGAGGGGTGGCACATTACAAAGTTGCGATTGTGATTAGAGCGGGAGTGCGATTAATGCTCAATTGTCGGATCATAATAACAGATCGACGGTGTAGAAAACATCGCAGGGCTCATAGACCAAAAGCGATCGCATCGGAGTTTTTAAGGCTCGCAAAGGAAAATGCCTGCTCGACAGCTCCGATTGCGATAAGCGCCCGAGACTTAAACGCTTGGCCCTGGGTGCGGGTCACGTGGGGAAGTGGTTAAGGGGCTGGCGGAAAAGGGTTTGGGCCATGATATAAGTTGGAAAGTCGGTTTTTGCCCCTTTTTAGTGCAATTTGAGGCTAGGGAAGGGTAACGATAGGGGGAAAAAGGGGAAATTTGACCCAACAAGGGGTGTGGGTAGAATTTGAAGGGGGTTTTGGGAGGATTTAGAGGGTAAGTGGGGAATTTAGAAGGGGAAGGAAAGAGGATGAAAACAAAGGCTTAGAGGGAATGAAATAAGAGGGAAAAGGAGGCCTTTGGGCATTTCTTCACAAACAGAGGGGATTTATAGTTGAAATCAGTAGAGGGGATTTTATCAAAGGACAAAAGGCACAAGGAGGCTTCAAGGATGATGTGTTTTCAGGGGAAATGCATTCCTTGAAGCCTCAACAACATTTTAGCCCCCTATTTGCTTGTCAAAAAATTTATGGGGGGCTAACACTATTTATCATACACTTGTTTCAAATCAGCAAGGTAGCTCATTGATGAGCCCCCTCTCACACTCAATGAATAAGGAGGTGGCAATGATAACTCTTCCCAAGAGCTAGGTTCCTCCTCAATCAGCAAATGATCCACGCACTTCCTCATGTGAGAGTGCATATCCTCCTTGAAGTTCTCCCACATGAATCCATATAAGATAGTATGATATGCTCTAATGAAACCAGTGGGTTTTGAAAGCAGGATCTCATAGGCTGCATTAAGTAGTTTCTCCTTAAGCTTGGAGCCAAATAAATCTAATCATGGATATAAATGACTCCCTCAACTACCTTATACCTCCTATCTATCATTTTCCCATCAAGAAACTTACATGTGAAAATATCCTTGGAGTATTCCATCAAAATTTGGGAATCCCAATTTGGATCTAGGCTCCCCAACAATGACAGTGTTGTAGAAATATGAAATGCAGCCCATGTCACAGCATGACTCTCCTCCTTGACATGCTTGATGTCAAATTCACATGTTGGAGTACTATCAACTCCATTTTGCTGCCCCCTTTACAGCTGATCTTGCTCAAGACAAGATTGAAGTAGGTGGAAGTCAACCTCCCCTTGGAAAGTCCTTGTCTTCCAAAACTTCCTCAATGTAGCCCATGCATGCAAGAGTGTTGATATCCTCTTGTCATGTTCAGAAATCTCCTTTTACGAATGAAAATATCATAGGCTACCCCAAAGATATGGAGTTGCCACATGACATCATGTCCATGCCATCATAGACTTCTGAATCCTCCCTTTTCAACGCAAATAACTGAGAGGGAGATAGAAATGTCCAATTCAGAAAATTGTTGATCTCTCTTGTGAATCCATGAAAGATTCTCTGCATTGTGCTAGTTTCTCCCAAATCTCCCTCCTCAGCCAAGTAAGCATAGGCTGCCCATAGTTGAGAGAACACTTTAGTTTCCCCCCCATCAGGATGTCTTCCTAGTGGAATGCCTCCATGTAAAGAGCCATCAAGGCATAGAGCAGGATATGTATATGTATGGATAGACTTGTCCTTGCCTTCATTGCATAGATCCTCATGCCTTCGTTGTGCATCAAACTTCTGGAACAAAGGGGGATATGTTCTCTTCATCATGTGATGCTTGCCCTCCTCTCTTCCTTCTTCTATCTTCAAGATCTCACCATTTGATGGTTATGGCACATGTTGCACATGGATTGTGCCACAATCTTCATATGTGAGATTCTTTGGAACTTCTTGCAACAGTGCAAGAGTTCCACTCCTTGGAGCCATTGCCCCTTCTCCCTCTCCATGAGGATCTAGATGTACCCTTGTATTAACTGTGTTGACATCCTCAGCCTTCTGTTCCTTGATCTTGCAAGATCCTTGAAAGTTCAAGTGATTCTCTCTCCTTGGCACATCTCCTCCCTTCCTCTTCATGAAGAAGTTGCTGACAAAACTTCGAAGATTTACTGATATGGCCGAGTGCTCATATCCATGAGATGAGGAATTAGAACCTTCCTCATGTATAGATCTTGTAGATCTTGTTGAGGGATCTTCTTGCTTTTCCCTCCTCATTTCTTTGATGTCTCTTCTGATATCTTGCAGAGCTTGAGATAGAAGTTTTGTGAATCTCTTCTCTCCATACAACAAGGGTTTGCTCTGGTTTCTCTTGAATATCTCCTCCTCCCCATGAGAAGACTCCATAATTCTTGAAGCTCACAGGCTGAGCCAAGAAAGTTGCTTTGATACCACTGTAATATCCCAAAATGGGAATCACACAACAAGCCTGTTGAAATAACGCACTCTTGAGAATTCAGTGCACTGAAATGAGTTTTCAGCTCCTGGATCCCTTAGATTAGCTCATCTAAGATATAAATCCAAAAAGAGAGAAAAAACAAATCAAACTAGGTGGGTTAAACAAATCTCCCACAACCTAGTCTAGCTGAAAAACACCCAAAGTGAGGGGCTACAGCTATATGCAAAGACTGCTACAGAAAATAATGCAGTTCTACTAAAGAAATTTAATAGGCTGATATGAAGGTTCAAATATCAGATGTATAACAGAAAATCAGATTTACATTATAGCCCATACATTGTACAAGAGAAAGAATAAGACTATACAGGAAAAATCCTCAGAAATGAGGTGCTACAGCTAGAAAAAAAGTCTGCATAAACTCAACAACGTTATTTTATTGAGGATGAAGCAGTAGTATATTATAACTCAGATCTAGAGAATATATGTACATAACAAGATAGATATAATACAAATCTGTGTACAAGAAGACCTCATCTATACATTCCCCTTGGGGTTTTGTGCAAATCATGAAGCACAGGGAGTAGATCAGAGATCTAGAGTTGCAGATCTACAGAAATATTCAGAAATTACTGAATCATATAATATAACAACAGATCAGATCTGAAACAAACATGGATTGGTTGGCCAATCCATGGATCACCACAGTGAGAGGGAAGATCTTAACACCGAAGATCTCTCCTCCAATATGCAGACAAAACACCCCGCAACTACAAAATTGCAAATAACGCAATTCAGGGATGGAAATTGTGTTGTTGGCTCTGAGAATGGTTTGGCCTACTGCCAAGGACTAGATTTGAAGCTCTGATGATCTAGGACACTCTTGCCAATGGGATAGCAGACTTTCCCAGTGAAAAGAGAGGCTAGATATGCATAGATCTGAGAAGATCTATCTCCCACTTTCTGCAACTCAGAAGGACAACCCAACCCTCACAGGATCAATGCTATAGATGTAAGGTGAAGCTTGGACCAAGCCTGATAGTGGTCAAGACAAGCACAGCCCCTCCAAGAGCTACTCAAGGAACGAGGTGGGATTCCCACTTAGGAACACCCAATGCTAAAGAGCATTATTCTCAGCTAAACAGCTAGAGAATGAGAAATGTCTAAGCAGACAAATTCTTCTGAAAAAATATCTTCAAAAACCCCTCCATGCTGCTCTCCTCTTCCTTTTATAATATAGGATTCTTTTCAAACCCTAAACCACTTCCTCAATTCAGCGTCTTTCACATGTAGAATCTCTTTCTAGAACTGCGCTGTCCCTCAAGGAGGTTCAATGCATCTAGACTGCGCTGTAGATATGGTCAAGGTTGCCTTGGTCAAGTGATCAACCTCTTTCACACTCAAGTGTGTTTTATAAAATGGCCCAGATTTAGCCATGTTCACATTGGGCATTGATTTATTTTGTTATTTTCAGGAGTTTTACATGTCCTCCTGGAAACAGTCGCAGAAATGCTCACTGAATGGCTGCTCAATCAAGGACTGTGTAATATCTGAATGCTACTGCTGTTGCTGCCATACTGCTACTACTGTTGAAATGTAATAGCTCTTTGGGGTTGTTCCCCTGCTCATAAAAATGTGAAACTCTGGGAATGGGCTCTCCTCCAATAACTCAGAAAAGCCCAAAAAGGAATTTCGGAATGGATGATGCCGGAATTTGACCCTCCTTGTTAAATAATGCTATCCCAGTGAAATACGTTGGGCTTGAATGATTCTCTACAAGTGGTGGCCTCCTCCTGTGTCAAAATGATGAATAGTGAAGGGTTGGTCCCTCCACACTAACCACGGGCTGAAATCCATGATAACTCCTCACTCTCGAAACTACCTCTACCACAAAATGCGTAATCCCTCCAAGAGACTGTGTTGTCCAAGCAAATGTGTAATCCTGGCTCAAGATGCTATTGCTCCCTCCTGCAAAACGATGGATAGAATTCCTTGCTTGAGGAGGAACTCGAAGTCCCCCGGGGTTGAGGTTGGGAAATCCGCTCAGAGACACCCGGTGTGCTAAACAACACTTGCAAACTTCGCTAAAAAAAAATATCTTTCTCAATGTCAAAAGACATAAATTAGAGATGCATAATCGAATCCGAGAATGAGGAGCCTCCTCTCCCTTTTATGCTTGAGAGCCTTGCTCTCACCTGGGCCCCACTAAACTGCATTGTCCCTCCTTGGCCACGCTATCCCCACTGAATTGAGTTGTCATGGGCCCACGTTGTCCACGCTACCCCTTCCCTCACGCTGACACTTCACCCTCCTGGGCCCCACGCTGTCAAGTAAATATGTGCTCAAGTGACTTTAGGAAAGTGCTTCTAATCTAATGTTTTATTCATGGGTCCCTTCACCCATTTATTTCCTATCAAACTTAGGAAAATAAAAAATTTATCGAAATTAATATCCTAATTAACTGACTGCTAATTTGGGCATATTACATTCCTACCCTCCCAAATGTTGCTTGTCCTCAAGCAACTGCAAGGATAGAATTTGAAAGCCTCCTCTCCTCCTCCTGTAGCATCCTCATATGACAAGTCCCTCCTATGAACAAGATGCTCTCTCATCAATATGTCTCCAAGTTGCTCCTCCCAAGTGTATAAGTAAACCTTTGATGATAAATCCAAATGGCTCTCATCATGAAAAGGTGGGATCTCCATGGAGGCAACTATATGTTGTCTAGAGGCCTTCTTAAGGCATGGAATCAGAAAAATATGGGGATCCTTCATTCCCATGTGAAGCTCCCATCTCCAAGATATCATCCATACAAAATGAATCACCCTCCAGAATGGTAATTCATACAAAAACTCCTCCCAAATTCTCATGAGAGGCACCTCCCAAGTGCTAAAGTTAACTATTTGGCTCACCTCATATGGAAACAAGGGGTCAAATGTAGCAATCATGGATTGTCCAATGTTCTCCCTGAAGTATGAGGCATATGAAATGTGGAGAATCTCTTCTCTAATGGGCACACCCAATCCATGTATCATCTCTCTAATCATGCCCACAAAAATGATAAGGACATCATCAACATATGGGATCATAATCGAGTCATACTCACACATAATACTGTCCCCTGGCAACCACTGTAGTTTGGATTCCTAATCGCACGGGGACATGGTATTTATTGAGTATTTCCAACCACTTTCTGCCGCCAATCTTCACATGTTATATAGGCATGGGGTGAAAATTGAGCACATCGTGAATAAGAAATAATCTCCCCAAAATCTCCTGGGGAGTGACCATCATCATGGAAAAACTAGTGCAAATAAGGATAGAGATGCAATCAATCCCACAAAATCGTCGAGAATGATAAATAAATATGATAAGAGCCCTTTTACAATATTTTATTATTTTAATAGTGAAGCTTAGAAGCAATGAATGAACATTCATATTAATATTTAATAGAACATCACATGAGAAGTATTTGAATAATATTGATAGAACATCACATGATAAGTATTTGAATAATTCTTCTCAAATAAATGGATTAAGGATGAAATATTTAAGACACAAAACCTTAATGAAGATCTCGTTAAGGAGATTCAACAATTAAAATAAGGGATGGGGAGTCGACCACTTGGTTGGACGCAACGGTCTCTTCGTTGTCTTTCAGAGAAATAGTATTTAATAACTGACACAAATGACAAACCCAAACATAAAAAACCCTCAATAACATATGATGGAATAAAAAGAAACATAAATTTACCCAAAACAAATCTCATCTCATGAACATAACTGGTGGTGTTTGATACCAAATATTTCTTGATCGCCATTATATAATCCACAGAGAGTTATTTATTTAAACCAATCCACTCCAATCACAATCACAGAAACAACCACAACTTCAGCTTCAACTTCGATGGCTTCGCTTCTCCTTGGCCCCCCCAGAGCTCTGCATCTATCCAAATTTTGTGGTGGCTGATTGTGGATCTGAATTAGATGACCCAAAATATAAATCTATGACAGTTGAGAATGAAATGCAATCATAGCACAACTGCTACTTTGAAACATCATCCTCAATACCCCCATTGGTGTGCCAAGTGGATAGAGAAGGAGGGCAGGTGGCGAACGGTCGGGAGCAGCAGGCACGTGATGGCGTGCGTCCGGCCGACACCCATTAACCATGCAGTTAAGGTAGATGGTACTGCATGCAGCCTCATGATGATGATAGCGGGATGCCAACTATTCCTGTCATACCTGCATTGGAAACAACATAGGAGGAGGTTAAAGGAAAATCAGGTTAACGGCCAGAACATTCTTTCTGGCAGCAGTTCTTGTGGAGGAGTGGAAGTGATATCTACAGGCCTCGCCGTGACAAGCCAGCAACTGTTCTATCCTTAGGTTTATCGGTATGTTATGGTTGTGGCTCTAGTTCCAGTCCTTTACGCCATGTTTACTGTAGTCTATGATAACAGTAGGGCTTTGCATTGTGAATTTAGGAGTAACGACATAATTAAGCCAATGCATCATTCTAATTTTGGGCATTGTAATGACTGTGAGAAGGGTACAAAATCTCAGTATTTAACTACGCTGGAAATAAACCCTTGTTTTCGCAGTCCATGTAGAATTCAGGGTAGGAATCTGCAATGTATCTGTGTTTTCTCTTGTCACAGTTTGGTATAGTCGGATCACTGACGTGAAATCTTAAAAATGCAATGCCATGATAAAATTGAAGGTGTCTGCTCTTTTTACTATGGTGGTCAAGCCTATAAATTGGAAATGATGCTGCTATGTTTCTATACCTTGTTAGGCTCCTTGCAAAACAAGATGGATAGTTCTCTCTGTCAGTTTGGTAGGATAGATAAGTTGGGCCAGGCGTCAAATTATGAGGTTCTTGGTCAAATGTATTTAATTGCAAGTGTCTGTAATAGGAATTGCATGCAGCTCCACAATGTGATGGGGCCTCTCACTGAATTTATTAGGTTCTGTGTTTATAAATTGTTACCTTGTACAGGCTCTCTCATAAACTTTGCAGGTTTAGATAATCTGTGGCTCGTAATCCTCAACTAGAGGAGCGCAATGGTGAAAAGGCATGCAGAAAAACGCCAACCAAAGGATACAGGAAAGAAAAATCTGGCCCAAAATAATTCTGGTACGAGTAAAAGAGGAAGAAGGTAATCATGGAAAATCTATTTGAAGTTTATGCAACAGGAAACTCTCCGCAAATTAGGAATTTCATTCATGGATGGGAAAGAGAAAGTGATAGTAAAGAAGAGGATTTTGAGGTTCAGGATGAGAATATGGACTTTGTTGCTGATCCTTGGAGTACGAGAGGATGTCTCTCTCTCTTTCATCAATCAATACATACCTAATGGACTTTGAAATGTGTTCTTGCTAAAGCTCTTCAAAGCTTTCAGATAAGTGAAGGGAATCCCCAGATGCTTTCAATATGATAGGAAATCAAAATAGATATTCGAGAGATAAGGGTGTCACAGTATCATGCCACTGCTCATATAGGCAGGATTGAAAGATAGCTACAACAGATGCAACAAGTTGATATGCTAGTATCTACAACAAAGGACCCGACACCAATAAATTCCTCTGATGGTTAATAGAATTTAAGTTAATATGCTTTTTGCGGATAGATTTTATATTTTATGTTGTTTAATAGGCTTGATAGTAAATAGTAAACAGGCCATGGTGGCAAGTAAACGAATGAAACAATTGCAATTTTGGATGGAATTTAATGCCTTAAGGTGGCCAACAGACCTAGTTTCCTATAGGCAGGTTGAGACCACCATCTGTGAATATGTTGCAACCTGTTATATCTATTTTGAGAAATAGAAAATGGTAAGGAACTACTAAATTTACAAAAAAAGAAACATCATCCTCAATATCTGGAGCTTTCAAACGCTACATGAAATGGATCTTGGAAGCAGCTATTCTAACTTTGAAATGCTACTTTGAATTACAGTGGGCAGGAAAGGGAAAGGCCAATATGACATTGACTGAGAATTGCTCTCCCAAATTCTCAACATCTAGCAATCTCATATTGACTGAGAATTGCTCTCCCACATTCTCAACATCTAGCAATCTCATATTGACTGAGAATTGCTCTCCCACATTCTCAACATCTAGCAATCCATTGGTGGATTTCTTTTTCCATGTGTTGCCCAATACTCCCTCCCACAGAGTCACTGAACTTTTGAAAGGCGCATGGAATGAAGATCTACTAACAACTTTAAAACTTGTTTGTGAACTGAGAGGCATACGAGGAATGGGAAAATCGGAGCGGGAGGGCTATTATGCGGCAGCTTCTTGGATTCATTCACGTCACCACAAAACTCTTGCTGCCAGTGTCCACAACATTGCTCAACTTGGTTATTGCAAATACTTTCCTGAGATACTTGTCCGCCTGGTATAGGGATCCGAAGCCACGGAAAAACGCAAGGCTGAAAAATAAAGTTATAAGGAAAAAATCCAACGTGCAAAGGAAAATGGGGGTGCAAAATCCAAATATGGAAAAATACCCCACGGAGTAGGAATAGTAATGTGTTGTACTAGTAGTTATTATTATGCTCGGAAGGGCGCTACTGGAAGAGAAGCTAAAAATCTAGGTATGTTGAGGCCAAGAGAAGATCAAATTTCAGCAGATGTATTGAATGGAAATATCCTGAGAGAAAAGGTGAGAGTGATTAGGAAAGAAAAGTGTTTGGAAGCAGCCAGTAAAGATTTGAGACGTTACCTAGAAGATTCCTATTACAAAGCATTGCATGATCAAATTGCCCAGTTTTTTGCGGACTTGCTATCTAAAGACTTGGAGGCACTCAAGTTGGGGGGGAAAGATATAAGCCTAGCCGCCAATTGGCGCCCTTCCTTGGATTCCTCCTACGATCGTTCCACTCTAATCTGTGAGAGCATTGCACACAGGCTTTTCCCCCCTGAGGATGAGGACTTCAATTTAAACACCCCTGAGGACCAAGATAGGCATAGACATTATGTTTACAGAACCCAGGACAAGCTGAGGAAAGAGGTGTTTTTTCCCCTCCGGAAGGCTCTCCAATTGCCAGAAGTGTACATGGGTTCCAATTTGTGGAACGAATTGCTTTATGAAAGAGTGGCCTTTGTCTCCATGAAAAATTACAAAGACATCTTTATGAAGCACGATTCCCAAAGATTCACCCAATATTTAGAGGAGGTGAAAGTCGAGAACAAGAAAATTGTGGTTGGAGCTCTACTTCCGCATGAAATTATTGACCAAGTCAATTCCAATTCCAACAATGAAGAATCTGTTGTTGTTGTTGCTGTTGCAGAATTTCACTAGAAGTGAATGGTGGAAGACATGAAGAAAAAAGGAAAGCTTTCTAACATCTTGGAGGTGTGTGATGTTTCAGGGAGCATGTCTGACACTCCCATGGAGGTTTGCATAGCACTTGGATTGTTGGTTCTGGCAATAAGCGAGGAGCCGTGGAAAGGCCATGTTATGACTTTCAGTGAAAGTCCTCAACTACATTTGGTCACAGGGAATTCCATAATTGAAAAGTATGAATTCTCAGAGAGCATGGATTGGGGAATGAATACCGATTTCCAAAAGGTGTTCGATGTGATATTGGAGATGGCAGTGAAGTGCAGACTAGAACTAGAGAAGATGATAGAGAAATTAGTGGTGTTCAGTGACATGGAATTCGACCAAGCTTCCTCAAATCCATGGAAAATAGACTACATGGTAATCAAGGATAAATTCAGAGATGCGAGATATGGAGTGCCTGCCAAGATCATATTTTGGAACTTGATGGATTCTAACAACACGCCCATGTTACAGGAGAAGAGGGATTTGCCCTGCTCAGGGGTTTCTCTAAAAACCTCCTCACGCTCTTCTTGGAAAACAATGGAAAAATCAATCCATTGATGGTCATGAACAAGGCCATCGAAGGGGAACTTTTACAATTGTTGCACGTTCTGGATTAACATAAACCTAGCATAGCATCACTGCCACTCCTCTTAATTTTCCTTTTCATTTTCTTTTCACAACATTTTCAATTATTTTAAATGAGCATTTTAAATTTTCACAACATTTTCAATTAAGAATTCTAATTTTTCATAACATTTTCAATTATTTTAAATGAAGCATTGACTATGGTTTGGTGGAAATTATTGAAGAATTCAAATATCTAATTATTGAAGATCTAGTTTGCAATAATTAGATATTTGAAAAGCATAAATCTTCTCCTTATGTGAACAATATTTAATTAAACATATATTTGGATTCCCTCAAAATATTTGTGTGTGAAATCAAGGAAGCATTGGAATATCGAGTAACCTATCTATATAATATATAATTTTAATTACCAAGTAACCTATATGTATAGCATATAATTTTAACTACCAAGTCTTTGGAAATCTAGAAATATGAAACAAAATGACCATAAACAAACATCCAATATCTACTTTCCATGTAGGATATCCACTTTGGATAGAGTAAGATAAAATACATGTTAATTGATGTGGTATACGTAACATGAATTGCACATAAAAATCATGAAAATATCCAAAAACCATGACAAGCAGAATTCGTGGATCTAGATTCTGCATAAGACAGATACAGAGGATTACACATTGGATGAAGGAAATAATAGATGGAATGTTCCTTAATGATCAAAATTTTTAATGTGCCAAACATCCATATCTTTGAAAAACTAAATATTAAAAAAATCAGAAATATAAAAAAGAATCCATAAATTACCATAAAGGAAAAACTTGGATGTGGATGATATTGAAGATAGACACATAATTGCCTTGTGGAAGAATGATAGGATGAACTTCGATGCTAAGTATGTTTACACATGTGATCCCATATATCATGATATATTAGAAATCATGACCTGCATAGTGTGGATAACATGTCATAGGTTATGTAAGTTGTTAGGTGTAACATAACTAGAAGGTGATTTGCTGAGGTGATGTTCCTAAAATCTAGATATGTGAAAAAATGTTAGATCCAAAATTTTGAAAATCCACTATATATAGGAAAATGAAAAGGTAGAATATTTGGAAATCCAAAAACCAAGATACTTGAAAATCCAAAAAAAAGTAAAATTTCAATATTAAAGAAAAAGTTTGATCTAGATAAAAAGTATGATAATCCAAGTCTGAAATCATGCAGTGAGTTGATAGGTGTTATATAGTTTGCAAGAGGAAATCCCTAGATCTAGATGCTAGGTGGTAGGTTATGATTGTACTCATTGCTTTTGTATCAGATTCTCTTGTATTTGTGTCATCGGTAAAAAAAATTTCCCATACTTCACATCGTAGGGTCATAAAAAAGAACTTCATTCCTTTGCTCCATAATTTGTAATTTGTTAGGGTCAAAAACCACCCTTGTTGGCGCTGCACTACTCAAATAATTTTATTATTCGTCAAGCAATTCAATTACATAGAATACACAAATGGCTATTGTCAGTAAGGAAATATGATCCTCATCTCAGGACTCTACAGGCATTCATCAGCTAGAAGCCATCATGACCAATGAGCCTCGTCCAACTTTGATTGGACTCATGAAGAAATATGATCCTCATCTTATGTCTCTATGTACCTCATCTGGTAGAAGCCACCACGACCAACAAGCCTTGCCCAACTCCGATTAGACTCATGAAGAAATATCTTTTTTGTACATAATTTTCTAGATCCTCCTCTCCACTCTTCTATTAGACCCTCATTTCATAAATATTTCATACTAGATCCAATCTGAACTGCTCAGCTAGAACAACACAATAACCTCTAGCAATATAAGATAAAAAAAAAGCATAAAAATATCACTAAAACAATTCTACACAACTCACTCAATCACTGCAAAATACAATGAATAATGCATGTTGCATACACATAATATAATTTGATGATAATATAATGAACAAGCATATAAGAAATTATATATATTCATTTTTTACTCCATCACTGTACTGGTCCATAAAATCTGGGTTGAATCATAATTCTACAACTATCTCCTACTGTTGTGAACTACTAAAGTTTTTCTGCAAAATTCTATGCACAATGTGCACACAACATTCTTATCTCATACACTCACTCCAAACATCCTCTCACAACATCAAATCACAAACCCAATATTCTCACAAAATTATATGTCAAATTATCCTGAGCAATCTCCAAATCAGTACCACAAGCATATACCATGGTTATACCAATACCAAGGAAACTTGTACCACTGTAATCTCCTAACCAATACCATGGGTAAATACCATGGTTATTTCAATAACAAGACTATATGTACCAAGGTAATATCACATTCCAACTTGCTCCACACACATACCAATACCATGGTAATGCTAATAACAAGAATACATGTACCATGGTAATAAAACAAGCCTTAGAATTATACATATGTGTCTTAGAACTTTTACTTAATAAAAAAAGCCTTCAAGGCCAACACGTTCTTCATGCATGACTTATGAATGTTTGTAAGACTATTCTGCGGATGTTTGTATTTCATGTTTTCTTAAAATAATATTAAAATATTAAAATAATTATTTCAAATATATTCTTCTTATCATGAAAATTTCCAAAAACCATGATAAGCAGAATTCCTAGATCTAGATTCCACATAAGACAGATACACACGATTACACATTGGATGAAGGAAGTAAATGAGTATAAACATGTTGAGGTCACATGATAGACGTATGTGATTGTGACATTACTGCATTGGAATGTAAGAAAAAATGAATATTTGGATTATATCTACTGATGGAATGTTCCACAATGATCCAAATTTTTTAATGTGCCAAACATCCATATCTTTGAAAAACTAAATATTAAAAAAACTAGAAATATAAAAAATATCCATAAATTACCATAAAGGAAAAACTTGGATGTGGATGATATGGAAGATAGACACATAACTGCCATGTGGAAGAATGATAGGATGAACTTCGATGCTAAGTATGTTGACACGTACGATGCCATCTATCCTGATAGATTAGATATCATGATGACTTTCATAGTGTGGATAAATTTTCATAGGTTATGTATGATGTCAGGTGTAATGAAACTAGAAGGTGATTTGCTGAGGTGATGTTCCTAAAATATAGATATGTGAAAAAATGTTAGATCCAAAATTTTGAAAAGCCACTATAATGGGAAAATGAAAAGGTAGAATATTTGGAAATCTAAAATGAAATATACTTGAAAAAAAATTAAAGTGTTGTGAAAGCAGCTCCAAAAAGAGAAGAAAAGAGATATCAATGCCTTAGAAATAAGCCACTTCGAGGGGGCAACCTCCAATACATTACATGAATGAAAAATTCTTGGATGATACAAATGACAAAACCTCCTTTCTATATATAGGAGTCCATGGGGCCACATTTTAATCCTAGTGGGGTCACAATGTAATCCTAGCCGAC
The DNA here is from genome assembly GCA_034641835.2 of Pinus albicaulis. Lineage (NCBI taxonomy): Eukaryota > Viridiplantae > Streptophyta > Pinopsida > Pinales > Pinaceae > Pinus > Pinus albicaulis. The sequence continues at coordinate 979,287,474 of CM076572.1, forward strand.
CTAACAATAATAATGTAAGGGCACAATAATAACAATATGGGGTTTACAGGGGTAATACAATAACAATAAGGGGGCTACACTAACATAATAAGGGACTACACTATTAATATAAGGACTTAAC